>VWZO01006477.1:0-21175 GCA_013396975.1 Bucco capensis | reverse complement strand
ATGTTCAGGTTCCTCAGGAGGTCATGAACATGATTTTGACATACAGTGGGAGGGACTTCACTGCCCTGGTCTCCATCTTATGGTTTTTTAACTTGGGAGGCATTGGGAGAGAGGTTGCCCGTGAAGACTGAAGAAAAGAATTTGTTGAGAACCTGTCTTCTCTTATCTGTTGTTATTAGTTCTCCATTCTTGCTCATTGGTGGGGGCGGTGAGGGTTAAGTTTTCTTTAACCTTCCTTTTTTCATTCATGTACCAGTAGAATCCCTTCTTGCTATTCTTTGCATCCCTTGCTAAGTTGTGCTCTAGCTGTGCCTTAGCGTTCCTGACCTCATCACCATTGGGCAGCATCCCTATACTCTTCCCAGGATCCGTGTCCCTGCTTCCACTGCTTGTGCAGCAGCTTCTTGATTTCTAATTTGACCAGCAGGTCTTGACTCAGCCATGCAGGTCGCTTCCTTTCTTACCAGATTTCTTACACCTGGGGATCATTGATACATGTCATATCTCTGTCAAAAAACATTGCAGTTCCAGAAAACCATGCTGTAAAAATGAAACTAGGTTAAGAAGAAATTGCAGGTGCAGTTGCATTAAAGGCAGGGACTGACATCTGACTGGAGATGGTGTCAGCAGAATATGGGCAGGCTGGAATAGGTGGCAAAGCTGAAGCCATGTAAGCAACCACAACCTCATACAGCAATATCCTCTGCAGCAAAACTGTTTGGAGAAGCAGCTCCTGCATCATGGTAAATCAGCTTCCGTGCTCTTGCCTTGGAGTTTACCTCAACAGACAGGATCACAGAATTGTTAAGGTTGGAAGAGACCTCTAAGTCCAACCATACCTATCACTAACATGTCATTAAACCATGTCTCTAAGTGGAAAATCTATATGTTTCTTAAACACCTCCAGGGACAGTGACTCTACCACCTGCCTGGGCAGTCTTTTCCAAGACTTAACAACATTTTCAGTGAAGAAATTCCTCCTTATATCCAATCTAAACCTCTCCTGGTGCAACTTGAGGCCATTTCCTCTTGTCCTCTTACTGTTAACCCAGGAGAAAAGACCTAAGAGACCTTATATCACAGGTAAAAAGCTTTTTATTTGGGTGTCATGAATGATCACACTTTTCACACTACAAGTGAATCAAAACACTTTTAATAACTATTGTAATAATACTCATTAAAATCTGCAGATGATAACACTGATTGCACAGGCAATGTGCAGAATCCTATCCAGATGCTGCACTGTACAAAAAAAGATGCCGAGAACACATCCTTATTTCCCAGATCTTTGTGTCTTTGCAGAATACAGTCCTTCCATGGGGAGAGCCTATTATCAGAGAAAATCTATGACCTATTCAGCAGCCCCAGGAAATGACTGATATGCTGCATCCCTGCAGGCTTGCACAAGAAGCCTGATTCTCCTAGTCTCTACAGCTTCTAGTAATGAGCAGCACTTTAGAAGTATAAATCATCTCTTCATATTTAAACTACAGAAAAACCCCAAGAATTCTACTCATTATCTTCCACATGGTGCACTGTCAATAGACCATATTCAGATCTCATTCACTCCCTGATGCAAGACACTGTTGATGTAAATGACACAGTGATGGGTGGATCTCACTGTGTGATGTAAGGTTTCCAAGCTTGTTCCATAATCTTGTATCTACACCATCTAAATCAGACATTGACTGTGAAAAATGCTCATCTACATAGCTAGTGGTTATATAGATATATATACTCATACAGATATGCTGTCATTTATATATCACAGGCTTTGGTTATACTTCTCTCTGCACATCAATCCTACAGTTGTGCCTTCATCTTCTCCTTTTTTCTTCTTCCTTTTCTGTTTCTTTTTTCCCTTTTCTTTTTTCTTTAATTTTTTTTTCTCTTTCTCTTCCCCCTTGCCTTTTGCCATCTTCATTTTGCCTCTTCCTTTTTATCTTTTGCCGCGTTCTTTTCCGAGTTCCAGGACCCCAGTGAACATCTTTACTGTATTCCCAGCATGTCAAAAAGGAAAGCCCCACAGAGCAACTTGATTCTTCCCTTCCAATAGACAACATATTTTTTTGGAATTATTCATGAAGATATGCACAAACACCATGTGATGAAACAATCTGTATGGGACAGTTATTTTAACAGCTGGGCAACTGTTGACAAATTTGGGATCAGCATCCTTTTGTTGCTAAGAACTTTAAGAGAATATGACCTCAGTCCAGTGTAAAGACAGACAGAATTAAATTTAGCATTTAGACTCCACCTGCCTGCTATGCACAGAGGATTGAACTGTTTAATACTTATCCAGTTCTATTTTGGTCAAATTGTAGATAAAAGGAAAAATTATTAAAACAAATCAAAACAACACAACTTGTTCCCAAAGTGCATCACATAATACTTCCTTGAAATTCTTTGAAAGGTCAAGAGGCATAGTCGGGACCCTGAATTTCAGAAAAGCAAAATTCCAGCTCTTCAAGGAGTTACTCAGCAGGATACCCTGGGAAACTGTCTTCAGGGACAAGGAAGCAGAAGAGAGCTGGCAGATATTTAAGGACACTTTCCACAGAGCACAAGAGCTCTCAATCCCCAGGTGTAAGAAATCTAGCAGGAAATGGAAGAGACCTGCATGGCTGAGTCAAGACATGCTGGTCAAATTAAAAATCAAGAAGGAGCTGCACAGGCAGTGAAAGCAGGGACAGGGAACCTGGGAAGAGTATAGGGATGCTGCCCAATGATGATGAGGTCAGGAAGGCCAGGAACCTGAACATACATAAGTCTATGGGACCTGATGAGATGCATCCCAGAGTCCTAAAAGAATTGGCTGATGTAGTCGCCAAGCCACTCTCAATAATATTTGANATACTTTTATACATGATATCGACAGCAGCATTAAGTGCAACATCAGCAAGTTTGCAGATGACACCAAGCTATGGGGTGCTGTTGATGTGTTGGAGGGGTGAGATGTCATGCAGAAGGACCTGGACCAGCTGGAGAGGTGGGCCCAGGTGAACCTCATGAGTTTCAACAAGACCAAGTCCAGGGTCCTACACCTGGGTCAGAGCAATCCCCACTATCAATACAGGCTGAGAGATTAGAAGATAGAGAACAGCCCTGAGCAAAGGACTTGTGGGTGCTGGTGGACGAGAAGCTGGACATGAGCAAACAGTGCACACTGGCAGCCCAGAAAGCCAATTACATCCAGGCCTGCTTCAAAAGAAGCATGACTAGCAGATCCAGAGAGGTGATTCTGCCACTTCACTGTACTCTAGTGAGAGCTCCTCTGGAATACTGTGTCCAGTTCTGGAGCCGTCAACACAGAAAGGACATGGTCCTGATGGAGCAGGTCCAGAGGAGGGCCACAAAAATGATCAGGGGGCTGGAACACCTCTCCTATGAGGACAGGCTGAGGGAGCTGGGATTGTTCAGCCTGGAGAAGAGAAGGCTTCGTGGGGACCTACTAGTGACCTTCCAGTACCTGAAGGGAACTTACAAGAAAGCTGGAGAGGGCCTGTTTACAATGGCCTGCAGTGAAAGGACAAGGGGCAACGGTTTTAAACTAGAGAAGAGTAGATTTAGACTGGATGTTAGGAAAAT
The DNA here is from genome assembly GCA_013396975.1 of Bucco capensis. Taxonomy (NCBI): domain Eukaryota; kingdom Metazoa; phylum Chordata; class Aves; order Piciformes; family Bucconidae; genus Bucco; species Bucco capensis. Next base: position 17,584 of record VWZO01006477.1, on the reverse strand, counting down.
GTTCCTCACCACGAGGGTGGTGGAACACTGGAACAGGTTGCCCAGGGAGGTGGTTGGAGCCCCATCCATGAAGGTATTCAAGGTGAAGCTTGCCAGGGCTCTGGGTAACCTGATGTAGTTGGGGATGTCCCTGCCCACTGCAGGGGTGTTGGACTAGGTGACCTCCAGAGGTCCCTTCTAACCCAAACGATTCTATGATTCTATGAAATAAAGACTGCCTTAATTTTATTTTTTTTTTTACATAATTTAAAAGAGTTACTATGTAATTGGGTGCTGGAGGATATCCACATTTAAATACTGAATAATGACTTACACCAGGAAACTCTGAACCAAAGTTACATTATTTTTGTTCACAATGCAATGAGATAAAAACAGACAACACTGTGCATTTCCTGTATTTTATTGGTTGGCATCACATTAATTAATTAAAAACACTCTACTTTGTGATAGTACATATAGACATGTCTATATGTCTTTATGCCCCCTGCAAAAAACCAACAGAACAAAAAAAACCCCACATTAAATTTCTTATAAATATATTTATATACTTGCTTGACTTCCTTCCACATATCTTTGTGCTATGTTCGTGTTTGGATGCCAACTGCAATTCCTGAATAGCTGAGGAATTATGTTTTCTTAATGACAATAGCCTACAGTTTTGGTTCTTGACAGAATAAGCATATGAGCCTTCAAGTTACAGGACGTGAAAATGAATCCTTGTCACCAGTTATTTTTATAAATGTCCCATTTGATACTTACATGAAATGTTATATTACACAAAACATTTGACTTGTAGGAAAGACATAATTCAAGGAAGAAACAAGTCTCACTTTCTTGATAGGTGTATAGGTTAGATGTTTTGCAGGTATATGTCTGCACATGAAACCCAGGTCATCCTATTAGGTGTTCTGATGTGACTGCTCATCCACCACTGGATAACCTATCTTCAAACAATTCAAAGTATTGAGACAATGAAGACATCTATGCGATAACATACAAATATATTATTCGGTCTTTCTCCATCAACTTTAGGGACTTCTGCTACATTTTAGTGCTAAAACTTCTTTACATATTCTTAAATATGAAAATGTTGTGACTGAAAGACAATTGGTAAAAGCAAAATATTCAGACTTCATTCATTTGCCTGCTTGTGTGCTATCTAAACCAAGTTTGTAACCTTCCTGTCTTTCTCATAAGCATGTATTTCCCAATTTTTTCTGGCACAGATTTTTTCAAAGCAACTTGCATCCTGTATGACTGAATTTTAAATGCTCACTGATAACTGAAACAAAAAAGCTCATTAGGTATCTCCTATGAGCACCAGTAATAGTCAAAATCAGTATGTAGATCTTTGGAAAGAGTCACAGTATCACACAGTATCACAGTATGTCAGGGGTTGGAAGGGACCTAGAAATATCATCCAGTCCAACCCCCCTGCCAGAGCAGGATCACCTAGACAAGGTCACACAGGAATATGTCCAGGCAGCTCTTGAATATGTCCAGAGAAAGAGACTCCACAGCCCTCCTGGGCAGCCTGTGCCAGTGCTCCATCACCATTGCTGTAAAAAAGTTTTNAGTTTCTCCCTGCCCATCTCTCTAGCCTGTTCAGGTCACACTGGATGGCAGCACAGCCTTCTGGTGTGCCAGCCACTCCTCCAATCTTGGTATCATCTGCAATCTTGCTGAGGGTACACTCTACCCCTTCATCAGTCATCAGTGAAATGGTTCAATTTTTTACTTTCCACTACCTTCACCTTTCTCCTAACATGTGCAGAACATGCAAGATTATTACAGACAACTCAACATAAAGTATGACTAAAGTGTTTCGGTTATACTAAAACTCTTGATGTCTTAGGGTATTCCTGCTTTGCTTCCAGTGGCTACTTCAGAAAGACACAGGACTCTCATAGGATATAGGGGTATATTTTGACCCTACATGCCCTGGGTCAATGTAGAACATCTGTGATGGCAGCAGGTAGGAACTGCCTGTGAGAACTTTTAATTCTCATTGAGAATCAACCAATAAAGGGCTAAGAAAATACCATAGGGAAGAAGGAATACTCATCTTTAAAAAGGAATAAGGATTTGAGATATTATACCTTAGAAAGTCTGGCGTAACATCCCTGTTGGCACTAGAACAAGTTATTTAGTACTGCAAATGGATGTATCTTGACTTGTGCATAGCTCTTGACACAGTTTCAGGAGACTGAGGTACACATATATTCAACATAAAGTAGGTACATATTTTGTTAAAAAAAACCCAAACACCAAGAAAAAGCATATCTGAAGACTATATTACCTGTAAGAGTAAAATTTGGGTGGGTATTCTGAATGACATCTCATTGAGTCCCTTCTGGATCTGAATCAGTTCAACATTTTATTGGTAATTTGGATAATTGATCACTCCTCTTAGATTTGGTATTCTCTGTGAACTTGCAGAGAACACACTCCATTCTATTGCCCAGGTTACTAACAAAGACATGAATCAATATTGGCAGTAGTACTGTTCCTTTAGGGACATGCCTAGTTAACCATCTGCCAGTTGGAGTTTGTACCACTGATTACAATCCTTTGAGCCCAGTAGCCTAGCCAAGTTTCCACTCATTATATTCTTTACCTATCCAAACCATATCTGATCAATCTGGCTCTAAGAATGCTATGGGAGACCATATCAAAAACCTTCCTAAAAGCAAAGTGAACAACACCCAGTGCTCTTCAAAAGCCCACAAAGCTTATTAGCTTATCACAGAAAAAAAACATGTTGGTTAGATGAGTTTGAACTAGTAAATACATGCTGATTTAAGATGATTAAGCTTAAATTAAGCTGGTTAAGCTGATTAAGCTGATTGCCTTTCTTCAAGATGGGTGTGACATTTTCCATTTTTAAATCATCAGAAATGTCCTCCAGTCACTATGAATGCTCAAAAATGGCAGGAAGCGATTTCCCAGTAATGTTGGTTAGCTCATTCCCTACCCTGAAATTCACCCCTTTTGCTCACATGGACTCCTGTATCTTCAGTTTGCTTAAGGGGTTCCTAACTTTCTTTTACTGTGGATAGAGCTTCAGTTACTAGGTTTACGGACTTAGGAATCCTCAGGGTAAATCTTGCTAGCAAAAAACAAGAAAAAGAAGTCAACGGGTATCTTAACCTGTTTTGACTCTTTGTCACTAGGTCCTCTGCCCTACTGAACAATGAATCCATGTTTTTCTTGGTTTTAATTCTTGCTATGAATGTACGTATAGAAGTCCTTCACGTTGACCTTCACATCCCTCCCCAGTTCCAACTCCAGCTAAGTTTTGGCTTTTCTAACATCCATCTCTCATACTCAGGCAGTGTGTTTACATTATTTCTGTGTAGTTCATTCCAGTTCCAAATGACTTTAACACCTTCTTTGAATTTGACCTCAATCAAGGATTTCCTATTCAGCCATAATCAGTTTGTGCTATACTTGTATGAACTACACTTGGAAGTGGACTTACCTTGTGCTTCTTTCAGAGGTTGTCCTAGGAGATCAGCCAGCTATCCTGGTCTTCTTTGCCTTCCAGGCCAGTCTGACATGAAATCATTTGGAGGAGATCTCTAAACAAGCTGAAATCTGTTCTCAAGTCCAGGGTTGCAATGCTGTTGTTAATCTTGGTCATTTCTCAGAACCTTTTAACTCCATTGTATCATGCTGCAGCCCCATCATACTGCAGTTCTCATCAACATCCTCATGGGAACCCTGTGTTTTTTATTCATTGATTTACATAAAACAAACATAATACTAAAATAACTAGGCAAAAGTATATAAAAAAAGGATCCGAAACTGATCTTTTCACAGTGTGGTTTTGCTGCAAAACTTCTATTCTGGGATTTACTGCTAGAAAATAATTTGGTAATTGTAGAAAAAATTATTTTACTTTATTTGTCACTGTACTCAGTTTTGGCCATCACATCTTCAAAAAGACACAAAGAAACTGAAAAGAACTCAGAGAAGGAATGATAGTGCAGATCAGGACAGTCGACAAGAAGAAATTGGTAAATGTGAGAAAAGGATAAATATCTTTTTCCTTGCAAAAACAATAAGACCATCAAAATAATGAACATTTGTCTGTAGGAGGGGAATAGGCCAAAACATCATTATCTAAACTAGTTGAAATAGCTTGGCCTTTAATCTTATCTTAGAGTTACTAGGCCAGATGTGAAAAATTAGTAGTAANATGCCTGCTTAGAACATTTTGCCTGCTTTCTTGCAAAACACAGTTATGTAATTTCTTAGGTGTATGAAGAGTTAATTGTTTGTGTTTAGCTGAAATCGAGTAGTTGTACCTCCTGAGTATCCCCAGATAATAGAGAAAGGGAGAGGGACCTTCTGCGGCCGAGAGTTATGGATAGAAGGAGGTTAAGGCTTCCAGCAACTAATCCCCCACAGGGATTAGGCCCATGGACTCTTCCTTTATTCAAATAAAGTTAATTTGCAGAAAAACTCCTTTAGGACAGCTATTTGGGGGTCTACTGCAAAGATAGTGAAGCACTACAGCAGGTTATCTCACAGAGTGTAAAACTCCCTTCCTTTCATTTTATGTGAAAAAGGCCTCTCTCTCAATTTTCCGGGAATTTTCCCAGAGACCCTCCCATCTCATTCTCCTACCTTTTAAGGTTAAAAGACTGTTCCTAAAAAAACCACCAAACAAACAACTTTTCCTGAAAAAAAAAAAGATTTTGTTTCTTTTTCAGTGTCTTTCTTGTCTGTTTGGGTTTTTTCTTTTGTTGTTGTGAATTTCAGCAACTATTTTATTTTTCTGCCAGAATGGTTATTTTGGTCAAAAAAAGCCACTTTAAGCATTCTTGAAATGGAGCCAGAGTCGACAGTCTGTTGTTCCTGCTCCACCACATGCCTCACTGATGGCATCACTTGAATAGCACTATAAACCAACTTTGGTCTGCTAAAGTGGTGAAGGCATGACCCTATTCTCTTCCTTTCCTGTTACTTAGAGGCAATAAGCAATGACTAGTAGATTTTATCCAGGATTAAGACTGTCCTGGAGAAGCATGTATGGAAGGTTCTCTGGGTCTTTCTATCCTGACATATCTCTGACAGTACAGAAACCTTCAGGTCTTTAATAAGCATCTGTTAATCTATTTGTTTACATGAATGCTACCAAATAAATATCAGCAAGTGGTGAATATATCCAGAAAACATACTAAAAAGTAAAGTATAAGATGTGCTAATGTTTAAACAGCATGGAAATTTGGGGATTTTTTAAGATAATTTTTATCATTATTAAATTATCTTTTGAATTGGACTACTTTCTTTACCTGGCAAATAAACCTGCTAACATAGAGATGACGTCCCCATATCTCAGATCAGGCTCTCACTTGTCCTTTTTTGATTACCTGTGTGCATATTATCAGAGTTATTGCATGGCTAGCCAGCAACCAGACACGTTGTAAACCTGTTTCCTTTGATGCTGTGTGCATCATTTTGTCTGTGTACACAAATTCTGTCAGATTAGTACTGCTGATTCTGCATTTCCAAGTTTACACTGCCTTTTACAACAAACCCTAGGAATATAAATGGCAGTATGCTGTTCCTTTCCTTTATACAGTTTGGTCAGCAGCTCAAAAATAGCTAAAACTTGTTGGATCTAGCAATGCTTCTAAACAATTTATTATTATTTTCTGTCTATAGATTATAACACAAGTGAGCAAAAGCAAGCTTGTAAGAAACATGAACTTTACGTGAGCTTCCGAGACTTAGGATGGCAGGTATGAATGTTATAAATGCTGGTTTCTATCAGTTCAAACTGGGACAATCTATTTTACAGTCTCCCAGTATTTACAGTCAGTTTTCTTCATGGTAATTGGAACTTCACTGATGAGAGACGAATCCTTTAAATACATGTTGTAATGAATCCCTGTCACTGTTGCTTTACCTTTTTTGGCTGCTGTTGTCTCAAAGATTTTGCACACATAAATAGCTTTACAATCTGGATTCATTCACATAAAGATAAATCTGAACTATTACTAAATATATTAATAAATCTGCAGTAAATGAAACCAAAATCCCCACACTGAGCAATGGAAATTTGAAATTTGTACTTGAATTGTCACTGTCTATGGCAGGTTAGAGAGATTTCACTGGGATAAGGTCTATTGGGAACTAGAGTTTGGATCACTGTGCAGTGTCTTTATAACACTGTATCTGGGTTTATATCACTCCTGGAAGAAAGGAATCCTGCCATACAGTAACAAAAAAGAGGCTACTTGCATTTAAAGGTCACAAAGGCAGAAGCAGGGCATTATGAAAAAAGAAAATAAAGGTCAATCTAGGTGTTTGTTTTTTTTCAGAAAGCTAGGAGCTCTTTGTAAAGAAAAATTAAAGTCCATCAGAAACCTATAACATAGGCATATTGCATACATAGGTAAGAACTCAGAGATGGCTGTCTTTGCACTTCACGTTGCTCTGAATAATTTTGAAACAATTCTTCATGATCAGAACAATTCTACGAGGAGAAAAAATGTGCTGTCTCATTAGTGACAGCTCATACTTTACATATCCAGCTCAGATTCTCATATGGCCTCATTAATCTGCCTGGTACGTTGTAGTATGTTTATCCTCACAGCAGCCTGAAGAAGTAGGCAGAAACTGTTTTCCCAAGTCTGCAGAGTATGATCACCCTGCCACAGAGCAGGCTTGTGATATTGACTCAAACTCAGCTTACAGAACAAGTGAGCCATTGTATCTCTGTACATCACAGATATTTCAAGGTATCAACAGGTTTTTTTTTTTCATTTTATGAAACAGTAAGCTCTGATATTCCCTGAGATGCACAAAGGTCTCAGATCAGTCATTCAAAGTGGCCACAGAGAAAAGAAAATCTATTTTTTTCCCCCCAAAATACTTGAAGAATTCAAAGTTTCAGTTGGAAAGCCAAACGTACACCGTACCGTATTTGATCAGTGAAACTAAGGGTGAAATGAGATTAAAAAAAAACAAGTCCAAGAATTAACTACTTGATCCTCTGTCCTTCCCAGAGCACCTCCATTAATTTTGTCTGCAAAGGAGAAATTCAGTAAACTAAATATGTAGCTTTCACTAACTTTTACACATATTTTCCCTCTTGTGGTCTTTTCCCCATGCTGTGTTGCTAGAAATACTCAAAATGCATGATTCAGTGACATTCCAACAAGTAATCTCTAGCAACCTTCAGTCACACAAAACAGTACAATCAATGGCATTGAGTATGCATTTTCATTACTTCTGTTGCACTCAAAACATTAGGTCAGGGAAGAAAAGTATTCTGACAAACATATTTGGACCTTTCATTCCCCATATAGCCTCATTAGCTGATATTCGGTACAGATTTATAAGTTTAATTAAATTTTCATCTGACTTTTGCATGAATAAAGCAAAGTTTTTTTGTAAATAAACTAATTTAACATACCACATTCTGAAGTTCGTTTTATCTTTGGACAAGTCTTAATTAATTTGATATAGTTTTAAATTCTCTGAGTGAGAAAATAAAAGGAAGAAAAATAAGTGGGTTTATTTGCTCTTGTTTTAGGATTGGATTATTGCACCAGAGGGCTATGCTGCCTTTTACTGTGACGGAGAGTGTTCCTTCCCCCTCAATGCCCATATGAATGCGACAAACCACGCCATTGTTCAGACTCTGGTATGCATCTGCCTATGTTATAATGCCTGTCTTGCAGTTGTAAGTGTCTTGGCACAGGGACTATCTCCTCCTCTCTGTTTAGTACTATTGAATTTTAATTATTTTGGGGCAAATGATAACCCATTTCAAATATGTGCTTTGATGATTAAGCTGGAGAGAGGATGAACTGTCCAGAGTGGCCTGTCTAGTAGGTTTCCCTCCCATTTCAAATGCAATAACACATGAGAAGACTGTGTCATATTACCGAAGAATTGTGTAAGCAGGAAACAAAGGGGCCCCTGGTCCCACTTCCAAGATGTTTTTGCAGCTTATTGAAAACCCATGTTAACATGCTATACTTTCCAGAAATGTTGACACTTGGCCACTCTGTAGACCTCTGTTGTCGACTGTTGGCGGGGATTCTTAAACTGTAATTTAATGTGAAGCTTCACAAGCAGATGCATTTGCATCTAAGAAATTCTGTTCAGTCATGCCTGGCTAACAAATGTGATTTATAAATAAGTGTGTATGGATCTGTTACTCTGCCTGATAGATGTAAAGGCAGATTTACAGCCAGCTTTCTTCCTCTGCTTGTTCTTTTATTAGTCCTGTGCATCAGCTGGAGCAGCCAAAATGATGATCTTATTTGGAGCAACTCTCTAGGCCTCCTCTACCCCACTAACAGTCATCTACAGAAATCACAACCTTTAGAGTATGCCTAAATGTAATGCTGTGAGTCCAGTATCTGGTCATGATTTTTCACTTGTTCCAGCTGAAGAACAGCATCAGTATTAGCAGAATGATTAAGAAGCAAAGGAATGACAGATAATACACAAGGAGGAAGTGGGAGTACAAAATCAGAACAGGGAAGAGTTTCCATCACTAACTAGTTTATGTAAAGGTCAAGGTATATGACTGCAATTAGAGAAACATGGGTTTCTCATGTTGATGAGTCTGTCCATATATGGCAAATTTTTCTTTGATTTTGACATAAAATATCTGAACACAAAAACTCTTTCCCCTTCAGAAATGAGTGATTTTGTGGACCTCCCCCCACAATCAAAACTCCACATCAGAAAAAAAAAATAGAAACAAACTAAGTTTGCTTTCTTTCTGATAGAAAACAAATAATGCTTGTGAAAATTGCCAAGCATTTCTATATGAGAGGGGCATTTTTAAGACCTCAGCAAGTGCTGAGACCTTTTCCATCCAACTTTTCATTTATGCATCCAAGTACAGTCACCACCAGTACAACATTGTTCCACAATTCAAGCCAGCAAGATTTACAAAAAGAAGGGAAAATGCCAGAGGCTGGAAGTAAATAGAAGTGTGGTAAGAGGTCCAGGTAAAAGGGAACAGCAAATGTCAGTTGGCAAGTAATACAGCAACATGCCTAGGAGACAATGAAGGACAGCATAACGCAGTCCTAAGCTGAAAATAAAAAGGTCAGCAAAGCAATAGTTTAGCATTATGCAAACATTGTCTAGAAAAGTTGCCAATATCAGTGACACCCCCAAGTTAGTGTTCCCTCCTACAATTATGGACTGTTAAGTAAGAAGTGGCCCACTGCTACTTTCTCTTATGTATCTATCCTTTCCAAAAAAGTTTGATTTCCCATTGTTAAGAAATTTGTGTAGTTTGTCCTATTTTTTAAATTGGATACTTAAATTTTCTCTCCTTTTTATGGCCTTTTTGGAATTGTGTGTCTCCCTCTGCATTCAATAGTGCAGCCAAAAAAATCATGGGGCTAATTAAATTTTAACTGCACATAAATTACATGAGATAACAACAGTTGAATGCTTTCTGGTTTAAACTACACAAAACTCAGATTTGCACAAGGTGTGCACATGGGGATGGCTTGAGAAACAACTATTCATCCACCCCACCCTAACACAAATGTAATCATCTCCCAGCCATACTGATTACACCATTCTAAAAAAAACCCCACTCTTTGGGTTGGGAAGTGATTGTTCCTTGCTATCCCTCCAAACTTTTCTGACTTTTTTTTCTCTTTTGTAACAAGAGTAGGAGAAATACTGTTTAATGTCTTTCTCTTCTTTTCCTGAGACTGAACTTAGGCAAACATGATACAGATGCATATGAATACAAGAGAGATTGCATTTAATGAATTATTATAGAATTATAGAATCCTAGAATGCTTTGGGTTGGAAGGACCTTTGTAGGTCATCTTGTTCAACCCCCTCTATAAATGCTTTCCTCTCTCTTGCATCTCATCACCCTTAGAGTGGGTGTTGGAGCGGCATTGTCCTCCTGGGCATACAAGTCAGTGGATCAGTAGGCTGACTCACACTGACTTCCAGGCTGGTTCTTGAAAAGGCTGTGAGCATTCTGTGGGGCTTAGCAGGACCATGGAGCTCCCAGCTGGAGTGTCAGGGCCTGGTGGGACCAGGTATTATTATGGCAGAGCAGCAAATATCTGCCTAGACAAAGCACAATCATTCTTTTTTCCAGTGCTTTGCTATTCATTCATTAAACTGTTTTAAAACGTGTGTTTAAACCCTTACTAAACTGCTACTTCAGGATTTATTATTGCTTATATCAAAAGACCTTCTCATGGTAACAGTTATGTAAAAATCGTTTCCTGATAGACTATTCTCTGCTGTCTGGCAAAGGCTCTGGGCTTATATCACTGTAAGACAGATGGCTCTAACAGATTTACAAGGACTTAACATACAAATGAAACCTATTACTGCTGAAGTCTTCATCCATACCTTAGTAATCTCTTGCCCTCTTTATTACAACTCCCTCTTTTCTGGCCTCCCCAGTTTCCAAATATTCAGTGTGTGTATAATATGGTATCCAACCTTCTTTCAAGTACAAAGAACTTGTATTTTCCCCTTTTTGAGATATTTCCACTAGATTTTATTCTTTCTGGGATACTGTTCAAAAGTCTTTTCCTTCTCTTTAAGCTTTCATTGATATATTTCTGCCTAGTGAACATAAAGTCTTCTCTGCCTCAGTCCTTTTCCTGAACCTTCTATTCAGCTGGCACCGACCTTATGAATTGATTTTGACTTCAGTAGAAGTAGAATTGGATTCACAGATGTCTAGATAAGACCCTAAAATGCACTCATGATGCCTGAGAACCCACATCTTACTGTTTCATGGGCTGAAAACAGTTTCAGTATGAGCCTTTGCCTGCGCAACCTTTGTTGTCTGCAACAGTCTTTCCTCCATGCTGAGACTCGGACACAGGGAAGCATTTTAGCACCTGTTGGTGTCCTGGTGAGACCTAGAATTTGAGCCTGTGCTTCATATTAAGCATTGCCTTCAAAACAGTGGGTACTGACAGTATGTCCAAGTGTTTTCCTGAATAGCTGCCTAACTCCAGCTCTTTTCTAAATTTCATCTGAAACCCAACTTTCTGTCTTGGCTGCTCCTCCTCATCTGTCTCTCCATCTGCCTGTGAAATTGAAATCAGAGCAACATTCTGGAGGTAAACTGTGCTTTAAACTTGCTAACTGAGGAAAACTGGTGACCACAACCCTCTCTGAATTGCAAAGACAAGTATTGCACTGACATTGTCCTTGTACCTCTCTGTTTGATATATGAGCTGTGTTTTTATCTGTCTTTCAGGTTCACTTGATGTTTCCTGATCATGTACCAAAGCCATGCTGTGCACCAACAAAACTGAATGCAATCTCCGTGCTCTACTTTGATGACAGTTCCAATGTTATTTTAAAAAAATATAGAAACATGGTGGTGCGTTCATGTGGCTGCCACTAGAATAAAAAAAATAATCTAAAGCAGAGGGTTTTATTCAGAGTTGTAATAAAGTCAAGATATGAGACTTGCTGATGAAAAGGCAATCCTAAATTTATTCCATTTCATGTCATCTCTCATTTAAATGTACAGTATAATGTATATAGTAGCTTCTATTTATTTAAAACAATATAGTTACTTTTGTATGAACAAAATTCCAGAACCATTTATTTTATGGGTCACCTCAGTATGCAGTAGAACTTCACAAACTAATTTTCAGTTGACCATACTGAAATCTATTTCATTCCCCTTCAATATTTTAAAGTAAAGCCTTTGAATAGAGTTTTTAAAGGTAGAAACTCCAGAACTTTTGTAACTGTTTTGTATTGTTAAAGGAACTAAAATACATTTGGTCATATGGTGCCAATGAAAACTGTGGTGGGGTATTTATTTAGTAAAAGGCACAGAGAAAAACTAAACAAAACTGCTTATCTAAGCATATTTTTCCTTTTAGAAGTTCTGCTCCACTAAAAAAAGTGAAATGTTGAACAGCGTTTAAGTAAATAAATAGTGGATAGAAAAGAGAAGTGAAAAGATTGCACATAATTGTCCTAACTATTTTTTTAACAAGATGAGTGTATCTGAATAAGTATGTTACTTCTTAACTTGTGGGCTGCAGAGTTTGTAGAAGGCTCAAAGCTTTGGGAATTCTATGGAGACAGACTTTCACTTCTATAACTTTCCATGTTAACATTAAAAATTGAACTACAACAGTATTACCTCAAATCATATCAGTCTATTATCTACTTCTGTTCTCTGNTGCTCCCTGTGCTGTCGGCACAGTTATCGCACCAGGGGCCACAGGAGACCCCAAGTGATTTTCAGACTGTGCCTACAGCACAAGGTAAAATCAAACAAAAAAACCCTCACAAACTTTCCCATTAGGTGCATGAGTTACTGTATATACAAAACACAGAGAACACAGAGAAAACAGGATATAGAAGGACTTTGCTTTATTTAACTCCCACTTTTGGATGTGTTTTTTGAGTGAAGAATGCAGCAGTTGTCACCTATTTAATTGAAAATGTTGTCCTTGATGGTGGTTGTTTTCAGGCAAAGATGAAAAACACCTTTCATAACAAACCATTGGGCAATTTGCAGTGTTCTTTCAGTCCCATCTGCTTTTCTGTCAGGTGGGGATTGGTTTAAATCATGAAACTTAGATGAGATATCTTTATTTATTATTTTTTTTTGGCATTAGGTACTTTAAAAATTCTTAAATCTATATAAATAGTGAATGAAATCCCGTGGTGGTGAATTGCACAACTAATACAGATCACCATTCCCATCACTGCTACCCATATGCTTATTTTGAATTAACCACATTCAATGTCTTTGGATACTCCTTTGTTTTAGTGTTATGAAAATTGGAAAATACAAACTTTGTGTTCTCTTTTTTGCATGGCTGATTATAACAAACTCTTATCATGGATAGCCTTGATCAAAAAGGCTTCATTTAAATAGTTCTCAGAGAGTCGTTAAGAAATTAATAAGATATATCAGTTTCTTATCAGGCAGTCTATTAATGTAAACTCTGACTTCTCTGTTTATTTAAAACATATATCAGAAAACTCAGATTATCACAGACTGATAAAATCAATGTGTGTGTGTGTGTGCCTGTGTATGCAAGTGAGAGTGCAACTGTCTTTTTTTCAGAAACTAATTTATTTTCTCTTGCTGTTGGAGTAATACATAAATCTGTTTTATCAATACATTCTTAAAAAAAAAATCCAACACAAACAAAAAAAATTTCTCAGTTCTGATTTCAATCTTGAGAGCTCTTTCCTCTTAATACAATAGTTGAATTTTATACTTCCATCTCTATTTTATGCATTACCTACATACGTATGTTTAGAGGCAGTTCGTGCACAAGGGTGTATAGCAAAAGAGAATGTCTTCAACTGAATTACCATTTTGGTACAGTTAAATTTCCTGATTATGTTCAAAATATACTAATTTCTGTATAAAATAGGTAGGTAGATATGCTTTTTTGAACTCAATTTATTCTAAATGGAATTTAATTGAAATTAAATTTGGGGTACATTAATATATTTTAAAATAATGGTGTGCCATAATTTTAATTATTATTGAGAATAAGAAACTGAAGATTATTATTATATTATTCATTAAAATATGTTGTTGAAATATATTTCTATGTTTTGAGATATAATAAACCTGTAATACTGTTTTCTTCTGCTGTATTTTGCTTCTAGGACACATGACAAAATGACACTGACTTCATATATTCTTTTAAAGTTAAAAGCAGGAGATCACCAATAATTACAGAAGGATTTTGTTGCAGTTCATTTTTTAGTATAGATATTTTGCAAGGTTGCTTTTTTTGTTAGTTCTTAACACTATATCTACACTATTAATAAAAATCATTCCTTCAAATCAAACCTCCAAATGCTAATATTCAACTCAAAATTTGTTAGAAAGGAGAAGCAGTTTTTTAAATACTCCATAAATCCCTAACCGGCCATTCCTCTGTTTGAAGGGGAGGATAGTGGCACTACACTTTCTGCATGTTATGAATTAAGCATATATATGTGTGTTTTCATGTAAACTTGTTCAGGTAAACCCTTTTTCAGTGGCAGCTAATACAGGGCTTTTTGTTCTTTTGCTTGGTCCTCTCAAATACCTGTTATTTTATATATATTTATACATAATAGATGTATCTATTTCTATAGTTACAAAGACCATTCCATTATCATTTAGGACACAAGAGCTTTCCTTTTTTTTAAGTTGTTAAAGCTTTCTGCATTATTAACACCTAGAAAGAGTCTAAAGGGATGAAAAGCAGAAAACCAGAAGCAACTCTATACAGAATTTCTGTTACATTATGGGTTAGTTCTTCTGAGCCTTGGATTTACTTATAATGTTAATACCACTGCTAGGCATTCTGGGCCAAAATAAAATGTTTACCGGATGAAGCTAGTGACCAGTTCCATGGATTAGGAATATTCACTCAGTGAAAGTCAGAGCTGAAATGTGAATAGCACTGCAGACGGGATTTAATTTTCCTTTAGAATTGTGGTGTTCTCTGAGTGTGATTTTGAAGCCCAAGATGCTGACTGACTAAAGTGAGAAGCACTTTTGAGTTCTCTAATGTGTTAAGCTATGAACTCATATGAAAATCTTTCTTCAGTTAGAAGAAAGGCATCTCTCTTCTACCTGGATGTTCATTTCCACAAAGTATTTACAGAGTCAAGTTTTTCTGACTTGGGCCAAAAGTTTCAAATTCATGAATTAGGGAGCAGGGTTGGGAGATATGTGATGATAGTCAAAAACATACTTGTTTGGATTGCATTAACTCTTTCTTCAAAAAATCAAATTCATATAAAGCTATCTGGTAGCTGACAACATAGCAATACATCTGATCAACACAAAAATCAGCTAGAGATCGCTCAGACAGACATTGGCATGGATGTCTTCAAATGAAAATGATGATCATTCCTTATTCTGTGGTGCATCTGTCTGAAGGACTGTCCTGATTGACATGCTCTTTAAAACCCCATGAATCTTCCTTTTGCAGTGGCCTGTTTAGACTTTTAGGTAAATATGCATTTATGTTGAGTGATTAGGTAGTCAATATAAAGGGAGCCATATGAGGAGCTTAGGTATCTCCAGGAAGAAGAAACCAAACCTTTATAGCTGCATAGAAGAGCACAGCTGTTTACTAGAGGACTATAGAATAGTATTTAGTCTTTATATTGTGGTAGGAGCCAATTGTCAGTCAATTTGGGGACTCTTTATTAAATACAAGAGTGTTATGAGTTACACCTATACTGTAAAAACTCAAAGTTAAACTTTCTTTAAGGAAAACACAGGGAAATTGCTCTTTTGGAATACAATTTACATATTTATCTCCAAAGACTACAAAGTGGGTTTGGGACAATGGCTCTGCTATAGACCTTGTCTGAGCAACTGCAGTCAATGACAATCCTCAATAACTTTAAAATAATATTACATTGTTGAAAAAGTTTTACTGGGATGTAAAATTTTGAGAAATATTTTGTTATCATGATGGGATGCCAGACACTTCCATTTTGGAATATAATTTTCTGTATAATTTACTTGGAAAAGGTTGGATTGCTGAATGTGCTTTTCTTCTGAGTTTTTTGTTATCTTCTCTTTTGGAACAGTTTCATGGTAAATTAATTTTGACTCAAAGATGGTTAAAAAAATTATTTAGGCTTGTACTTATGAGTCTGAATTGTTTCAGCAATAACCAAAGAATTTTAATAACCATGACTTCAAAACTATATTCTTTGCAATCTCTATCAACTGTGCTGCTCACACATTCAGCTGTGCGTAGGGAGAATCTGACATGTGGTGCCTGAATGATGAACAAGCCACTTGTGAATTATATGGCATTATCTTTTACTATCTCATCTGCAGTCACAGAACTTGCAAAGTGTGATTTACAATGTGTTACTGAATTCTTACTCACATGGCTTCAGCAAGAACTTGATTAAAAACAAAAGAAAAATAAACTAAAATCCAACAAAAAACAGCAAGAGGAGGTTTTCTTGCTATCTTAATTTGAATAAATCAGTACCAAACATGGTACATGAGGGATTGTGAATCTCATGTGAATTAAATGGGCCTTTTGTATTCTATTTTCCATATTCATGACACATGCATCTCCTGACTGCTATTATTGCCAGCTAAGTGCTTTCTGTTCTGCTCCTGCACTTTTTCTTCCAGATGAACACCATCAATTATTATTATTAATATGAATGAAGATATTTTTATTGCTCTCTCAGATGTTTATGCTTTTCAAAAGAAGTAGATGTTAATAGTATTGCTACTTTACAGGTACAGAAAAGAAACTCTGTTTGCCTGAGAAAAGAGCAGATATATGATATATGGGCAGTATATGAGACAACAAGATCTCCAGTGTCCCAATGCTTTATCTCCTGTCCCACCCTCTTAGTGGAGTGATGCACACACTTGACACTTCTGTTCCTGCAGCTCATAACTGCAATGGATCACAGGCAATCTTTGAGGTTACCTATACTTTGCATTTACTAAGTACTTTTCTAGTTCAATGATTGTTTGTGGAAATATGGGCAGTGACTGGTAGAACTGGGGCAGGTGCAGGGTGCAGACCACACCTCTACTATGTTGGAGTGGTTATATTTTAAAGCTTGGATCAGAACCAACCAAGCTCTCCTTGAAGCAGTTCTTGGAGAGCCTTTTCAACACTATCATAAATCTGCACCACTAAAGTTGAAGCCAGTCATGCATCCTTCCCTTTTCTTCCTTACATTTTCCTCCTGCTCAGTGGGAACTTCAGCAATGTGTTAAAACTGAAACTGTGTTAAGATCTGTGTACAAGGGATCTCAGGGCAGATGTTGGCTAGAGGTAGGAAAGCGATATATTTTCTAGGGAACAAATTTCTCAGAGAATAATACTGAAACAGCAATGTGAGAGCAGAATCTTCTCTGTATAACTTATCCTGGTGTCTTGTCCATCTCCAGCTGTCTTACAAGCAGACATATCTGTAACAATGAGTAAAATATTTAATTAAATTGTGAGAATAATACTTGGAGTGAGCTCTTTCTGCCATCTCTACCTCTCATGAGTCTTGCCACAGAGGAGAAAACCAAGCTCAATCCTGGAGCTACTCAACTGCACAGAGATTAAAGTTGGACAAGTAATGGTAGAGAAACGTGGCATGTATATCAAACTCTGTAACTGGAAACAAAGCCAATCATGCCTGATTATTTTCTTAGTTGCAGAACATTTCTCATGTTAACTCGCCACAATGAAGTGTCTTCCCTTTTACCTGGGCCAATTATACATCCACCTCTAGGATTCCTTTTCAGAACTAGTGTTTCTCCCTTAACCTCTGCAATAGCTCTTTTCAGCCTTTTTTGCATATTGTCTGTTTTATTGTTCAAGACCAACAGCTCTCATAGGAAATACTCTTTCCTAGACTGTGCTGTAGCAATGGAACAAAGGCAAGATCTGTTAAGTCAGTTGTTTAACTGGGATCTGAATCTTTGAGAAATCATTGTGCCCACTTTTTCACACTCGTTTGGGATTTTTCTTGGTTGGCTATCTTGATATTAGTTCTTGTGGATAAAGACATATTGGTAAGTGCACAGATCTTAATGAAACTATTTTCAATAGTTGGTGTAGCTAGGAGAGCT
>VWZO01006476.1:323133-339248 GCA_013396975.1 Bucco capensis | reverse complement strand
TATTTGCTTTCCAAATAACCATGTTAACTTGGTATCTACATTGTATTTTTCTGTATACTGACATACTATCTTGTTTTTTGGCCACATCTAGAAGAGGGGCTGTATTTCTGCTGCTTACTATAGATCTAATGTAATAGGAATAATAGAATTCTGAAGAAAATTTGTTTATTTTACTGCTGCTCTTATATCAGAGTAATTAGTAAATAACTGTTACTGTAACTTCAGCAGGCATGGTTGCTTAAACTTGGCACTTGTGTCTCCCAAACTTCTTGCTTTCCCTTTCACAGTTAAAATAGTTTCGTTTCCCTTGGAGGTTTTTAAAGAAACATAGAGATGTGCTTCTTGGGGACATGGCAGTGTTGGGTGGATGGCTGGACTCTCTCTCAGAGGTCTTCTCCACTCATAATGATTCTATGAGACATGGAACAATGGGGCACTGCTAGAGCCAGGGAGGCTCAGTGAACTTTCATACCTTTCTAGCATTAGCAATATCTCTGTTGTTAGAAGGAAGCAGCAGCCTGAAGGTTGCAGTCATAGTATGGTCCTTTCCAGTTTTATAAAAGATACATGGATCTTCTGTAATTTGCTTGAATGGAGTTTATTAGACTCCAGTATCCTCAAGGTGAAATGAATCCTTGGCAGCTGCTTCTGTGAAGGAATTTTTTTGTTTGCAGTCTCCTAGGTGGCCTGTTTCATGCTGGTTAGCTGCAAGAGCTTTGTGTTCTGCCAAAGGAGAGGGGAAAAAAAATAATGTATTCCAAAGTATTTCCCTTCAAGCAGAGCAGTGGTAGTGCTCTTGTGGTATAAAGGATTGGCAGATTTCTTGATGGTGATTTTCTGCTATGCAGGGACTGCAGCTGCTCTGTTTCTGACATGTGTTTTGTGACATATCTGTCAATGCTGGAAGCCAGAGCATTGGAATTACATTGAGTGTGCTGCTTGGTTCTCTCAAAATACAGTTTCTCTTTCTGTCAGCCTTATGTAAGAGGTGTTAAATGAAACAGGTGAGGTGCAGCAGATGCTACCTCTGGCTGTGCTGACACTGAGAAGATACTTGTTTCTACTTCAGAGCTCTCAGCTGGGCCAGCTACTTCTTAAACTATGCCTATGTGAGCTGCTTTTGTTTTGTTTCATGTTCTCCAGATGCTACTGGTAACTTCTTCAGGCCCATCTAGGTGACTGTCAGATACTCTGATGTGTCTGGTTGTTTTCAGTGTTTATCTGAATTAGTCTCAAGGCCTTAGTCTGAAATAGTGGATCTCCTCTCCAAGGAGGCTGCTTTCTGTGACCCTGAACTGTGTGTGCAATTTTGTTCTAACACATTAGCAAGAGATGATGAATTTAGCACTTGTAGAGATAATGAGGTGAAACATAAATGGAGTAGGTGATTTTTGCTCTGTCTGTCTCTTAATGAAGTTTGGTGCTCAAATACAGCCATAACCATGATGTCTGCTTGCAGACAAAGTTGTTGAGAAACAGGATGAGTGTAGGAAAGATCCATAAAAATGAGTAAGAGATAGGCAATTAGAGCCTTAAAGCTTATCAGAAACAGAAATGATTGCAAAACAGCAGGTAGTGATGCATATGCTCATTTGGAGGGAAACACAGAACAGGAATCAATTACAAAACCAGCTGCTGGATAACTCATTTTGGAGGTGAGGCATATGTTTTTGACAATGAAGATGATCAAGCTTTTGAACAAATTACCATTGGAGAACAACACTCTAGCGACCCTTTAGAATGTTGAAATTGAAACTCCAAGTTGTTTTGCTTTGACTTTTCAGAGGTGGAAAACTTTCCTAGATGAAGTTTAATAGCCTGTGACAGGTACCACTGGCCAATTTGGTCCTTAAATTTAGGAATGCTCTTACTGCCTTGCTTTACACTCTGATGTGTTGTTGGCAGCTGCATATGGAACAGTCTCCTTTGCTTAATGTAATGTGGTCTTAAGGTCTGGATACAAGGATGGAGTTTTTGCTTTAGACAGATTTACTAAGGTTAGTTTTTCATAGTTTAGTCTTACTGTGACCAGCAGGAGCACTAGGGCACTAGTGATAATCCCCAAGATTATGTACTTGGCACTGGGGAGGCCACATCTTGAATACTGGGTTCAGTTTTGGGCCCCTCACTCCAAGAAGGGCATTTGAGGTGCTAGAGTGTGTCCAAAGAAGGGCAAGTGTTGTGAGGAGCAGCTGAGGAAATGGGGTTGGTTAGTCTGGAGAGGAGGAGGCTCAGGGGAGACATTCTCACTCTCCACAACTCCCTGAAAGGAGCTTGGAGCAAAGTGGGGGTTGGTCTCTTCTGCCAGGTAACAAGCAACAGGATGACAGGAAATGGCCTCCAGGGGAGGTTCAGGTTGGACATTAGGAAAACTGTCTTCCCTGAAAGGGTTGTCAGGGTCTGTCCCAGGCTGCCCAGGGCAGTGGTGGAGTCACCATCCCTGCAAGTGTTCAAAATACTTCTAGATGTAGCACTTCTTGACATGGTTTAGTGGCATAGTGGAGTTGAGTTGAAGGTTGGACTTGATGATCTTTTCAAACCTTAATGTTTCTATGATTCTGTGTTGGCAACTGCTAGTGTGTCAGCCTGTCCAGCTTGACTTGATAATTTGTTTGTTTGTTTGAAGCCTTGTTAGACTGCAGAATATCTGGAGGGTCAGTGCATGTTCTGATGGTGTCATTGTCTCTGATACAAGAATCCTGTGGGCTGGAAATCACATCCTTAGGTCTTCCTTTCAGTGTTGCTCTGTGCTTTAGTTGTCATCACTATAACTTCTTTTTTACTAATCAATCAAATGAACACTTGATCCATATTCATGTGCAGATGGCAGGGGCTCAGCCCTGAACCTTGCCAATCTCCAGCAGTTGGTTGAGTGTCAACATACAAAATTCTTTAGCTTTAAAAACTAAGTCATTTTTGATCACCACTCCTGAATATTCCTGAATCAATAGATGTTGACATCACTTCTATTCATGAGTTTTGATGGCAGCAGCATTTAAACTACATTTAATGTATCATAAGGTATAAATGTCACCCTTTGGATAATTTCTGTCCTGAAGGTTTCTCACATAGTAATGCCACTGTCCTGTTGCCCCAAATATGACTGTATATCAGTATATAGCTACTATACTTTATATAAAGAGAGATCAGTGAGTTGGGATTGAATATTGTATGATTTGAAACTCTTAATGTGTTTTTATATACTGTTTGGAAAACTTCAAGTTGTTTGGGTTCTTTTCCTAAATAAGCCCAGGACTGAAGAGTTAAACTAAATTATAGTTGATGTTCAATGCGTTTGTTCACTACTTTCTGTCTGGATACAGCACAAATGGATTTTGGTTTTGGGAGGTAATATAGCCATTTAGAAAATTACTCAGGCTACAATATTTGTGTTGGCAATTTGATTTTCCAGACATAACAGTTCTGTTTTCTGTCTTGTACGCATTTGTGGAAAGATTAAATCATCATAAATCATGTTTTCAAGGGCCATGATGCTCAAGTTATTCTGGTTTATGCAGATCTGGGCTGCATGGATTTAGGCAAGCTGTCATCTGTAACCTGGCCTTATTGAAGTAATTCCTTCTAAATCACAAACCTAATCAAACTTTTATCACCAGGTAAAAACAATTTCTTTCTTTACAACTGAGTAATTTGTTAGAGTGTTTAAATCAAAATTACCATCCAAAGAGGAGGGGAAAAAGCTGAGTGTGTGCTTGCTTAAATCAGCTTGAGGCAAGCAGGCTAGAGGCTTACAGAGAAAAGTTTGAGTTCTAGTTGTTTGTGGTTTTTAGGACTATTAGATTTATAGAACCTGCACTGAAAAAGCAGTGTGTGCAGTTGCTTAAATAATATTGCTGTGACTTCTTCTGGGGATGAGGAGCTGGTGTCAGTGAGTTCTCTGAGATTTCACAGGTTGTAAATGATGAAACTGTTGTAAGTCTGAGTACAGTTTAATGCTTGCTGTTAAGTTCAGGCTTAATTCGTATAACCCCTTGGTGTCTTAAACTTGGAATTTGTTTTTATGTCTGAGGAGGGCTGTTAGGCTGAACATAGGATTGCCTCCAACCTGCACAAGTTTTCAAGCGCCATTAAAACAGAAGTTAGGTGTGATGAGGCTTATATAAGTGTTGACCATCTCAAAATAATCTGCATTTGTGTTTTGCACTTGGGACTTTAGTAAAGTCTGAAAACCAGGAATGAACAAGTAGTGCCATAGGTAGCTGAACCTAAGCCCAAGCTTGGATTTCTGATTGTGTGTCAGCTTAACAAACTGGAAAACTTCTTTGACATTCCTCAGGCTTTGTATACATAACATACTAAGCACAAGCTTGTCCTTTTAGGAATTTAAAAGGAGTATTTCCCAAGGCTTTGTGGGGTGAGATATTAATTTAGTGCAGTCTCCACTATAGATTTTTTTCTTCTTTCCATTTGTAGCAATGAGATTTAAGTTGTGTCCATTGTCGACCTTCCCTGTCCCCTCTAGCTCCATTCCCAGCTTTGTATCTGTCTTTAAACAATGTTTATAATCACTGGCTTGTTTCTTTACTGTGGTAGCAAATAATGTTTGGAGTACATAGTGAAATCTGGTTTAAGTACAACTAAAGTGTTGTTTGGGTTTCTCTGGTATTACTTTCATCTCCATGTTAGTGATGTTTGGGGAGGCTTCCCATTAAATATTTACCAGCTCATGATTTTACAGTGGTCTGTGACTTTCCTACCTTTACACACAATTGCCTCAGAGAGATGCATTTGCAGTATGTCCTCAAGACACCACTGATTTTTTCTCACTGTAGAGACTGCTTTTTGCTGCGTGGTGAGTGTGACATGTCTAGGACTGGTGTCATCTGCCTCTGATTCTGTAGTGCATGAACTTGCCAGGCTGTTTGAGGAAACCACCCTTACCAAACAGTAAGCCCTCACTACCCAGGGTTACAATATTAACCTTTTCTACAGTGAAGAGGGATCCTGTGGGAATAAATTCAGTGATATATGAATGCCTCAGAGAGGTATTTTTATTGTCAGTGAGCAACTCTTGACTCTTGGCATCCTCACACTCTTGAGTCCACAGAAAACAAAGTGGTCTTGCATGAGTCATGGTGAGCAAGAAGCAATGCTATAATTATGTTATAAAGCTTACAGAGGAAAGAGTTCCAAATCCCAACTCTTAAATCAAGAAGTTTATGATTCTTGATTACAAGATGAAGTTCTGAGCCTTGCATTATTCCCCATGCCTCATCCCCACTCAGACTTGAAGGGCAAAGGAGCAAACAGCTAAAGGAAAGAGGCTTGCCTGCTTTTGAGGCTCTCTTGGGAGCAGTACCACTGAGATCAATACCTGAAGTGTAAAATGCAGAGGAATTGTGTATTGTTGCTCAATACCTGTGTTCCCTCCTCAAAGACATAAGGAATTCACTGCCTTCTGCATTTCTTTTTGTAGTGAATTAATGTGCTGATTTCTCACTGTGCTTTTGATCTCGGGAGACTCATGATCTGCTTGAAACTGGTTTGTCTTGTAGGTGTTTTGGAGCTAGCATGGGGGTAGAGATCAGAAAAGCGTGCTTTAAAATCCCTACATGAATTCAGATATTATTCTGACAGTTGAATACTTTGGTTTGGATTTTTTTCATTGACACTGTAGACATTGAATAATTTCTCCTCCTGCTCTGTTCTACAGAATAGAAATATTAGCTGGGCAGTGAATTTCTCTTGTTCCTGTGGCATCTTTTGCAATATGCATTCAAGTGTATCATGACAAGCTTTTGTGTTTTTAACTGTCTCATGTGTATGAGACAAATCAGTTTATATCAGAACAAAGAGTTTGTCTGTCTGTAAAGGGAGGAAAAACTTGAGTGAGCATTTCCTAGCTAAGGAATTCCAGGGTGCTATTGTCCATTATAAGGCAAGGAGCTGTATATTACTTGTCACAGTAGAACTGTATGAAGTTCTTGTTTGATAACTGTTTTGATTCAGTATATTATAAATGTTTTTGGAGAACTTTAAGTGAGGTGTAGTAGTAAAAGATTTTTGTGTACACGTGGTGCTTAGTTACACAGCAAAACATATTTTAATTTCTGTCAACTTTCCCTACTTAATTTGTCCTCCAAAACAAGTACTGGCTACTCATAGCTGAAAACTGTCTCTTTGTAGTTTTTCCAGGGGTATTTTGCTTGCTCATTCAGCTTGGTGTGCTGACAGTCTCTCCATTCTCCAGATAAGGAATCAAGGCATGACTAGGTCTAGGTGACATTTAATGGTCAGATAAAAATAAGGATAAAACTCTATCTTAATTCTCAAGTCTGATTTTTATACTCCTTTTTTCTTCACATTTTAATGAATATTTCTCTTGTCCAGCACTCCTGCAGCTTGTAAATTGTGTTTTCTATGTGGCTGATATTTACTGAGAAGAATAATAAGCAGAAAAAAATCCATGACATTGTCAAGAAAACCCCAATCTGAAATGTATTGTCCAAGAATTAAATGTTCATTGACTGTTTTGTTCACCCCTGGTCTCAGCAGTGAAGGCTGGTCAGTGAGTCATAGTTGTCTTGTCTGTGCTGAGCAGAGTAATTCAGATTACCCAGTGACTTCTGCTAGCTGACTAAAATGCCTCTGTACTCCTTGCTGGGGTCTGGAGGGGAGTAGGAAGGAATGATCTCTGCTGAGTCCCACAGCTGCCTGGTGAGGCAAATGAAGATGTATATCCTGGAGATGATGTGCTCCTTGAGAGCAGCCATGCTGAGGAGGACTTGGGGTTTCTGATGAACAAAAAGCTGTGCTTGCTGCCCAGAAAGCCACCCATGCCCTGGGCTGCATCAGAAGGTGTGTGGCCAGCAGGTTGAGGGAGGGGATTCTGCCCTCTCTACTGTACCCTTGTGAGATCCCACCTGGAGTAATATCTTCAGCTCAGGGGACCTCAGCTGTGGAATTTACATCCAGAAGAGCCAAGTTTAAATGGTTTGGAACATGCTGCTTTGAGATGATGTCAAACATCCTGTGCTGTACATGGATTGTAGAGCCTTGACTAAATGCTGTTTGCTGTCTGCTAACATTACCATAGCTTCTATTAAGCTATAATTATGAAGAGGCATGTTCCCTTTCTTGAACATAGAGTGAAATGGAATATTTAGGAAGAACTTACATTGTGTACAGGACTTTTATAATGTTGAATGTATGCTGATAATTGAGCTTCTTACGTGTGCTTCCTTTCCCATGTGTTGTTATGATGTGAATAGTACTGACCTGTGCATGACTGCCAAATCTTTTGATATGTGGAAGTGAAAACACTCTTTATTTCTAGTGCACTTTACATCAGAAGGTGTAAATGAGATGTGCTCCTCAATGTTAAAAATAGTGTTTTGCCAACTGCTTGATATCAGCTGTGCTTTGAGACAAACTGTTGGCTTCTGTACAAGAGCAGGGTGCAGATATCCATGTCTTTCTCTGATAATTCCAGTTTCAGAACCTCTAAAGTGTCTGTGCCTTGAATATAACTGGTGAATGGTCTGAGGTTTCTGTTGCCCATCTAAGTCTCTTTACTGAGACCTGCTCTGTAAATGTAATTCTGGAAATGCTGGGTACAGTGCCTGTGAGCACTGCAATATTACTGAGTCTCTGCATAACAGTTTGCTGGCAGGCAGCTCTGTCAGTGGCCTCAGGCACTGGAGGATGAACTGCAAATAAGCAAAAAAGAGTAGAGCCATTGGGTCAGTGATTCCCAGTTCCTTTGCTCCTCTGATCCAACTTTGAATGCTATATTTAATCATTCTTGTCCTCCAGAGTGTCCTAGGACCTTTTCTCTTGTTCTGCTTTTACTGTGAGAAGTACAGTTGGAATACTGTTGTTGTATAATCCAACAAGGAAAAGTAGGGAGAGGCAAGTAAGTGTTTGAGCTTTTCTTTTTAATTAAGCAGGGTTTGAACTTAATGACTAAGGTGTCAATCTAGCTGTAAATGACACTTAAAAATGAGTTTCAGCCTTGTTTTCTGTTTTGGATCCTATGTCAGTAGACAAGAAAATGATAGAGTGGATAGTGTCTTTAAAACCTGAATATGTGTGCTGAGGATGAGAGCTGCTGCTGCCTTCAGGCAGGTAGGAGGTGCTCAGCTCTACAGGCTCTGGTAGGGTCACAAAGGCAATACACAGAGAAGAGGTTAATGGTTTTATCTTCTGCCTGGAATATCAACTAGTATATATATAATAACTGGAATATGAACTAGTACAGATCTGGATTCGAAACAAAAACATGCTATTGCAGAAGCTGAAATTGCCACTTCTCTCCCTGTTTTTGAAGACAAGTTGAAGAACTAGAGCATCAGCATGAGGCCATTGACTTGTTGAATTCAGTTCTGTCATCATGATGAAATACTACAGGATACATTTCACATTAGATCAAGAAGGAAAAAAGAAGTATCTTTTTGTGTTGTAACTCCTGAACATGTTCTCTTATACAAATGACCTTCAGCATTTGTTATCTTGGTACTCCTCTGAAGGCATGATAGAAGCAGGTGAACTAGGTGAGCATGATATATTGCATAATTACTAAAATTGACACACATCTTGCTGGGCAGAATAACAAGGCAGTGAGGCTGTAATGTTGTGCTGCAGTATTTTCCCTTAAAGGAAAAGCATTTTGGTCTAATGCTGCACCCCCGATCCATCTCATATTTAGTGGAATTGAATTAATAAATGGTCCCACCACTGTTCTGTGTGCCAAATGGTTATTTTGTCAGTGTAGGGCTGTTGTGGAGGAGGAAATTAGGAGGAAATATTTGAATCAGAATTCCTCGTTGAAAATACAGTCCTGTTGCTCCTGGCATTTTTAGTTTGATTTAGAGCATTCCAGCAGAATTCTATTAAAGTGTGTGAAATACATTTCCATTAAGCTGTTCACACTCAATTTCTTAAAAATGAGAAAAGAGTTTCTATGCTTTGATAAGACACCAGTTCACAACTAATATCTGGCACTGTTTCTTTTTGTTCTAGTCCATGAGAAACTGTAAAGCAGCAGGGACAAAGGTTCAAAACCACTGATGAATTATCTATTCCATGTGAGAATTAGTGGCTGCTCTGTCCCTTGGCAAGAGATTTGAATGCAGAAGGGTAAGCTGGTTTAATTTTTTTCTATGATCTGCTTTACAGAAAAGAATTATGCACATATTCGTATTTTTCCAACTTGACTAAAGGGGTTTTTTGTTAAGAGTCCAATGAATGATATAAGCTGGATTTTTTTTTGTTTCTTCTCCATTTAAGGTGCTTGAAACAAAGCCAAAAGTTTGTTAGACTTTGAGGGTTAGAGAGGTGCTTCTGTGCTCCTGTACAGTTCCCTTATTAAACAGTACCTTTGACATGAAGTCAGCTGCTGACTGTAAGGAAGGCCCAAGTTGTGGACCCAGAGCTCTGTCTGTGTTTCAGTAACCCTGTTGTTGAGGGAGAGAATATAGCTTGCTGGCATGACTATTACAAATTGACTTTTTCTCTTTTTTATTTAACCCCTCCCTTCTCCACAACTGCTAACTCTTAGATTGAAAACACTGCTAACAGTCCACAGAAGCTCTAGTCTACTTGCTTCTCTTTAGCCTAAAGTCTTGCCTGCATAGAGGAAAGACAGCAGCTGTGAGTTTCCATTGATTTAATGGGGGGAAAAAAGGCAAAATTTTAGAATTTAAACTCTTATCCATAACATTTTGTTTATGGAAATGGTTGTGATGTACTTGTGGAAAACATCTACTAATTTAAATGTTTTCTAAGTGTGGGTAGGGAACTAAGAGCCTTTGGGAAAGGGAATGTTTTGCTTAGCTCAGTGAAAGGAAGGTAAGCTAAAACTCTAACATGTCTATCCTTTTGAAGTGAGAAGGAGCAAAAGCATTATGTAGCAATCTAGTGCTTAACAAATCCTTTCTCTTGAGTTGCTTATTTCAGTTCAGTGTGCTTTAGAGCAAGTGCATATTAGTTCATATGACTATAAATCCCCAAATCCATTGGAGTACCTCTGAGAAAGCACTGAGCTGAAGTGAGATTACGCTGAGTCAGTCTGCTGCTGCTTCTCCTAAAGGTCATCTTTAATCTGGCACCAAGAGGGATATTGCCTCTTCCAAGGACTCACGTGGTTTCAGTACTTCTCAAAACCAGATCACTGTGTGCAGTTCCCTTCTGACCTCCTTGGGGTATCTTGATGTCTCCAACACAAGTTCAAGCTGTGTTTGAAGTAAAAGCTCCTTGGATTTTGACCTTGCAGGAGGACCAAGGATGACTTCAGTTGCTGTTGGTTTTTAGGGAGTCACTGTGTGTTTATGATTTCTTGCTGTTGCTTCCTAGTTCCATCTCAGACAGGTGCTGTGGTTCTCAGTGTCTGGATGGTTGGGGTGAAAGCCTGTCAATTTTGACTTGCTTTCTGAGATAAAGCAACAGGTACACCAGTCATTAGCTTTCTTCCCTAGAGAGATAATCATTAACAAAAGTCCAAGCTTGCTAGTTGCAAAAGGATCTTGTAGCCTGGGAAGAAATGGGAGGAGACAGATGCTTTCTTTGGCAACAGCAACTCAAACTCTCTCCTATGTACCTAGTAGATTCTTCTTTTATCTCTGTGCTTGTCACAGATTACCTGATGGCTCCTTCCAGAGGGTGGGGAAAGCCAGAGGCATTGGCAAAAAATGTTGTTGATAGGACTTATTACCAGCCCAAACCAAAGAATCATTTTGTAGGTAGAGACTTACTTGAAACAGATTTAAGATGCTTACATTACAAATTCTTTTGCTGATTTGCAGCAGGCTTAGGTAGCATTTGGAATACTGGAATTTAAAGACAAAGCTGGTTTTATGTGCAAAGTTCTTAAAGAACCTTGAATCCTTGGGCTTTTTGAGGTGTGTATAGTTTTAATGTCCATCACTGACTGAGCAAATGAAGAATGTAGCATTGCAAAATTACAGCAGAAATTCCATGGAAGGTGCAGAGACTCACCCTCAGAAATCTTTAGGGCCAGGCTTAATCACTGACCAGTGATGCAATCTAAGAACTCCAAAGCAGTGAACAGGTTCTAATTTCAGTGCAATGAAGTCAAAAGAAATGTTTCAGCTTCCCCATGTTATTTTGGTTAGGATTTCTTTGTACTGGAGCAGTGATTCACTCCAGTAGTAAATGGTAGGAGGTTCTAGCATTTGTGACCTGGTTCAGCAAGATAACACTATTGATTTATTACTCTTTTTTTTTTTTTCCAGTGGCTCTGCTTAGGTTAATTTTAACTTCATTTTGTGATTCTTGATTAGCTGAGTGGTGAGTTGTCATTACAGCATTTGACTCCCTGAGGACATGATCTATAAGGCAGACTTTTTCCAGTGGAGGGGAGTCATGTTTCAGCTAGTTTACACATAATTTAAACAGCAGTTGGCTTAATACCCTGAAGTGGAATTTGAGATACTTAAAGTCCAAGAGTGTAATACCATAAATTAGTGTTTGTTAAGTGCTCTTTAGAGACCTGCAGGAGGGGCCAGTGGGAGATGAAATGCCCCTTGTGTGCTTTTTTTAATAGAGATGTGAAGTTAAAATCTCAAGGATGATTAAGAAAGCAGTGGCACTTGATGCAGGATTGCCATTTAACATTGCATTGGGAAAGCTTTGTTTCATCAAGGTTGCCATAATATTTATTTGCCTAGGCTCTCTATTTGGATTTATATTTTAATGGCCTACTCAAATAAATGAGCATAATAAAAATGTCTTCATGTGATTAGAGCAAGCTAATGAACTCTGACTTCTGTATTTACTGCTGGGTTTATATTTCTTTAAAGTGGAATGCTGAGCTGTGTTCAGTTCCTTATATGGAGCAGTTGTCTCTGTGTTAGCAGGAGACTGACTGGAGGAGACACATCTAGCTCTCTTTTCAGTAGAGCAGAGATGTCACCAATTGGAACTGGAGGCCTGCTGAAGTTTAGTGCCTCAAGGGAAGAGGAGATAGGAGGGAGCCTCCTGTCCCTTGTGCTAACCAAGGCATGGATGACTGAGAGTGAACTCAGGTTTCCTGAGGAGGGGATGTGGAGATGCAGGTGCTGAGCTCCTCTCCCTGGTAGCCGGTGCTAGGATGCATGGCAAGGGTTCAGGGCTTCACCAGGGGAGTTTGAGACTGGACATGTAGTGGAGTCACCATCCCTGAGGAACTGGAAAGATGTGTGGATGTGATGCTGAGGGACATAGTTTAGTGGTGGCCTTGGCTCTGCTGGGTTAATAGTTGGACTCAATGATCTTAAAGGTCTTTTTCAACCTAAACTGAGATTCTAAGGAGCACAACTGCTCCAAGAGTGTGTTAAGTCAAATGTGAAACTATTTACATAGCTAATAGTGGAGTAACATCAGAGCTAAATGTGTTTTCATGGCTATGTACAACTGAATGTTTGTAAAACATTATCCCTTAGGGTGATAATGAAACTGAGGGCTCATAGCTTGGATCTGTATGCTTCAATAAGTCCTGTTAACCATGTATAACTAATAAATATATACATTAAAAAGATTTTTTTCCCCCTTAAAACAATTCAAACCACCTTTGTGTAGTGTGTTCTGAGTGTGAGGCACTTTTTTGGTTGTGTGTTGATTTTCTTGATTCAAAAGTGGATCCTTTTTTTAGGGGACCTAAGTTTTAGTGCACCAGTAAAAACCTCTCTTTCAGTATTGTTGGCCATGATCAGCTGAAGTCAAGTTCTGTTTCTGTGCTTGGCTACTTCTGCCAAGCTGCCACCATACCTCCTGTCTGCCTGTCACTGGATCTCTGCTTTCCCTTCCCAACAGCCTGCCTGGTTGTAGCACTGCTTTTTCTTGGTTCTCTTTATTGCTTGTGGTACTGGCAAGAAGCCAACCCAGGCTGCAGCCAAATGATTCCAAATGTGACACTCCTTTCAGGTCCTGTTTCAGGGTATTGCCTTGAACTCCTTACAGTCACCTGTATTACAGGCATGCAGCCATTTGGAAGAGGGTCACTCCTCTTCAGAGGACCATTAAACTTCTGAAAGTTTGCAAATGGTGAAGATTCTGCCACTTTTCTGATGAAGTTCTTCTTTATAGGCAATTATCTTTTTTAAACCTGCTTCTAGGTTGCGTTGTTATTATTTTTAGTTCACAGTTAGGCTTTAGCATCCCTGAAAGTCAAGCAGTTAGAGTGTTCTAAAACATTTTTATCCCAAACTCTTTGCAGTATTATTAAAACAAATGGCTTCATTACACATTATGCCAAAAGGCATTGCAAGGTCAAACTCTAATTACCCTGTAGTTTAAGGTATGCTTGAGACATTTGTGCTACTTGTGAGGAAAGGCTGAGAGCTCTGGGGCTGCTTAGCCTGGAGAAGAGCAGAGCCAGAAGGGATCTGCTCCATGCTGAGCAAGAGCTGAAGGGTGCAGGGAGCAAGAGGCTGGGGCCACACTCTGCTCAGTGGTGGCAAGGGGCAATGGGCACAAACCTACACAGAAGGAAAAACTTTCTTGTGAGGGAGCAGAGCCCTGGCCCAGGCTGCCCAGAGAGCTTGTGGAGTCTCCTTGTGTGGAGAAATTCCAAGCCCAGCTGGAGGTGATGCTGGGCAAGCTGCTGTGGGTGAGCCTACTGTAGGAGGAGAGTGGGACTAGATGATCTGCAGAGTTTCCTTCCAACACCTAGCATACTGTTATGTAATTATACCTGCTTTATCATAGAATCCTAGAATGGTTTGGGTTGGAAGGGACCTCTGGAGGTCATCTAGTCCAACCCCCCTGCAGTGGGCAGGGACATCCCCAACTAGAGCAGCTTGCCCAGAGCCCTGGCAAGCCTCACCTGGAATGCCTCCAGGGATGGGAACTCAACCACCTCCCTGGGCAACCTGGGCCAGTGTTCCACCACCCTCGTGGTAAGGAACTTCTTTCTAATGTCCAGTTTAAATCTACTCTTCTCCAATTTAAAACCATTGCCCCTTGTCCTTTCACTGCAGGCCTTTGCAAACAGGCCCTCTGCAGCCTTCTTGGAAGTTCCCTTTAGGTACTGGAAAGTCACTAGTAGGTCCCCTGAAGCCTTCTCTTCTCCAGGCTGAACAATCCCAGCTCCCTCAGCCTGTCCTCATAGCAGAGGTGTTCCAGCCCCTGATCATTCTCATGGCCTCCTCTGGACCTGCTCCATCAGCTCCATGTCCTTTCTGTGTTTAGGGCTCCAGAACTGGACACAGTATTCCAGATGAGCCCTCTTCTAAACTTCCAGATGCAATCTGTTGCCACTTCTTATTTTCATTAATGACTGACTTTATTTTTAAGCCCTTTCTCCCTAAAGTTAACATTCCAAACAAGTATGAAGAGGTTTGGATATTTTATATCCTCTTGAAGTGAAAGATCTACTGCAATATTTATTTTTTTCTTTTACTGCTCTTGAGACAGGGAAAGAATTACATTGCCCATCTCCATGGTTATGGATCTAGCATGAAAATGTAATATTCTTGTTAAGAATCAAGGTACTCTGTTGTAAGTAATGCTCCAGCTATTTTCTTACTGTTTATATATTTGATTTTATAGTTCTAAATCACTGCCTGTAATTCAGTTCCAGAACTGGAAAATTTAGAGGTTTGTTTTTCATGTTAATCTAAGTCATGAGGCTGTTTGTTTGATTCTGGCCTTTTACAGGCAGAAGTACAATACAAATAGGTTAGTGATACCATAAATATAAAAGCAGTAAAGTGCCTTTCCCTTCTTCATTTGTATTATTTCCTCTTTGTAGTAAGTTGCTGCTTATTTTTCCTCCTCACCTTTAACTGTGTTGTACCACAGAAGTGGCAAGACTGGAGCTACCTATAGTGTATGCAAGGTCCTAAGCATATTAGAAGTGATGTTTCCACAGTTCTGTAATCTTATTTCCTCATTTTATTGACATTTTTGGTAACTGGAACACTTCCATTGGCTGCTGGAATGGAAATAGAAGGACCAGCTAGGCTTACCAATGTTTGAAAAGCAGTGTGAGCAAAGATTTGTTGTTTCACCTAAATATTGTCTAGACTGCAAATGACAGCTTTGGTCATAACATTCGGAGGGGTTTTATGTAAGTCTCTACTGGGACAGCTTAAAAACATGATAAATGATTTAGCCATTAATAAAAACTTAGATAATTGGCTCACCTAACATGTACTGTTTTTCTTTTTTGTTTTTAAGTGACTATGGGAATTTGAAAAAAACAAAGGAGTTTCTGAATAAATGTAATTGAATCTTGCTAGATTTAAACCAAAAACTACTTTAGCAAACAGCAACACTTAAATTTTAGTCCATTAAATAAAGAGAGAAAATTAGACTTGGATAGCCAAATAAGTCATGTTTCAATGATGCAGAATAACAGAAAATAAAGGCTCACTACATTACTGGTTTTGATGCTAGGACATTAAAAAAAGATAGAACTCATTTTATGAAGTTTTTAACACCTGAATTGTAAACATTTGTAAAGAAACATATTAAAAAATGAGAGACATGAAGATTAACTTACTATAATTTAGATTCATTCTCTAACTTCTGCTGATTTGGGGCTGATGGTTGTGTGGTGGTGAGGAGGAATTCTCTCACAGGTCCTCTCCTATATGCTGCCTTCATCTCTCTTGAAGAATGTTTTAGTTTTCCTGGATGAGTTGAATCCTTTTTGCAGACTTCCTGCTGCAAAATGAATTCAGGCATCTCCATGATGCTCTTGATCCTCCATCAAAAGGATCATCTTGAGTGAGCTCTCACAGCAATTGCAGGGCAGCCAAGGCATCAGGGCCAGCCAGCATGGGTTTATGAAAGGGAAGTCTTGCTTAACCAACCTGATCTCTTTCTATGACCATGTGACTCGCCTTTTGGATGAGGGAAAGGCTGTGGATGTTGTCTACTTGGACTTTGGTAAGGCCTTTGACACAGTCTCCCACAGCATTCTCCTGGAGAAACTGGCAGACCATGGTATAGACAAATGTACTCTGCACTGGGTTAAAAACTGGCTGGCTGGCTGTTCCCAGAGAGCTGTGATTAATGGAGTGAAATCTAGCTGGCTGCCAGGCACCAGTGGAGTCCCTCAGGGCTCACTTTTGGGGCCAGTCTTGTTTGGCATCTTTATTGATGACCTGGATGTGGGGATCGAGAGCACCCTCAGTAAGTTTGCAGATGAC
>VWZO01006476.1:232166-323069 GCA_013396975.1 Bucco capensis | reverse complement strand
AACTAATGACAGAACTAGAGGGAATGGTTTGAAGTTGAGACAGGGTGGGGTTAGATTGGATATTAGGAAGAAATTCTTTCCAGAAAAAGTGGTGAGGCACTGGAACAGCCTTCCCAGGGAGGTGGTGGAGTCTCCATCCCTGGAGGTGTTTAAGAAACATGTAGATGTGGTGCTCCAGGACATGCTCTAGTGAGGGCAGGGCTTGTGTGGTTTGTATGGTTTGTTTTGTTTCGTTTGGTTTGGGGTTTTTTTGTTGTTGGGTTTGGGGGTTTTTTTCAGTTGGACTTGGTGATCTGAGAGGTCATTTCCAGCCATGAATGTTCCGTGATTCATGCTTTTTCTCTGCCATACTAGGATATTAGTCTGTAAGACTCTTAGAAAGCTCCTACACTTGACTGCCCTGCCGCCTTCAGCAGAAGTCATGTCAGCAGTTTGGGGCTGAGGTGACAGCCCTAAGAGCTGAGTGCTGTGTTACCGCGATCTATGAAGAGTACTCTCTTACCTTGGAATAAATGACACAGCTCAGTGCTTTGCAATTTTTTTTTAACACTAAGGCACTGAATATTTTGTGACTTGTTATTCGCACAATGTTTCAACAGTGTTCATCTAAAACTGCCAAACTTCAGACTCTTAGTTCTATTTCTGCCCTCTGCCAAGTTATTCAAAATTAACCCTTGCATCTCAATCTTCTTTTAAACCTCTGATTGTTTTACTTTGTGGCTGTTCTCTCAAAACACAGAGCATGGTTCCAGGAGTTTGGTTTCCAGCACCTGATTCTGTGTATTTTTATATATGCTTTTAAATATGATCTATCCAGTATGT
Source organism: Bucco capensis (assembly GCA_013396975.1). Classification (NCBI taxonomy): domain Eukaryota; kingdom Metazoa; phylum Chordata; class Aves; order Piciformes; family Bucconidae; genus Bucco; species Bucco capensis. The sequence continues at coordinate 322,247 of VWZO01006476.1, read as the reverse complement.
TCTATCCTTTACTGCATAATGGTGGGAGAAATGTGTTCTCCTGAACATCAGTCTCTCTCATAAAATGAGCCACAAAGATGCTCAGAGAGGGCTGGAGCACCTCTCCTATGAGGACAGGCTGGGAGACCTGGGATTTTTCAGCCTGGAGAAGTTTCCAGGGAGAGTGGCCTTCCAATATTTGAAGGAAGCTTATAGAAAAGAAGGAGAGAGACTTTTTACATGAAGAGATAGTGATAGTACAAGGGATAATGGTTTGAAACTGAAAGAGGGGAGAGTTAGATTAGATGTTAGGAAGAAGTTCTTTACTATGAGGGTGGTAAAACACTGGGGCAGGTTGCCCAGAGAAGTTGTGAATGCTCTGTCCCTGGCCAGGTTGGATGAGCCCTGGGCACGCTGGTCTAGTGGGTGGCATCATCTAGTGGCATTTAGAATTAGATGATCTNCTCCTATGAGGACAGGCTGGGAGACCTGGGATATTTCAGCCTGGAGAAGTCTCCATCTAGTGGGATTTAGAACTAGATGATCTTTAAGGTTCATTCCAACCCAACCCATTCCATGATTGTATTATATACAACTGTGACCTATGAAGTTGGGGAGCCCTTGTTATGTGCTTACAAGTGTCAAATACTGTGCTAATAGTAGCTACATAAGCCCTCTTAATTGCACAGACACTTCAGGACAAGTACAAAGTAAAATATGTTATTTTAACCTTGAGTGAAAGTAATAATTTAAAAATTTAAAGGCAAGCTTATATTTCTCTGTTTCCAAAGACTGGGAAGTTGTGGATCTCATCACTCCTAAAAGTACTTCTGACTGATAGCATGATAAAACTGCATTTGTACTTGGAAATATCACAAGATTGTGGTGGTATCCATCTTGGACTGCACTGAAATCTAGCACAGAGTTTAGTGGTGGATATCACAGAGCATTTAAGCTGTGTTCTTGGCCTTTACAGTGATAGTTTGTGCTCAAATTTTCATGTTGCTGGGTAGGTATCTTTTCAACAACAGAAATGCAGCTGAAGAAGAACACGTAGAGATCTCTGATGGCTAGCACTCTGTTGAATAAAGAGTTCTTAAAATCACCTTTTTTTTAACAAAGGAAACTAGCAGTGTCTGCTAGCTACTTAGTTTCTCAACAGTGAAGTTTCATAGAGTCTGGTTTGGGAAAAGTACCAATTTAAAACTGGTACAATACAGAGAAGTAAAAGAGGTTTCAAAGGGTGATTCTTTGTATGGGTTAAAAGAAAACAACCAACAGTTTGACTTCAGGATGTAAAGTGAAGGTTTTCTAATGCAGTGACTATCAGTTTCTGTAGTTTGGATCAACACATTGGAATGGAGTATTCAGAAAGCAGGCAGATCAATAGATGTAAATGTCACAAGTGAGGTTGTTCATCACCCTGAGCAAAGCAAAGCTTTGGTTTCATGTGAATGAATCTCTTCAGTGCTGGAGAGCATGGACACAGTGCCAGAATGCAGATGGGTGAAATAATTAACAGGAGCTGTGGGCTAAAGTTGAAGGTGATATGGGGATGAGAATTGAGGGCAAAAATGTGTGTCTCATGCAGAGTAACGTAGGGAGGATGCACAGAGGAAGTTTTACTGGGTTTTGGTGTGCATTTGTTCCTTTTTGGTTTAATCCTGAAAAGTAAATAACATCCTTTTGACAGGAAGCTAAGTAACAGTGCAGAACTGTGTTATACCACACACTTAGACCTGTCTTGCAAGGTCTTAAGACAGCTAACATTTCAAATAAGAGAGTGTCAAAATGTTTGAAAACAAGATGATACCCATTTAGTGTCATGAAATAGCAATAAAACCACAAATAACCCAAGAGGTTCATGATGCTGAATGCAAATAGCAACAAATAGCTGAAGAAAATGGTATGGTGAATATCCTAAAGCAGATAACTGAGCAGAATTCAAGGTATGTTAGTGAATCTCTCCTCCATTTATTCCAGGTAGTTTGAGGAGAAACTGCTTGGCTATATATTTCTTAGTTGAAAAGTAAGAGTATCATTTGGCAAAGAACTTGCTCACATCAGCTATTCTCTGCTCATAGAGCAACAGCAAGGAATAGGAGAGGCCATCAATATCAAAAGGATTCACTGAGCTTGACTGGCCAGCTTGGACCGTTTGAAAGACAGAATACCTACTGCTCTGTGAAGGCTCCCAAAGGCAGAGGGAGGAGAGTGAGCTTACTGTAGAGCTTCACTGGCATCCATGGTGAGTGCCTCAAGTATGTACTCAGTGAGCCACACTGTTACCATGGGCACAGGAATCCTTGCTTGAGGCAGAGGAGGAGCAGGTAGGGATGCCATCCATCCCCTTTTGTTCATCCTAGCTCTGTTATTGGTCATCAGATGAGGAATGGGAGCATGAAATCAGTGGAACTTGGCATACTATCCTGTTTGTAGTTCTACTTTCCTCCTCCCTTTCTCCTGTGAAATGTCCACTTAGCTACCAGTTAATGAAAGAGTAGTGAGATCTTCTGGTTCAGAAGTTATATTCTGGTTCTGGCATACATTTATGCTAACTGTAAATTAAAGAGGAGCTTACTGTAAATAAATAAATCTCCATTTTAATGTGCAAATTACTGCTTGAAAATGACTGTTCCCAGTTTGGAGAACTTCTTAAACAGCCATGTGAAATTTGGAAGTCCTGAGTTTTGCTGCAGCTGTCAATTCTTTCAGTGCCATTTGGAGGCCATCTATTGTGTCTCTGAATTTGTGTGTCTCCAAGATGGAATGATGCTAATCTCCTAGGAGTACTTACAAACTTTGCCTAATGTCAATGGATGCTGCATCTGTTACTGGAGAGGAAGCAGCTTCCCCAGATTAACAAGCAACTACCTTCCTTTGTTATACCAATTTTAGCTCCAGGATTACTTTGGCATCAAAAATAGAAATAATCATTTGGCTTATTATTTGGGTGGATTTCTTNACAATAAGTGTTTGAGTCTGAACTTGTTCATCTTAGGGCCATGGTTTAGTGGCATGGTGGTGATATAGGTTGATGGTTAGACTTGAGGATCTTAGAGGGTTCTTCCAATCTTAATGTTTCTGTGATCTTAAAAACTTCAGTACCAACTGTGTTAAAAGATGCAGAGCACTCCTATCCAGGACAAGTGATGAAACTTGTCTTGCTATTCTATTATGTAGTAGGTTATAACCTACTATTACCACTATTGAGTGGTAATTTCCACTTAATTACTCTAGGCTAGAACACTTAGGAAAAACATCTAGAAATAAGATACATAAAAACCATAATATTGTCCAAAATCTGAATGTTTTCCTTAACATACACTAGAGTAAACTACTTGAACACATATCCAGTGCATAAGACAGAGGAGATACATTTTCCATAAATATTACCTTGTCAGTTTGATATCTGTGCTTTTAACTACTTATGTCTATGTTGAAATGTTGGGATTTTTCAGAATGTATTCAGAAGGGCTAATCAAGAGAAGCTGAAGGGATGTGATATGATAAAGCCTCAAACCCCAGTATAATCTAGTTTTCAAGATATTCTGGGATTAATTGAGGAGAAGTGACTAAAAGGATAGTGGTAACTGCCCACAATTTTGAGACATGTGACAATCACTCAACAAAGCCAATCTCATCTGGCCAACTTCATGCTGTCCTTCAGGCTAACCAATTAAAGCCAAGAATCTGAATGTAGTAACATGAATGAGAAATCTGTTGACTTCAGTAGTAGGGGATTGTGTTTATTATCAGGGAGTTTGTCTTTGTGAAGTGAATGACTTTTTTTTAACTGTTGTGAAATGAACGACACATTTGTATGTCATTGTTTAAGAAGAATGAAATATCTTAAGAAATTGGTTATAAGAAAATGAGTTGTTAGAAATTTCTTTAACATGTGAGCTTTAGCACTGGGAAGGAAGTGATCACAGGAACTGGACTGTAAAAGAGAAGAAAATTGTATATATACATCCTCAATATCAGTGTATATGCCTAGAATTCATAAAGGCTTCTGGTTCTCCTTGGAGAAATAATTGTGGCTCAAAATGCTCCAAATTCATGAAGGTATTAAAGTCCTGTAGGTAAATAGGTTTAAAAGTGATTGACATGATTATAACTTTCTAGCATGCACTTCTCAGTTCTATAAGAGGAAGGATGATCTCTTAATTTTGTGTTGATCTAAATCTCACTCTGCTGCTCTTAAAATCAAAACACTGGCAAAGCTCCCCTGGCTCTCCATCATCCATCCCAGAATAGTGGGGCAGGTAGAAAATCTTCAGCTTCCATATAGATGACCAAATGGCTAATGAGATGTCAACTACAGACCCTCTTGTCTGCAAGTGAGCAGATGTCTTTTGGAAGTAGATGAAAGTGCCTGAGCTCTTGAAAGAGAACATGTATAAAGCTTTTCTGCTGCCTCTAAGCATCTGACATCCTTAAGGTGCAGCAGAGCAAAAATTAGGCTGACACAACTGAAATCCTTCACCATATTGTACTAGACACTGATCCTTGTGGATGTGAGGGAAAAGGAAGCTCCTCCTGTATCCTGTTATGATTATCCTCTCCTAGTAATCAAGAGCATCCATTTTTCTTGTAAAATAGAGCAAGTTTGGGCAGAAGGACACATTTCTGGTTTTAAACTGACTCCTTTTGTTTGTACAGTCTAGACTTTAGTTTCTGTGAGGGATGTAATCCACTAATATCTATCAGCAAAGTCATTGATAAACATAATGTAAAGTAATTGTTTATGAATAAATATGCTGGAAAATGCAATCTTTAGAAAACTATCTAGAACTCTTGGTGAAACAAGTGAATTCTGTATTTAAGATTATGCTGTTAGCAACTTGTCTGAGGATTCATTGGTGCTTGCAGCAGTTTTAACCACACTTCCTCCAGAATTCTACTTTAATACTGAAAGTTCTTCATGTTGTATTTCTTGATGTTGCTATTTCTTCTTGCTGTAAAACAGAAGTTAGTGTAACCTTGCCTGAAGCGTTGGTCTTGCTGTCAGTGATATCCTCTTGTCATCTGTTTCTTGCCTGTATTTTCTTTTTTCCTCTCAAAAGGAGCAGGTAATTTTTAGGAAATGGGAGGGTAAAAAAAGCCCCTTCCTTAAACTTAGCAACTGGTATGAAATGCACCAGTTTCATGCAGATTTTCTGGCTCATGGCCTCAATTGGGTGGTGATATTTATAGCAAAATACTATCCCCAGAGTTCCTGTGAATACTCCTCTGGCTTGGGCAGATCTGCTGTATGAGCAGAGCTTTCCCTGTGCTCTGAAAGGCTTCTTACTGTGGGGTGAAAAACACTGCTCACAGTGGTACTAGGCTTATCTTGGTGGAAAGAGAGAAGAAAATCATCACATGTGAGGTTCTTCTGTACCTTCCAGCTGGTTTCAGGAGGTTGGGAAGAACAGAACAGGGGCTGTGATCTCTGCCAAGAGCAGAGGACTGTTTTTAGCCTTCAGATTAGGGTGTACCAGCCCATCCCTGGTACAGAGAGTGAGCCTATTGGAAGGTGATCTCTGTTTGAGGGATGTCTTTTTCAGCTGGTATTTGCCAAACCACTTCTGTCTTCTCTTTACTTGCTAGCTTTCCACCAGAATTGTTGTTTGAGCTCTGCCCTGTTGAGAATATCCTCACCTCAACAGCAAGGTATGGAGAAGTGAGAGCATTAGGTAGAAGACCTGTTCTTCACCAGTTTTCAGAAGTGCTACAGCACACAGGAATGTGTGATTCACTTGCAATGAAAACCAGGCTTATAAAGTTACTGTTGAAGGTAAGATAAGGAAAATTTGGAATATGGTGAAAAACTAATATGTGAAAAATGAAAAGCATTAACCTTGAGCTTCAGCAGATTTGCCTCCAGCCTAAAAGCATGCCCACCTCTTGATTCTGGCTAGTAAATGCTGTTGAAAATGACAGTGACTATTCACTCATTCATATGTTCTCCTTTATACTCTATTTGTGCTTCTGTGTAATTCCAAAGCTGAAGCACAGACTAAGAACTTCAGCTGACAGAAAGCTGTTCAGAGCTCTGCTCATTTCCTGGAGGATCTTGAGGAGATGTTTTTCCTGATAGCTTTTATAACACTAAATTCTCTTTTAATGCTCTTCTGGATTTGATTCCTTTAGACTATTCCATTATCACAAGCTTAAAGGACACATTTTAATCACTGTGAATGGAACTGCTTGCTTCCCAGCCTTTAAGAGAGGACATGTGTGAGTGAAGGTTTAGGTCTGCACTGAATTTTATTTACTGACATGTCTCTATCATTTTCTTATGTTTTCACTGTTTTAGAGGAAGAAAGGGTTCTTGCAAGTTAGTGTTTCAGTTGCTTGTCATACAAAAGGAAGGGGAGTAAGTACATCAGGATATGATGATGTTTATTTGTGTTTGTGTATCACTTAATGCAGCCTTTTATTATCCTATATTTTTCCTTCATTATATCAAGTGTCATATCAGGACAATATTTTCCCAGTGTTTTGGTCTAACTCGGAAAAAGAATGTTAAAGCTGTTACCATAGTCCAAATTTTCCTCATCTTACCTTCAGGAGTAACTTTATAAGCCTGAGTTTCATTGCAAGACAATGAATCACACATTCCTGTGTGCTGTGGGCCTTTGAAAATAGGGCTGAAGGCATTTTGTGCTTCATTCTTTAGGACATGTTAGCCAGTGTGCTTGAAAGGCTGAGGTCTGGGAGGGGAAAGAGTCTGTCTTCAGGTATTCTGAAGCTAAATTTGGCTTTGTGTGGAAACTGTGTCTGTGTAGTTGAGAGGGAATGGACAGACTGGGGGGAAATCCAAAGAAATCCTGAGGAATACCCAATTTCTAAGAGGGAGTAAGAGACCAATGAGGCCAGTTACAGTAGTAGTTAGTTTCATCCCTTTGCTAAGCCCCCCTCCACCCCCTTGGCTTGTCTGAGGCAGCTCTACATTTAGAAAGCATCTCAAAACACAACATTTCTGAAGGAGCCCACAGGCATTTCAAGATGTCTATGTGGAAGCTTCAGTGTTGTTTCAGGAGCCAGAGAGGACTGTGGTTTCTTGTGCTGGAAGCTGGAAGGCTGCCACTCTGCTTCCTTTGTTTGGCTTCCTTTTGCTTCCATAAAGCATGGAAGACAGCAACCCACATTGTCCTTAGGGTTAAGGAGGTAATTAGAGAGGAGATAATTGCAGCTTCAGGTCTTTCCACCCTTGCACTCACCACTCCAAATGCCTGCAAACACCACAGGCACCAAGTCCACCAGCTCCACGGCACCCTCTGCCATTTTGCAGTCTCCTTCTTGCTGTTGAGAAGCACCTTGCCATGAAGAGTAAGGGGTTAATGAGAGGGAGGGCAAAGGGAAAAAGGAGATGAAGGTATTGGCTTGCCCTTGTTACTGTGTGAAGTTTGATATGGCATCTTAAATAGTCAGCTTCATGTCCATGTTGCTGTTCAGACTGAAAATGTCCTGTCTCCCTTGCCCAGGATGTTTGGCTGTTACTTATATTTTTATTGTTATTAGTTAAATTAAATTCTCTTCTTTCTCTCCCTCTCTTCTTCTTTCTCTCCCTCTCTTCTTCTTTCTGCCCCGAAGAAATAACCTGTTGTAACCTCAGAACTCTTCATGCTCTATCAGTTAACCATTTGGTGAAATCACATGTAGGTTTGTATTTCCTAGGAGGGTTTGGTTTCTGGACAAAGCTGAAGAAAACTGCTAGGAATAAGGTGGAGAAACATTCTTTACCTAGGTGTGTCTTCCTAAGTGATGAGTAATGAAATAGTTTGCTCCACATTCCTATTCCCTAATGCCTCAGAGAGTTACAGCTCCTTTACTCTCTCCAAACAAGAGGTTTCATAGGAAGCACTTCTCCCTTTTGCACAGGGACCCCTGGACCATCATGGAATTTTCTGATTTACATCCTTTTTGGCCTCATTACAAGCTTTTAACCAACTGATTTTGCAACTCAGTTTCTTCCAGTGGCTTTGTTGTTGAGCCTTGTCAGAAACAAAACCACATATTACCTGAAAATCTGTGCTCAGAGAGCAACTTCCTTGCTCCTATTAGTTCTGTCTGTTTGTCTGTTGGAATATAGTCAGCAAAGATATCACAGATACCTCTGATTGCTTTAATCCAAGCTGTTGCCTAAGCCATTTCTCTACTTTGTTCTATTTGGTGCTTTGTTGGAATTGAAATGATGACCACACTTTTGGCAAATACTGTCCATTTTTAGGTAAGTAGTCAATAAATTCTGGCTTTATTAGTGGAGATTAATGGTAATAGATCCTTGTCCATGAGAGAAAAACCACAGAGTTACACTGTGTTTTAAACAAACAGTGATCTCTAGCAATGTATCAGTGTTTTGAAGTGAAGAAGATAGAGAAGTTGCTGTACAGTCTGCTGTGATCAGAACAAGGAGGTAGTTGCACTGATAGAAGCCATTTGTTTCATATTGAATCCCTGGCTGCAGAGAAATCTTTATATTGTGATTTCTCCTCCCCCAATGACAAGGCCACATGAAGATGAAAGCAGAGCTTGAAATAATCTGACAGCCTAAATGTCACAAAGCAGGGCAGTGCAAATGTGAACTGAATGTTTTTATGGAGTCTTGTAGTCAGCATTCACTTTAAAGCTTGCTTCCCCCCCTACCCCCAACCTCTCTGTGTATAGTATTTGTCCTCATGGATACCTATAATGCAATCTCAGCCAGAAGAGCTTCACAGAGAGCTTCAAAATGTCTTTCTGTATTAAGTACCAGTGGGCATTTGAACATAAATCTTCTCAAGCCTGCAGTTTCTTCCTCAGCGAGGCACAGCTCCCTTGGATTTCTCTGATTTCAGAATGCTTAAAATCATTGGGATAGTCTTTAATGTGAAGATAATGAGCTCACCTCTAATAGAGTAATGGACTTTTCTTATATGTCTTGTTCTGCAGGTTCAAGTGGGAGAAAAAGAACCCAAATCTAGAAAGCTTATTGACTGGATAGATTCTTCAACATGAATCGTGCTTTTAGCAGGAAGAAAGGTAAGCAATTTAGCTTATGTTCCCCAGGAGACATAAATATCCTCTAGACATGCTTTAGAATATCAAGAATTATACAAGGAAGCACAACTAATCACACCGAATTAACTAGGTAGAAATGGGGCAGCATTCTATGAGCTGTAACAAAGCTAAGCATTCTTGAGCTTTTTATGTTGAATTTTGTAATATTTTCTTTATTGAGGGAGGTGAGGGTATGGATATATGTATAAAATACACCCACGTTTTTCCTGCACACACCAAAGGAGGGGTTTAGAACTTCTAAAGAGCTAGTCACTTCTCTATTTATGATATATATATATATTCTGTGGATTTTTATTCTTGGGGAAGCTGTTTTGGAAAAGTGTGTTTAGTACACTGGCAATATCCCATGCAGCAAAATATCTCTTAGCTTTAAGAAGCTTTCTGCCTTTGTAGCAATCTGGAATGGAATGCTTTCCAAAAGAACAGGAAACCACTGAATATTCAGTGTTATGTATGTGTTGCTCTTCTGGCTTGCTTGTTCTCTTTTAATGGTCTGTTTATGATTAAACATACTTTTTTTAGATGGAGCACAAGAGATGCAGCTTTTTCACTGACAGCTTTGTAGCTATTTTCCTCGTTTATTTGTAGGTCTAATTTCTTTGTGTTTTCTTCTAAAGATCCTTGAGTGTGATACACACTGAACTAAAGGATTCATTCCTTTCTGTTTTGACTTCTTCACGTGAAAATTCTTCCTGAACTCACCTAAATTCTTGCCATTTTGGTGTATTCACTAGGAATTATTGTTCCATTGATTTTGTGTGCTCTTGACAGGGAACTACTGGAGGGAGTCCAGCAGAGGCTGGGAAGATGCTGAGGGCACTGGAGCATCTGTGGCAGGAGGAAAGGCTGAGAGTCCTGGGGCTGCCTAGCCTGGGGAAGAGCAGATGGGTATAAGTATCTGAAGGGAGGATGGCAAGAGGATGGAGCCAGGCTCTTCCTGAAGGTGCCAAGCAATAGGACATGAGGCAATGGGCACAAACTGGAACCCAGGAGGAGGAACTTGTTTGCTGTGAGGGTGGCTGCCTCTCCAGGCTGCCCAGAGAGCTTGTGGAGTCTCCTTGTGTGGAGAGATTCCAAAGGCAGCTGGAGGTGCTGTGGGTGCTCCTGGTGGAGCTGGGGTGTTGGACTGGATGATGCCCAGAGGTCCCTTCCCTCTTTAACCATTCTGTGATTCTATAAGGACAGAGAAGGAGAGACATCTCTCTTCAGATGTATAAAGTACTTTATGACACAAAATTCAATGCCAAAGCTGCTGTTGTATTCAGGAATGTGAGTTTTCTAATGTGGAGTTGTTTTTCTGTGAGATAGCAGTTCATAAGGTTGGTAATTGGTGCCACATTATCAGCTCATAAGGTGTTGATGGTATTCATAATGCTAAATGGAATGTATTGAAGTGGTAGCCTGTCATAAATCATAGGTTTCAGCACTAACATTTCTGTGCAATGGCTTTTTATGAGTCTCATTTATGAGAGTGTAGACAGATGCATTGCATGGACAGGGTCTGACATAAAAAAATGCCATCCAAGCTTCCAGGATGCTCTTTGATGTGAATGGCCTTGCTATAATCTGGTCTTTATTCTTATTGTAAATTTATGTTGCATTCCAGAGATGACAGATATTTTCACTTTGTATTTCTTCTTCTGAATGAGTAGACAACAAGGTGAAGCCCCAAAATAGTGAATGGGCTAAGTATATTTCTAAAGCAAATAGTTTCATTCTGTCAGAGAGTATATTTCACATCAGTGACTTAAATAAATGGACTATTGTGTGCTGGACTTCCACATCAACAGTAATGATAAAAAAATATAAAGAAAGAGTAGATGCTCCTCTACTTTAAAGCCCTATAAGTAGTCACAATCTTCCTCCCTGTGATCTTTGACTAGTCTTGTGCTTGCACTTTGTCCTTTCATAAAAGCACTCATCTTCCAGGAAAAACACCTTATCTAGGTCTAAATCTTCTTCTGTGTTCCCACCCCCAAAAGCTGCTGCATACCAAATAGTTTTGTACTCAGTCTCACTTGACAAAAAAAAACAACGTTATCTTTGTAATATCTCCACAAAGAGGTTTTGTGTGCCCTTGGGTTCTGAAATATGGGGTCATGGGGAAACCCAATATTTAGTGACCAAGTCCCTTTTTTTGGCTTGGTAACTGTTTAAGTGTTGTTTGTACTAATACACTGATCTTACTAGGCTATGGACCTTCTCTTCCAAGTATGCCATCAAGGAGAGGTGAAGGATTGCTGCCTTCATCTCCTGTTGGTAGGACCAAGAAGTGGCCAGTCCTGCAGTGTGTGTGTTTGCAGGTGTTTGTGGGTGACTGTGTATCTATTTATTCATGTTCTGAAAGCAGAAAGAACAGATAGAGTTGTTATAGGAGAGAAGTGATTACAGTGTGTCTTTGGAGGATGCATAGCTACCAGTGAGGAGGAAGCTTTGGAAACTCTCACTTTGATTCTGCACAGATAAACTTGATTTTTCTTTTCTTTTTGTTAACGTGAGAATAGGAGGATAATTTCCTTTTGGCTCTTTTATCTGCATTGTCTTCAGGAAAGTATTGCAGAAATCATCTTATCTATTGCCTGCCTTGAAGAATGTTCTAGGCAGTTAACAAAGAGATTTAGCAGGGTATCTGTTGCTTTTACAAAGCTGAAGGAGCTCCTTTGAAGAACATAGGTGCACTGCTTAACCACAAAGCACTAAATACTGCCTTTAGGGTGGGAACAGCACTGAAGGAATCTTAAGCTTTTTGATTTCTACCCTGTTAAATTGTATACAGCCTAATTGACACATCATCCAGTGATTTGCACAGCAGTTTGAGATCTACAAAGTAATCAATTCTTGCTCTAAGTTGTTACTAGTGTAGGATGTAGAGTTCTTGTCTGAGTTACTTATTGCTAGTTACTTCCCCATGTTATAACCGGAATGTTTGAGTTCAATAGGTACATTGCTACTTAACTGGATGACTGAATAATTAAAGACAAGCTGTATTATTCTGTGTGAAATAAATTCGGATGTGTGCCAGCCATACCTTGATAGGAATCATGATGACTACTTCATTTTAGCAGATTTTACCTTCTAAAGAAGGTCCAAAATGTGTAAAAGGATGTGCCCTAAGGAGCTAAGCAAGAGGAAGCTACAGATGTGCATATTGTAGTTGTTCTGAATGGTTGCTCCCACTCCTTTCTTCTTTCCCATTTATTGGCATTAAATCCTATTAAAGTTTCTCTTACTTTAATCTTCTGGGATTTTAATTAGAGAGTTAAAATTCTATTTTAACAGCATTGAGGTTCAGGTTTCTGTTCCCTTTCCTTTGTTTTGCCCTACTAAAGTGACACATTTAACTTTTCACGCTAACAGTTTGAAATGCTTCCAAAACTGACCTTTTTAACAGTTTTTTCACAAGCTAAATTGATTCTATTCTGAATTTATTTATAGTTATAGTGGAAGAGCTGGCTGAACTCTGACTCCAAAATTGAAAGGTGGAGGTGGAAGTTTGGTCTATAGGTGATTCTTAGTGAAAACTTGTGAAATTGTGCTCACTTAAAATAAATTATGCTATCCCAGTAATGTCTTTTTCAGCTTCAGCTAGAAGCTTTTACCAAAGACACAGTGTAGCTCTTCTTCTGGCCAGAGGAGGTAAGAGGGAGATACAGCTCCATTGTCTTGGCAAAGCATAAATACACCTCCAAAGAACAGTTTATGTTTGAAATAAAAAAGTAACTCTTTTTGAGTTATGTATATTGATGGGTATTGGCCTATACCTGCTTAGGGTGAAATTTGGCTCATCATTTCAATTGTTTAACCATAGTAAGCTGGTAATAACTTTAATCAGTTACTGCTGTTAGACACACAGATTGTGCTTGTTCCATTCTGAGGATTTTCTTTATGAAAAAAAATCTAAGAAAAATGAAATATATAGATAGTTATAGATACAAACTGAAGCAAGTAAGGTAGTTGTTCCTTGAGACATTAATACCTAGCTGTAGCATTAATCTCATGGGATGCTCTCTTCTTCAGGAGACTCTAATTAGGGAGATTGTCAAGTGTTTTTTGTTTTGTTTTGTTTTTTCCCCATACCAAGTTTTGTAAAGCAGGAAAAAAAAGACAGTTCCAAGACTTCATGGAATAATAGAATTATTAAGGTTGGAAAAGAACTCCCAAGATCATCAAGTCCAACCATCAACCCAACACCACCATGCCCACTAAACCATGTCCTTAAGTGCCACATCTACATGTTTTTTGAACACCTCCAGGCATGGTGACTCCAGCACTGCCCTGGGCAGCCTGGGCCAATGCTTAACCACTCTTTCAGGGAAGAAAATTTTCCTGATATCCAACCTAAACCTCCTCTGGTACAGCTTGAGGCTATTTCCTCTCATCTTGTTGCTTGTTACCTGGGAGAAGTGACCAATTCCCACCTCACTCCAGCCTCCTTTCAAGTAGTTGTAGAGAGAGATAAGGTCTCCCCTGAGCCTCCTCTTCTCCAGACTAACCAACCCCAGTGCCCTCAGCTGCTCCTCACAAGACTTGTGCTCTAGATCCTTCACCAGCTTCATTGCCCTTCTCTTCTGGTAGGAAGGAAAGCATCCATTGATGTGAAAGAGACTTTGATTCAGTGAAGAATAAAGGTTTCATTTCTTTACCTTCTAGAAATCACAGTCTTTTTTTCTGCTGTTTGTATTAAATGGGATGGCCACTGGGTTTTCTATGTTTTGGGAACAGTTAAGCAGAGCCACTTTTAGCCTGCCTGAATGAGTCCTGAGAGTGGGGCTTAGGGAAGCAGTTACCTAAACTTGCAATGTTGAGCATTGTTTTGTCATTTGGAAGAGTTCCTTTGTGCCTCTCTGTGGAATCCATTCTATAATATCTGTGGGCAGTAAGTGTGGAGAAATTCATCTCAAAGGGAGATCAATTTCTTGGCACTGTTATTACTTTCCTTTTTGGTAGATAAATGATGAGCTGTGCTGCTATCTAACCTAGTGTCATCCTCCACTAAGTGCACCACAGCTGTTCTGGATGCTTTATGAAGTCTCCAAGTCTATTGACTGCAGTGTGTGATTCATCAGCATGTTCTTCTTCCCCAGCTCTGAGAACTCTGGAATGGTTCACACTAGTGCTCCCAGTTTGTGGTGACAAAGCATTTGATGTGAAGAGCAGATGGTAAAGGGCTGGTGTGATTCAAAGGGGACTTCCCAACTTCCTCACAAGGGTTAGTGGAGGGACAGGAGCTGATCTCTCTGGTGACCAGCAACAGGACCTAGGGAATGACATGAAACTGTGGCAAGAGAGGTTTAGATTGGACATCAGGAAAAGGTTTTTCACCCATGGGATGGTGGAGCACTGGAACAGGCTCCCCAGGGAAGTAGTTAGAGCACCAAGCCTGACAGAATGCAAGAAGCATCTGGACAATGCTCTTGGACACATGGTGTGACTTTTGGGGTTGTTCTATCATAAAGAGGAGTTGGACTTGATCCTTGTGGGTCCTTTCCAACTGAGGACCTTCTAAGCTAAACTATGCTTAGGTTTTAATGGATTCTGCATGAATTAAACTCTTTGTTATCAAAAAACTAGGAGGCACTTATTTAAACTTTAATGGAAGTGCTAAGGCAGCCTAGATGAAGAGCTTCAGACAGGATCTAAAGTAACTGTAGTTTTCATTTTCTACTACTGTTATGTTAGATGCATGCGGTTGTCAGTTTGGGTTTTATCTAGGCTTTTGGCCCTTTCTTTAGGACTCACTGTTTTATTTATCTGTAAAGGCCTAGAACTCTTGTTGCTATGCATCTGATTAAATAATAATATGAACTGTGGTTTTCATTTTGGAGTTTGGCATTTTATTTGTTGCTTCAGTATGAATAATAAAGTCCTAAGCTGTGAAAACCTGTTTAAAATTAATGCAAAAAGTGAGGGATCATGCAAACCACAAACCACATTTACATCAAGTGTTTCAATGAATACCTATTTTATAGCTTTTTTCATATTTTTTCTGGCTTAGTGGATGCAAAAAGCCTGAAGTTTGGTGGTTTTCAACCGCTGTGAACTCAAACTAACTCTGAGCAGTATTTCAGATAGCTGCTGAGAGCAGCTGAAGTCCAAAATCAGAGCTCCCAATTCAGGAGGAAATGTTGGTAACAAACCTCCCTCTAATAGCTTGCATGTTTTTTTGCATCTCTTTGCTGTCAATGTGAATTTTGCCTCATATTGATTTTGTTTAGCACTTAGAGTCCCTTCAAAAGTGCCACCACTCTGTAATTATTATCTGCCTCTGGGAAATGGGTTTCCAGTGTCAATGGGAAACTTCAATACCTCTGTCACAGTGTCTGCAGATCTACATGTGCATGCTGGAAATGCTGCTTGTTGACTCATTGCTTTAATCACAGAATCATTAAGGTTGGAATTGACCTCTAAGATCAAGTCCAACCATCAACCTATCACCACCATGCCACTAACCCATGTCCCTAAGTACCATCTCTATAAGCAGATTCAGAGAATTGAGGGGCACAAGGCATCTTTTTGGTACCCTGCTAAGTTCCTGATTTCCTTCTGAGCTGAGAGGACCCATCCCTATTGCCTCATCTCCCCCCTAACTAGAGATACCAACAGTTATGGAACCACTTTCCTAGCAAGGTTTTTCCTGTAGCATTACAGTTTGAGGTTGGTAGACAAAGTGGATGACTTCACGAAAAGCTGTAAGGTGAAGCTTTGTACCTAGTTATAATATTGAAAAGATGACTAGCTGCTTAAAAATTAAGACCAGCATTTCAAACTTGACTCTCAAATTAAGTCACTTGAACTTGTCCAACTTGGGGGTGGAAAGATGAGAAAAGGAAATGTTTGCAAGGAATATTTAGTTTTTATGGTACTTGTGTAGTCAGTTGTCTGCCTGTGAAATTGCTTTAGAAGCTACAGCCCTGTTGCTTGTTTGTGTTAGTAGTAGGCACTGAAATAAGTGGAAAACTGCTTGGTATGGTTTCTTTGTTTGTTGTTATATTTTAAGAGACTCAATGTTTTCTTTTGGAGCAGTTTTATTAGCTTTTCCTCTATGTCTGTAGAAATACAGCAGTATCCTAGCTGAAGCTAGCAAATAGTTGAGGTGTAAGAACTGGGTAACTAAAACACTTGACATTAGCAATATGAGTGTGTATTTTGGAGTTGAAACTTGCCCTGGACAGGTCTTGGCTCTGCTGCAGTAAGCATGATGAAGCAGGGAGCACTCCTGCCATGTGTGCCAGCTTTCTCTGTGCCTAGGACTTGCCATCAAGCCCCAGCAGCAATCTGAAATAGAATGCTTACCATTATCTCTTGGGCTGTCTGGCTTTATTCTGACATTCCTAACACTGATTGTTGTTCTTTTCTGTATGGAGAACATCAGCTTTTGATATTGTCCTCAAAATATCTTCAAATACTCTGGGAAATGAGCATGGATTTTGGTTGCAGTATTCCATTGGCAAGCCACAATGGAAAGGAAGAGCCACTTCAGTGCATAGTTATACCCCTAAGTGCCATGCAATGGACAAATTATACTTCCTTAAATAATTAATTACTTCAGGAATGGAGCTGAACGTTACTAGTCATCTAGAATGAAATTTGGTCAAAGAAAACAAGATTTGCTCCAGCTTGGCAGTTTGATCATGTTCCTGTGGTGCCTATGGGGAAACAGTCATCTTCCTTCTTTATATCCCAAAATAGTGGTCTGGTATCAACCAATGTCATAGCTTTTGCTCTTGACCAGTTTGAAGTCAACAGGATTTTGTTATTCTTATATGTAACTAACAAAAAATGTTGGTAATTGCTGTATCTTTAATGCCCTTTAAAGGCAAAGGGAATTGTCTGTGAATATCCAAGGGGAGAATTTTGCTGGAAGCTGTTATTCTGTAACTTCATTCAATAAAGTTGCAGATTTGTGGCTCTAATTCATGCTAATTAAAACAGGAGTGATCTCATGTTGGAAAATACTGCTAAATATTTAATGTGTGGAGTATAAAATACTACTCAGTGCTACAGAATCTCTCCTGAGATTGGTAATACAATTTATTATTTTGGAACATTTTTGTTTCTTAAGCTTTTAGATGAGAAAACTTTAAAAAAAGTTGCTCTGAATGTCTAATAAAAAGATGTTTGTTTTTTTTCTGATGCTTGGAATTCTGCCTTAAATTATGTAGAACCTTGTAAAAGACCATTAAAAAGGAGGAGGGGAAGATGTCTTTCACAAATAATGAATATGAAGCATGCAGTGGGAAAAGTTTGTGATGTGGAATCACTAAAGGAAAATGTGCAAATTGATTGAGGATAAGAAATGAATGATTAGACAAGAGCAAAACTTCTGAATCAGTTCCCATAATCCAATGTCTGTTTTCTTGGAGGAGGATTAGGGCTATTTCTATCAGTTAGTGCTGTCATATTTCCAACATAATTTCCTTTGTCTCTTTTAGTATCTTGATAATGCATCCAAAAAAGGACATAATTCATCAAAAAACAGCATTATGGGGGACATGGTTTAGGGGTGAACTTTGTAGAGCAGAGTTAATGGATGGACTTGATGATCCCAAGGGTCTTTTCCAACCTGACTGATACTATGATTCTGTGATTAGAAGTGCAACGTGCTGTCAGAGCTCTAAACAAGAGGATGCTGCAAATACTGATTTGAGGCAGAAACAGCAAATAACCTTGAATCAATAAAGATATTAGGGGGATAATTTGGAGTTCTTACAGTAAATCAAGTGGGTTAAAATGGGAAATGTGCCTAAGAGAAGTAACTGGTTCTTTCATATCTATGTTTGGGAAGTTGTGAGATCTCTTGTGTTTACCTCCAGCCTCAGTAGCTACTTCAGATCCTTGTCAGAGTGAAAGGAGGGTTGTTGATGTTTTCCAGATAGATACTATAATAATTCAATTAACAGTTGAATAACCTATTCAGTGCTTCTTTTATTTTGCTTTTCTGTAGACAAAACATGGATGCACACTCCTGAAGCCTTATCAAAGCATTATATTCCCTATAATGCAAAGGTAAGACAGTATGAAGTTCTCTTGTCCTCTTCCCTTTAGCATGTTCTCTCTTCCTTTTCATTTGAAAATTGCAGAGACACCAATTAGCCAAAGGAAATGGCAAAGAAAAACTTAGTAAATGTCTGTTGAAAGATTTCTGCTTCTTAAATAATGGCCAGTTGGTTCTTGTTGTGAATTGTGTGATGGTTTTCTAGAAAGCAAACCAGTGTTCCTCTTCTGCTTGATGCTCTCTTTTCTTTTAATGGATGCCAAATGGATGGAGATGTGGAGTGCAGAGGAATTTAGCACCAGGCTGCATGCTTCCAGTACTATAAAGATGAAAATTAATAGCAAAAACTTCCTTTGAACACGAGCAAGGCAATGTGTAACAATCCTATCTGCTGGATATATGGAAATGTCAACTACTCTGGAAATAGGGTGGAGTAATAATGGCTTTTTTGCACAGTAAAACTAGAAGTGTTCTTCATGCTTTCTTCTCCTAGTTACCCCTAGTTCTACCATAGTATTTCAATTAGTCTGATGGTATCTGTTCAGAGGAAATGCCTAGAGTAGGAGGATAATTCACTAAGCTTCCATGATGGTCTGTTCTGGATAAAATGCTCCCATGATTAGGATTTTTTAATAGTATTTCCCAGGCTGGCACTCACTTTATTCCTTATACTGGTATTGCCTGCTGTTGTCTTTTTGCTTGTTTTCTTTTGCTTGGTATTGCTACATAATGAGCAAGTGTTTGGAGTGGAAATTTGAGTCTCTTTGGTCTAGTTGCCAGGTGCAAATGTTTTTCTTTTGTGTGCTCTCCAGCTGCATTTTTGACCAAAGGTTGTATTGCCATTTAGCTGTAAAGCCTTTCCCAGACACCTTGGCTTTTATGGTACAGTTTTGGAGAGAGAGAAATACTTGCTGGGCTGACTGTGTCATCTGTTTGAAAGCAAGCTGAAGCTCTGAATTCTATTAATACACTGAACAATGTCTATTTGTTTGTGGTCATTACTTAAAGAGGGGAAAAACCAAAATCCCTCATCATCTTTCAAGGCTCACTGTCTGTCTTAAGAGCATGTCTCCTGAACAAGTGTCAGGCTGGGTATGTTGTCTCTAAGGTCTGTTGGAATACTTGCAGGAAGCTCTGTGTGTTTTAAATTACCTATTTTTTTTTCATTTAGATTACAGTAGAAAATGATTATTTAGACCTGTCAGTGACTTGATTCATTATTCCAAAACAAGGAAAAACTTCCTGTGCTCTATTACTGGAGTAGGAAGGATATATATATATATATATATAGGATTTCCCCACCATTTTGTGTTGAGCCCAGGCATAGATTTGCCCATCTTTTCTGAGGTTAGCTGATATGTGCAAATAGAGCAAAGTTATTAAATCTAGCTGATGTTTTCACCTCAGTTCTCAAGTACCATTTTCATTAAGGTTTGCGATGGTTTTCAAGAGGAAAGCAGATGTTTATTAGTTTCTCACTTGGGTTTTGCAGCATTTTGATTTCTAACTGAAATAGCTCATTGATTTCATACCTTGTAACTATGTGCTGAAATAATGATGAAGAACTCAGAAAGCATTTCTAAAAGCAAAGATAGAAAAAGGCATTGAATTCTTTTTTTCTTTCCAAATGTTCACACTGTTCCAATGCTATAACATCCCATTCATTTAACTTCTGGATTTGTTGGGAGGAAGAGAAACTGTATCTGATTTATTTCAAAAGGCAATTATGTGAGTGAAGAATGACATGGTCAGAAAAATCAAATCAGTGTGATGGAGAGCACTACCAGAGGTGTTCTTTTTCCATGGCCAAGTGAACTCTATTCTACATAACTTTTTGAATACAAATTACCATGGATAAAAAAAGCATTTTTAAAAGAGGAAACCAAAAATCATTTCTCTGCCACTTATCTTCTGAGAGGACCAGAAAAAGGAGAGCTTACTAACAACAAAGATGGGCTTTTGTTTACTTGATTCTTAAGACATGGTTAAGAATTAAAGAAAGGTTCATGAGTTGACATCTTATTAAAGAAATAATCCTAGCCATGATAACTGGAAATGAAAAGAATCCTGCAATATGGACAACTGGCCTTTCTTCTGCAAATTGGAGAGGACTTTTTAATACAGAATTGGTAATGCCTTGCATCTCTCAGGACATACACCCTCAGGATGATTTATGGCAATGATTCTTTATGCAAGAAAGCACGGGCAGAGTTGTTTCTTCTCAAAGTAAAATCCAGGAGCCAGGAATCTCAAAAGGATGCCCTTAAATATAAAAGCATCTTGAGTTTCTCCCTCTCCTTTCCAGCATACCCAGTCCTCATGGTACTTGCTCTTTTGAATGTGTGTGTGGTGTAAGTTGGGGAGGATCTGGAGTTTGGGGATTTTGGTTTGGTTTTTGGGGTTGGTGAGGGTGTAGGTTTTTTTAATTATTATTTGGTTTTTTTTGTTGTTGCAGTTGTTGGCTTGGGTTTGTTTTGTTTGTATGTTTGCTTTTTTAATCTTACTCCTGTCCTCAGCCTTAGTCTTGCTGAAGGCACTGATAATAAGGCTCCCCAGGTTTCACTGTGCTCTGGAGGTGAAATCAGTTTGTGATCCTATGTTTTGTTTGTTTTTTTTTTTTTCTTGAATATATCACTCCAAATGAATGTTAGTTATGTAATTTCTTTTCCCAAAAGATCATTTAGAATCTTGATTATCCCCTATGGACATACAGGACTCATGTAGATGTCATAACATGACAGTTTTCATGTTACCGTGACATAAAATGCTAAGGCAAACCAGAATTCCTCATATGTCATCTTTTTTGTGTAATGTTCCATAACTAAGAACAGATGTTGGTGTTGTTTTCAATACTGTAGGGGGGGAAAAAAAAGGTTCTCTTTTGTCCTTAATTCTCTTGATTTTAGGCCAGCTTCCTTTCTCCAAAACAAAAAAAATCAAAGTGGAACTTTATAATGGGATCTGAGTGCAACTTTTATTGTTGTCATCATGTAACTGATACTACTCTGAGGGATGTATTTCAGCTAATAAAAAGTTGCCACTGCCCAAACCAGCAATGTTTACTATGTCTCTATGTAGAAAATTATATGTATATTCCCCTTTATAGTCACTTGGCTATTTTTTTTGGCATAAATCAGATTTCCACATGCACATCTTTCCATTTTGCAGATGAGAGATTCTGCTTTGCAAGCCTGGTGCTTATGTTGGCTGCTAGTAGAATCAGTAGCTTTTGACCTTACACTAGGCTGAAGAGCTGCTGTTTTACTTAATACCATGGCACAGTAAACCCTTGGGAATTTATTTTAGGAAGAGCTGTGAAGGCTTTCCTAATGCTGAGGCAGTAGACTGACTTTATAACTTCATATATTGTCATGTACATATTTAGGATTACTGATGAAGCTTAAATCTGAAGCTCAGTGAGCAAAAAGGCAGTTAAATATACTTAAATTTGCATTATTTGGGGGGTTTGACAGTTAATAGTGAATTGTGCACTTTCATGGGTAATCTTTCAATTATTCAGTGTATATCTTGGACCTGTATTGCAACTGTAGGAAAGGGAAAAGGGGAGGAGGAAGCATTACTAATTACTCTTTGCTTGGCAATACCTAGTTGGATATTTAAGGCCATGGTTTAGTGACATGGTAGTGATAGGTATGGTTGATGAGCTTAGAGGCCTCTTCCAACCTTAATGATTCTGTGAATATTTGCATATTGCTCTCAGTAGTGTGTGGTATTATTAAAGCTATATTTTCCTACAAAGTAATTCTTTCTATAGCTATATTAATAATTCTTTTTCTACCCAGTCAGTATGCTACAGGGTTTGCCTCAGAAAAACTAATTCAAGAAAGAGGTAAAATTGTGTAGAGATTTTCCAAGTAAACATAGATACAAGGCATGCTATTAAAAAGTGTACTTAAATTTGTGTTAGATATAGCAAGATGTTCCAAACAGAGCACAGAAATGTTGAAGATCAGAAACTTAGGAAATAGAAGAGGGAATGACTAGAAATAATTCATTTCCCAACATTTAAAGCATTATCATTAGAATTAATAACTTTATTTCAATTAACTTTCATAAGAGTATCAAAATGACGCGGGTGCAAGCATAATTAATTTAGTGTTTAAGCACAAGAAAAAGGAATATTGTGAAAATATCCAAATGAAAAATGGAAGCAGAGATTTATAATTTTACAAGGAAATGCAAATCTGACATCCTTTGTTATTTCTGATACATTACAGCCCTTAAACTTGGGGCTTATTATACCAAAGATGAATAATCATGAAAATCAAACATAAAATAGGTAGTGTCTGCAAGAGTTAGAGCCTGCCAAGTGACTTCTCTGCTTTAGGGAAATGGACCTACCCATGCCAGCTTGCTTACAAGATGACATACTTAAAATGGGAGAAGGATGGGAGAGGATAGCATGATATCCACAAATATCCCACAAAATAAATGACTGGCATCAGAAGGATTGTAGCTAAACTTTCAACAGCAGCAAGCATCATCTCGTATCAGCAGCTTAAGGAGGGAAGCTAGCTGCTTTTTAACTGTTCAGGATTAAGGAGTTTGAGTTGTTGTCTCTGATTTGTCTCTGAAAACTGGTGAACATTTCAGCTTCCTTAAAGTCTGAGTAACTGTTAGTTCCTCAGAAAGCTCTGTGGGGTCTTGAGTGCTTGTGGAAAGCTGTCAGTCTGTCCTGCCTGAGGTTGCAGAAGCAGCTTGTAAAGGGGCAGGAATTAAGGCTGTACCTCCTGGGGCTTGGTCCAGTCTTTGGAGCACAAACCCAGCCCTCACTTGCCATCAGAGTATATCACTGTACAGGAATGGGAGTTGAATAGTATTTACAGGCAGTTGTATATCTCATCTGCTTGGGAATGCAGAGAAGCTCAAAGACTGCATGATGCTTGAGTGGCACACAATGGTCCCTACTCATCAGCACTTCAGGATCAGTTTGCAAGAGTTAGTAGCCATGTGGCTTATGGTAGCCTTGTGCATCTGCACCTAAGAGTTTTCACTTTTGCAGCTATTTACTCTTGTTTATCTGAAAGCTTTGAAAAATATAACTTGTTTGTAATTGGAACATCAATATTTTTGAGGGTTAAGTGTTGGCCCAGGCTGCCTAGGGAGGTGGTGGAGTCACCATCCCTGGAGGGGTTTAAGAATGTATAGAGGTTCTACTTAGGGAATAGTTTAGTGGTATGGTTAGACTTGATGATCTTAGAGGTCTCTTCCAATCTTAATGATTCTGTGATTCAATGACTGAACACTGGCTGAGAAACTTAGGAAAAAAAATGTGGAATATAGTGTGGTTTTACCACATGTATGGTCTTTTTTCCAGGTGGCTGTAGCCCTCTGTTAGCTGTGTACACAATACCCAGCAGCACAACTTCAGGCTCTACAGATCACTTTTATTCTCCAGAAGATGATTTACTTCAAGAAAGGAATGAAGTTGATGAGCAGTTTCTTTCTTAAAAGTCTATTTATGTGTAAGTTGCACAGAGAGCTTGAGGTATGCAAAAAAGCATCTCATTTTGAGGCACATCCATGAGATAGAATACTTAGATCCAGCTAATTAGAATTTTGCAGCATGGAGGAAGAGATTTATATCTGGGTGCTACAGGTACCCCTACTGCAAATTCTGCAGTGTAACAGGACTACAAGGAGCTCATTTATTCTACAGGACCTCCTTGGTGTGCCCATACAGCAAAAATACTGTGTGTTGCTGCTTACTACAGAGCTGACCTCTTGGTTGTGGAGAGCTGTGGTTAGCATTAGGAACTGGCATTGTAAAGTTTGTGGAGGACAGGTTGTTGCTAGATTGCTCAGTTTCTTTAGATATGGAGAAGAATCAGGCCTAGATGTAATTGTAAGCTTTATGTTTTGTTTTACTTTAAGAATGGGATATTGTTGCTCTATTTCTTCTTGGAATTGGACATGCAGAATGTGAAGCTGCTGGAATTCATATGACTTCTGGATTATGAGGCACATAACTTATCTGTCTCAAGGCTTTTTGTAGGCTGTTACTGTAAGATACATTTCCTGGGTATGTGCATTATTGAGGTTAAGTTTGAGGATCTGCAGCAGGAGATTGCATGTTATTGATTTATGTGGCAAGGTCTGCAGTTAGGAGGTCTTGTGCTGATGGCTTGAGTACACTGGTTAACATATTCTTTAGATTATTTTTGTTGTATAAATTCTGATTCTTTCCAGAGATTCTTGGTGGAGAAGAGCTGTGTGTTGGAATGTAGGACAGCCATATGTTGAAGTGTTAATCCAACAAGTTCTGAGAAGAATAATATATTTATGTATGATATACTGAAAAAGCAAGTAGGAATTTCTCTCAAGTAGTAAGAGCAACTCTTTGAGCAGCAGCTCTTCATAATATGGCATTTAGCATTACACACAGCATCTGAAGTATATTTCTCAAGATACTGTGTGAACTAAAAGCTTTAAAATAAGTTCTGAACAGTCACATTATTGCTCTTTCTCAGTGTCTGTTGCAAAAGAGCTAAGCAATGAGACTGAGACAGAAGACTCAAAATGATTAGAAGCTTTTTAGCAACTGTCATTTTCTTATTCTTCTTCAGATGAATAAAGTAGTATTTGAGTATAAATCTTCACTCTCCTCTGAAAGATACTTGGAGTTGTGAGTTCCTCAGCACTGGGCAAGAGCAGGCAGTGAGTGATGTGAATGTTCAAGACCACTGAACAAAACTAGAATTGTCCAAAGAGAATTAGCAACAGAAACAAAACTTAAGTGTGCAAAGCCAAAGGATGGAGTTCCCAAAGACCTTAGGGCCAGCAAAGAATTACTCGACTCTCCGCGGCCCTTTGTGTTCCTCCTCTGTTGCTGATATTTATTCCCTTCCCTGTCCCTAAGTCTGCTTAAAACTACCAATTAGGCTCATTAGCATGCTCTCCAGGGGTTCCTTCTGCACAGTTATTTCTTCCATGTGAGCTGTGAGAATGTGAGGTTTCTTAAAGCAGATTTTTTAGCCTCTGGATCATCAAGTGAGTCGCACATCTGACACGAACTAATCCACAGGAGAGTTCAAGCATCTGGATTATTGTACTCCTGGGCTAAGTGGCCCACAGTGGTGTGGAGATTGTTCCTGCTTGAGATGAGAATCAGGCCTGCAGATGAATTTAACTCCTCCTTAGCTCTCATTTTTACTTTCAACAAAGCTTGGTATTTCTTTTTGCTCAGCCTTGGCTATATTTATGGAGCTACTGCCAGTTTCTTGTATCTACTATTCACCAAAAGTAATTAGGAAACTCTCCCCAAACAAACTAAAAAATAATAAAAAAATCAATAAGAAAAAAATAAATAGAACCAATAAGAAAAATAAATAGAACTGGATCATAGGAAAATAAGAGAATGGCACAACTTTTTGAGCAGAAGCTTCGAAAAGGACCTAGAATTTTACCAGTAATAGCAAGACTAGAGGTATCTATCCAACAGCCAGGCAACTCAGCATTCAGAACAGAAAAGTTTCCCATATACTGACCTCCATGAGGATTCATCCTCAGGAAACCATTGGGCAAGTCCCCAGCTGCAGTGTTTCTCTATTAACTTTAATGAAATAAATAGGTACACTAGTCAGTTGTGGATCCCAAACTGTAATGAGTTTTTTGTCTCAGAACTGCCTCCTTCAGATGAGACTGGGTGTAAAGCCAGCCCTGGCTTATTTTAAAGAGCACTTTGAACTTTCAACCCGAGAGTTTTAGGTGTAACTTGCTAGAGGAACTAACCATTTCTGGGTTGGTTTGCATGAATTCATCTGTAAAGCTTTGTTAAAATGGTTAAATTTGAAGGAAGAGATTTGAAGCATGGACTAAAAGTGTCCCTCAGCCATATATCTTACTACTGCTGTAGCACTGAGGTGCTTCTGAAATGGGAGATACTAGGGAGACAGAGGTACCTTACTCAGCAAATCCTAGGAATGAGAGCATTCCGTTAGAAGATGAGGTGGGAGGGAAATCTTCCCTACTCATGAATATAGGATTATTGCTGAAAATCCGTTGAGGTCAGGAATGTAGATCTTCCTAAACCAGAATTTAGAGGCCATATCCCAACTTTAAGTTTGAAGCTTGAGGAGCAGAATTATTAAAAGCAAACCTGTTCCTAGAATTAGGAAGCATTCGCCAGCGTGGCCTGTGTGAACTTGAATTTGAACTTCAATGCTCAAATTGATTTTTAAAAGCTTTAAAACTAGGTACACATTTGGGGTTTGGGTTTCATTTTGGTTGCTTGGTTTTGTTTTTTTTTCCTTAACAAATCTCTTAATGATTGGAGGAGGTGGGCTTCCTTTGGTGTGTGGTCAAGTGGTTCCTCCTTACTCCTTTAGTGATGTATTTCAGGGACTTGCCATCTTCCTTTGAGTAACCAGAAGAGAGGTGAGAAAGTTGGACCTCTTTTTTACTTTCAAAATCAGAGAGCACTATGTTAATTTCATATTAGTTGTAGCTTTTTACTTGCATTAATATTTGCTGTGAGAATGGTATGTGGAAGGAAGAATGAGGCTGAGGGATATTGATTTTTATCGGTAACGCTCAGAGGTACTAACTCAAATTGTATTGTGGATTTCCAAGAGGTTAGTGTAATTTATCACAGTTCATTAGATCATAAATTCTTTGAAGCTAAGGGCTGTTTTCTTGATGTTTGTACAGCCTCTAGAATAATGAGACAGAGGCTTCAGGTGTTACCCTGATGCAAATAGTTGCAGATCAAAGCTCAAAATAAGTAAGCAAAAGAAGACCTTGGACTTGCCTCTCATGAGCTTTCTTCTCAGTTAGATACTGCAGGCAAGAAATGGGTGAGTTGTTATCCTCAGTTTAAAGATATTGAGCTGAGCTAATACTGAAGGTTTTCTGCAATTCTGCCCCAAATCTCTGCTTTTCAATCAGATCCCAAATTTTGGTTTCTACTTCAATGCCTTGAGCTCAAGACTAAATGTTTTCTCCATACCTACTCTCTTACTAAGGAGAATTATGTTGCTATTTGGAGAAGACTCTAAGTCCTCATGTAAAAGATTTTAAAATACTCTGTTTTCTTATTTTATGTTCACCTGGCAATGTAATGATCTAGACTAGAATAACTTTACTACTTCGGCACCAGAATATAGGTCATTTATTGAGTAGCATAATATGTTTTTATGAAGTAAGAATCAAGCATTAGTGTTGGATTAATTGCCACTGTAAAATAATTGATAAACTGCTTTCCAAGAGTTATGTTCTCTTAGAACAGTTCACCTGAGCTTTCCATCTCATCTGCTTATGGATCTTAAGGTCATGATAGTAGTGGTTGCATTTTGTATCTGGTATTGTCAGATTGAAGTAGTTGCTATTAAACCTTTTGCAGTTGAGCAAAAGAGTGTGTGATATAAGTTCAGCATTATTGAGTTAGTTAAGGGCAAATTAGTTTAGAGCAAAATAAACTTTATTGACAAAACTGAAAATACCTGTGGAATTATATAAGATTATTTAAGATAAGATTTTAGGAAGATATTGTTAATGTTTTCCAATAGGAAGGTGTAACTTCAATACTTTTCCAGTTGTCTTTGGTTAGTATTTATGCTATATATATAAATCCATATATATCAAAATCCATCAGTTTCCTCCACAGTTTGTTTACTTGCATTGAACAGAGGAATGATTTTGTGTCCAGCTTCAGTCTGAAGAAGTTATTGCCAACTGAACACTCAGAATTGCTCAATCCCACATGGAAACTCCTGGCTGGCCTTGCACATGTTGTTATGACAGGAAGAATCTGAAGCCTGCCTTCGGAGACATGCCTAGCAATGAGGTCATCTGGGAACTATCTCTCTGAAGCAACAGCCACTTTGTGAATGCCATCATGAGCTGTTTACTCCAGTGGCTCAGAGGTGCACCCCAAATTCAGCTGCTTCACTCCAGTCAAAAAGTTCTCAGTTGATCAGAATGCTCCCCATTTCAGAAAGCTTTATCTCATTAGCAAAGCAGAATGTTTTTGCCAGGTTTAGGAACTGTGATTGGCTTTGTTATTGAATACTTGACAGCATAGCTTGTTTCTTCATAAGGGTTTTTTTTTTTTGTCATCTTGTTTGTTGATTTTGGGGAGATTTGGGTTGATAGGCTGGATATTTGCTGTGGAAAGGGGGGCAGGTGGAGCTTGAGAACACTGAGTTCAGGCTTTCACTTGCTCTGTTCTGTAACAAAGGCTAAATAGCCTGCAGAATGCTAATAGAGAGCAGACCAAGTCCTGCTACACTTGAAAGATACAGCTGAGCAAAACAGAGCCAAAAACTAGGACAGCAGTTATGCATGTCGTCTTATAATGGTGACTCTTCAGAGCTGTTCTGAGAATACCAACTCTTGGGATCTTGATCTGACTGTTCTTTTAATTGCAAGATTCTGCTCCATTGAGGGATTTTGAGTGTGTCTGTCCTTTAACTTTGTGAGAATGCTAAAGAAAATGACCTGCAACCTCCATTTGGGTAGACTACTTGGTTTATACAATTAAGAACGAGACCATTTTTTCACACCCCAGTGCAGTGAAGTTCCCTTTGGATTTGCCAGTGTTGCTAGCTAGCATCTGCAGAAATTCAGTGGTAATTAAAGCAGAGGTGGCCTCTGTGTTCTAAAGGTTCTAGGAGTACTTATGACACCTTTGCCAAAGAGTTTGTAGATGCAGAGCTGCTTGTGCTGCTTCAGTACATTTGAGTGGAATAGAGGAGTTGTTGAAGTTGTGCTGTATGGTTAATATAAATTAAATCACTGTGCTGACATCTGCTTTAGGGAAAAAAGATGCAAACAAGATGTCAAATATCTTACATTAAGATACTTGAAAATCTCTAGGACTTGGTAAAAAACAGCATCTCAGTACATTTGCAGGCTTAAGTCTGACTTTACTATTTCCCTGAAGAAATGATGCTTGAGTTGAATCCAATTCCTGTGGTGCAGAACTAAGTCTACTGTCTAATTATGGACTTGTAAAGCTGAAATTCTATCCCCTCTGTTGTGCACTTCCAAAGCTAAAAATTGATGTTTAAAACTGACTGTAAATGGTTTTTAAGTGGCCTTTCTCCACTTAAGGTAAAGTAGATATTTTTTTACTGGGAACGATTCAGGTAGGAGTACAAATTTTCTGAACTGAGGCATTCAGACAGTATATTTCTTTAGTGAGTGAGTATCAAAGGGACTTTCTAAGGGAAATGGCAAGTTTGATCATTAGTTCTGGTTTTCCTGTCTGGATACAGAAATAAAAAGGTGCCATATTTTCAGATGAAACAGTGAGTTTAGAGCTGCCAGTTCTTACTACTTGGAAGTCAGAGACTAAATAAAATCTTAACTGATGTGAGAGGAGAGAGGATTGCAGGAGTTAGCAAGGATGTTGTTCAGCATCTCTGTTTGGGTGACTCAGTCATTTTCTAGGCAAGTCAGAAGCAACTCAGAAAGCTCATGAATGTGATCAAGCTAAATCACATTAGTCAACAGTATGCTTATTTGATGAGTTCTCTCGTTAGTTGTCCTAAAACTTCCAGGTAGTAATAATGATACACTGCAGGAGGCTCTGCAGAGTTGATGAATAGCACTAGAGAAACAGGAGATGGTGATATGATGCCATTGTTTGATGTTAGATGAGTCTCTGTGTGTAAGTGTTAATAGTTTTTCTGCATTGAAGCAAAGGAGCTATAATAACTTGAAGATGATGCTTTCAGATTACCCCCAGACATCTCCTGTTGCACTAAAAGGAGCTGACAGATGCTTCTACCAATTAAAAATGATACAAAATAAATCTGTTCCCATGCGTAAAATTGGAAACACTGAGGATGTACAAATTGAAACTCAGAGGATAGTTTGCAAGTGTAATTTCTTTAATTTCTTCTTTAATTTCTTTTTCACTTGATCCAATCTCAAAGCACAGAACTCTTGTTGAAGCCTAAGGAACATTGCAGCACACGTGAAGGAAGCATGCTGTCAAAAGAATGTGTGTGTCCCAGTCAAAACTAAGGAGTGTATGATGGGAAATGATTTTTTTCCAGTGATAAATATCCTCTCGCTACCATCTCTTCCCCTGCCCTTGTTACTTTCATGCCAAAGAAAGACTTTTCCTCCCCCAGTTGTTTGAGGTGGCAGGAAGTCTGCAGGTAGCTGTGTGGATTCTCGGCACATGGCTAAAATCTGGGTAGCTGTAAGGTGGCTGATAATGGTGATTTATTGGTGATAATGGTGATCTTTAAATAGATCCTTGTTGATATCCCCTTAATCATTTGGGCACACTGATCTCTCTGCAGAAGGGCTAAGTTGTGATCAGTTACAAAGCTGTCCTGGTTGGAGTCAGAACAGAACTAATTCTGTTCAGTGGTTGGACTTTTCAGCTCAGTCTTTTCTCAGTGCTTCACTTTCTGCAGCTCACAGCATGTTCTCTCAGACACTTTGCTGCTGGCAGAAACAACACTGCATGGGGAGAGTTAGCTCAAGGGTTGGTGTGCAGAGCAAGGTCACTGCTACACCCTGTGTCCCACATTTGGGGTGCAGTAAGTCAGAGGTGGCACCTGCATAGAGGAGGGGTCAGGAGAGGTGACCCTAAACTGACCAAGAAGGGATTGCATCCCATGGATGTCATAGTATAAAGCTGAGGGATCATGAGGGTCAAGCCTCTTCTTTGCTGGCCAGTGTCTGAGGAGGACTCTGTCCTTCTGCCTTCAATCCCAATCTTGCATTCCTAAATCTAGTTGTTTATGTCCATATATGTTAAGCTTTACTTATCAAATTGTGTTCTTTATTATAGCATCAAATTTAAAGCCTGAGATGATTGCTTACACATTTGATAGCAAAGAGTTCTCAGTTACTGCACTCTAAGAGAACAGAAGAAAGTACAGATTAAACCAGTGTAGTTTGTTGAGAGGTTGCTTAAAATTAAGCACACTATGGGGTTTTTTTTTGTGGGTTTCTTTTTGGTTTACATCACAGCATCTGGAAGATTCTTCTGTTAAGAGTTACCTAGTTATTTTATGGTCCTTTCTCTAATAATTTCCTTTCCCCTCAGCATTTCAACAGCTTGTCAAATAGATGTTTCTTCCTTTATATCTTAACTACTGTAGATATAATGCATAGACTTTTTTCCTGTGTCAGAGTCAGCATGTGTAGGACATGTCAGACAAGCAGGAGATATTCAGGGAATGTGCTGATGGCTGTGACACTTTTCTCCCTCATACTTTAATGAGGAGAGATTGATTTCTGCTCTCATTTGAGCAGCAATTGTGCCTGGGAGAGGCAGTTGTTTTTAAGATAACCCTAGAGAAATGCTTCCCCAAAGAGAAAAATCCAAACATTTGTGTACCCTGGCAAAACCAAGGAAGCTGTTCCAGGGAGTGACCTGCACTGTACAATGGGGAAAGAGAAGGAACCCAAAATAGAAAGAGATGTGATTTTATAGTCCATTTATACTGCATTTTTCTGCTGCTTAAATGATGGGGAAGACTCAGGTACGCAAGGCTGAGCAAAAACTATTCATGTCCGAGAAGTGATTAATATCTTTATTCATCTGTTTTCTGCAGAGCTTCAAAACTGCTTCCACTTTTCTTTCTTTCTCATTTTATATGATATCCTGTCATTCTGATCTTATCAGAATGTGGATACATTTCTCTTCCTTTCATCAGGAAATCAACATCCCTTCAGCTTCTCCTGTAGAAGGACCTAATTTGTCAGATTTTTGGCAGCAGGTATCCAGTAATTTTGCATTGCCTTTTTTTTTCCTCTTTCTTTATTGATAAGTACATTTTTCATATAATTGCATTTAAATCTGCATGAAAGAGAACTTTCAATGTTCAGGGATTTCAGAGCAATAAACAAATGTGACTGAAACACTGGTTTCTTGAAAGCTTGAACTGTGATGAGAAAAGCAAACAGATGCTGTTGTATGATTAAAATATCCTACACTGCTCTCTACTGGAAGAGTGAAAGTCTACTTTAAATATTCAAAAGTGCACCTAAAACTAGTTCTCAGTCAAATTTTAGGTTTAATGAGGTTTTTTGACCCTGGTAAAACTAATTTTTCTGAAGGCTGGGTAGGGTTTTTTCTGTTCCCCCTAAGTTCTGAAGAGAAACACTTTGCATGTGAAAAAGTAGAATGTTGAGGGTCAAAATGTAAGCTGATGGACAAGAATTACTGGAGTGTGTCTTGTTAACAGCAAGGAAGGAAAAGGGAACTGTTAACCTTAAAGTTCACCTGACCTTACTAATAGCTATTGGGCATATCACAAAAGCAATAGATGTGTCAGAACTGTAAAGGATTCTGAATGCCTGAGATTGCCCTACATTTGAATTAGCTTTTCATTTGAGCCAGAGAAACATAAGTGAGAAAGACTTGCCTTTTGTTTTAGGTTTCTCCAGACAAAGTACATCTGTAACAGCATTTTCAATGATTTCATGAGGGATTTGGACCAAAATGTGCCTTGCTGCATTTAAATGCATAGGAAAACGTTCCTTTTGAAGGGAGCTACTTCCCACAAAGGGTCTGTTCAGTAGTGTGTTGTGTAAGGCAGTCCTCTTTTGCCATTACAGGCCTGAATTCTTCTGCCAGTTGCTGTGAATGATCAAACTTCTATTGCTTCTAGTGTGGTGCAATAACATCTGTTAACTCTCTGCAGCTGCACTATCTTGCAGATCTTTGCATGTGGAGTGAGTCCATCTGGTTGTCTGCTAATATTAGATTATAAACAGTTTGATCTGAGGTGTTTGTCTTGTACATTGGCTGGTCAAGAGCTCACTTTCTTAATGGCAAACATCAGGGAGGAAAGAACAACCTTAATGTACTTTAAAAGAACAGTTAAACTCTTTTGACTGATAAGATCCATTGACCTTAAAAGCTATTTCTGATTCTAGACATCTTTAAGTGGGATCAGAGTCAGTACTCTATTAAAAGAATAACCTATCATCAGTTTTGTAGGGAATGTGTTTGGAAGAAAGGCAGGCTGCAGTGAAAAATGACTAGTGATTGATATGGGAAACACATTGCTTTGTGTCATACAAAATATTAAATGTCCTCCTCCTCAGACTTATTCATAAGTATCCAGCTGAAACTCAGGATGATGGTGGTGAACCTCTCATTAGCACTTAACAATAGATAAATATTGAAACAGCTGAGTCTAGTGGCATGCCTAATTTATGTCATTTTTGTTTGAATTGGTTTCTTCTGCCTGAAGTACAACAACTTGAAGAATAATCTTTTTACTAGTTGCAAACAATAAGTAAATGTAACAGCCATGTGTAAACATTTTTCATCTCTATTATATATTTGATGGTAATTAACACTGAAGAATTCAGTGCATTTATTAGCTTGCATGTAGGATTAATTCTGAACTATCTGAAGGAGAACTGTGAAGTTATTTTCTCTCTTCTGCAGTTAAGTGGAGGAGTTGCATTAGCTCAGCTCTCAGGAGCAGTTGCATTTCATGTTGTTGTGATTCCTCATCGGCTGGGTCTGTAAAGGAGCTTAGCTGCAGGAGGGAATCTGAAGTCATCAAAGCAATTGTTGGCTTGTTCAGTTCTCCTCTAGAATTCTGCTTTCTAAAGGAGAAACTCATCCACACAGAATATTTATACTGTTCGTGCCACAGCTCTACCCAATTCCTGCCAGAACAAATATTCTCTGTGTTTTGTGTGAGCTTGGGTGAGAAAAACCTGCTGCAAAGACCATCATGAAATGGCCAGCTGCCCATTTCCAGAGGGTGGTGAATTGTTTGTTAGCTATTGACTTTAGAAATGCCAGCAGTGGGAGTTCATCTGCTGTGTTAGGGATTAGAGAGAAACAGAGACCTTTGTCACATGGAGCTTCTCACCTTCTAAAGGCTCAGCTTTGCAAATGCCTGTGTTTGCTTAGCTTAACTATTAGGAGTAATGCCCTTGTAATTGGTACCTCATATTAAATAAAGTACATTGGTAGGGCAGATCACAGAGAAAAGGTAGAGAGGAGGTGAAAAAGCTAGCAACAAAAAGACTCCTGCTAATAAAGTTACTTATGTGTTAAACCTATACCACATAGTCGTTTTGTTTATAATTAGCTAATAACTTGTCTTGACTGGAAATGGTGTTAATATTTTACCCCCCAAAATAGATCGGTCTAATTAATACAAATATTCAGAACATTTGCTCTTAATTCCTGGTTTTTTCTATATTACTCTTTTGCAATAAATAAATGAAATGAGAAAACTTAGGAAGGTCAAGCATGAAATGTGTAAGCAGTTATAACTCAAATTTGACCTTTCCTGAATAAAAAAAAATAGAGCTGAAGTTAAGATACAAAGATATCTCAGATGCAAACAATGCAACTTATGGCATGATTTCATCATCTCTGATATTAACAAGCTACAAATCTTCTTTGAGTTTCTGGATTAAAAACATAATAATATGTTTTCCTATGCTGAATAGCTTATTAAACATAAGCTCTAATTCCACATCCAGCTCAAAACTGCTGAGAGCAATACAGATTTCAGTAGTGATGGTTAATGTCAAAACCAGTCTGAAAGAGTGCACTGGGAATAACTGGTGGAATTCTGGTTGGGAATGTTCTAGTTCATAAATATTGATAGAATGTTCATGATATTTCCATATACTTGGAGTGTTGGTTGTTTCTTTTATAGTTTGCTGAGCAAACAAAATGTGTGCGTTTCTTCAGGCTCTGTCAGTCATTTCAGCCTCTGCTTTCAGCAATTTATCTTTCTGTTTAGATGTCTCCTTCTCCCTCCTCTCCATGATCAGAAATGGTAATATGGGCTTAAAAATTTAGTAACATTTAACAGATTGCCCAGCTGTGGCAGAAGCTTAATTTGGTGCTTACACTTCCTAAGGCAGTAAAGGGAAATAGGGTAAAGTCCAAGCCCCTGGGAAAAGAGCATGTGTAGAAGTTACTGTTCATGGAAAGTTTGCTCTGCCTCTGGGATTTATTGAATACAGTGAAGATACCTTCATTGTCCTTGGGTTTTGAATGACAGTGAGCTAGCTGAGAGGGAAGGGGAGGGAAGATGACTATATTGTTTTTGAGATACCTTTTTGGTACTGGTCACAAGTGGCGTTCCCTAGGGCTCAGTTTTGGGACCAGTTCTGCTTAGTATCTTTATCAATAATCTGGACAAGGGGATTGAGTAAAGCCTCAACAAGTTTTCAGAGGACATCAGTTGGGTGGGAGCGTTGATCTGTTTAAGGGTAGGGAGGCTCTGCAGAGGGGTCTGGCCAGACTGAGATCAGTGGGGTTGAGATTCAACAAGACCAAGTAGCAGGTCCTGCGCTTGGGTCACAACAACCTCAGGAACACTCTAGGCTTGGAGCACAGTGGCTGGAAAGCTGCCCAGTGGAAAAGGACCTGGGAGTGCTGGTCAACAGCAGTTGAACGTGAGCTAGCATCCTGCCCAGGTCGGCACTGCAGGAGTAGTGAAGCATTGGCACATGTTCAAAAAACATGTGGACGTGGTTTAGTGGGCATAATGGTGTTGGGTTGATGGTTGAGCTCGGAGGTCTTTTCCAACTGTAATGATTCTGTGATCTCAGATCTACCTCTTGTGTTGTGCCAAGTGTGTGGTGTGTAAATATTCTTGTGTATAGATATCTGCTATTATTTGCGTTTCTCTAGGATTTTCATCTGACCTCTCTTTCTTGTCTGTTTAAGCTTGTGGTTACCTCATTGGTTTTTTACTCGCATCCATTTGCTCATATACATTCACTCATCTTTCTGTTTCTATCACGCATAGTATCCATACTGTCCAAGAATCATCCATCTTCATATGCATTTTCTGCAGCTGTCACTTCTCCAGGGGAGAACACGCTCTCTATTTAATAATGTCGTTGGAGATACCGCATGAAAGACATCAAATCAATAATAGAGCTTTCTGCTTGGTTGTTACAAAACCTTGGGTTTCCTAGCTGGAGAATTGTAACAGGAGAGAATATTGGCAGCAGATGTGTGTGGTGTTTTGATTTACACACTCTTGTATTCAAGGTGGCACATCATATTTCAGAGTCAGCAGCAAAAATCTAATGAGACTTAATTACTGGTAGAGTTGCAAAGTTTCTTTGCAGGACTACAGCTTGAGTATGTTGACTGCAGTAGACATATTCTGAAGCTTTAATAAGGTTATAAACTTCAGAGTTAACTATATCGAAAGCATTTGTAGCTTGGCAAAATTAAGTTCCTTTTGAAACTGCTAAGATGTAGAAGTACTGTATATCTCTGTGCATCATGTTACACAGAAAATCGTGTGCTTTAGAGGAAAAAAATGGAGTTTCTTCTTTCCTACTTGCATTTTTTTGACATATACAGCTACATAGAGTTATTATGATTGGAAAAGACCTCTAAGATCAACCCCAACCATCGACACAACAGCCCCATGCCATTAAACTGTGATGTGAAGTGCCATGTCTACACTGGTTTTGAATCCCTCCAGGGATAGTGACTCTACCTCTTCCCTAGGCAGCCTGGGCCAATGCCTGAGAACCTTCTCAGGGAAGAAATTCTTCCTAATATCTGATCTGAACATCCTCTGGTGCAACTTGAGGTCATTTCCTCAAGTAGAGAGCAAGAAGGTGTCCTCCGAGCCTCTTTTTTCTCTGGACTAACCAGCCCCAGTTCCCTCAGCTGCTCCTCAGCACACTTGTGCTCTAGAGCCTTCCCCAGCTTCATTGCTCACCTCCTCCTTTTCCCGCCTTTTTACCTCACCTCACAGCTGCGCCCCCTGCTGGCTCCAGGGCCACCCTCAGCCCAGCTCTCCTCAGGCACTGCTCAAAATGGAACCCAGGATTCCAGGTGTGGCCTCCCCAGGGCCCAGTCCAGGAGGATAATCCCTGCCCTAGTCCTGCTGCCACACTAGTGCTGATCCAAGCCAGGCTGCTCTTAGCCTTCTTGGCCACCTGGGCGTATCACTGGCTCATCTTCAGCCACTGTTGACCAGCACTCCCAGGGCCTTTTCTACTGGGTAGCTTTCCAGCCACTCTGAAGTGTCGTGTGTGTTGTACTAACAGGTGTGTTGTTGGTTTTCATTAAAACTTACTTGATAAAAATGTGATCTCTAGTAGAAGTCCTGTGAATAAGAGCCTTGTTTTTATGTAAATTGGAGCTTAGTTCCTCTAAGTTCCTCTTAGTTCCTCTGACAAGAGGAAATGGCCCCAAGTTGCACTAGGGGAGGTTTAGATTGGATGTCAGGAAAGATTTCTTCACTGAAAGGGTTGTTGAGTGTTGGCCCAGGTTGCCTGGGGAGGTGGTGGAGTCACCATCCCTGGAGGGGTTTAAGAAACATTTAGATGTGGTACTTAGGGACATGGTTTAGTGGGATGGGAGTGACAGGTAGATGGTTGGACTGGGTTTTTTTAACATTTTTGTATTATTTTCCAAAAATAAATAAAAATCCATGTTAATTTGCATGATTTTACCAAAATGACAATTTCTCAGTGGAGAAAGTTACTTAACCTCTAATTTACAGAATTACATAGGGTCAACATAAATTGTTTTCTAAAAACTGCTTTAGATAACTGTTATATTTGTCTAATTAGAATGTAGTTCTTTTTTCTCTTGATTAGAAATAGCTTTATGAAGATTTGTTGTTTATCAGCTATTGAAACAACTGTCTTTCCAAAAACATTCTTTGGAAATCATTGTAAACTAAGATTACTTGAATTAATTAAATCTTTCAATACATAACTTGTTTCTCACAAATTGCAATCATTTCAGTTTCTTGGCAGTACAGAAGTGGAGCAGCCCAAAGGCACAGAAGTTGTAAGAGATGCTGTCAGAAAATTAAAGGTAAGAAAGACTTTTGAATGAAATATAGCTGGGATGATTTCTCAACCTGTTTTCACTGATAAGACACTTTACAAGTGTTATTAGAGAATTTCACTGATTCTATAAGCTTTTTCTGGTGTGCAGGCCCTTCCCTCATATGTCCATACATATTCTGCTGGGCAAATATTTAGTTGTCTCCTAGATTATACAATTATTATGGTACAAAGTTTATGTTCCTTAATGTGCATAAAGGAAACTGTTCTTTGAGAGCATGTTCTTTGGAAACTTTAGGGTTTTGTTAATACAAACTTAAGGAGCAGCAGTTTGCTTTTGCTGCCCTCTTGACTTTCTGGCTATTGAATGCTTCTAACTCTGCAGTTCATCAGAGACATTATTGCCTAGATGCTTTCAAGTGGTTTAGGCCAATGGAAGTGTGACCTTTTTGTAACCACTGCAGCATGCTACCAGTGGAAACAAAATCGGTGGTCTTCTGGGCCCTCATGCTGTTTAAGGCCAGTAGTGGAGTGAAGCCTGTTATAGAATCATGGAATTGTCAGGATTGGAAGGGAACTTCAAGCTCCTCTAGTTCCACCCCACCCCTGCCATGGGCAGGGGCACCTGGCACTAGAGCAGCTTGCTCCCAGCCAGCCTGGCCTGCAGCACTGCCAGGGCTGGGGCTGCCACCACCTCTCTGGGCAACCTGGCACAGTGGCTCACCACCCTCTTGGGGAACAACTTCCTAACAGCCAACCTAAATCTCCCCTCCTCAAGCTTATATCCATTCCCCCTAGTCCTAGCACTACCTGACAGCCTAAAAAGTCCTTCCCCAGCCCTCTTGTAGGCTCCCTGCAGATACTGGAATGCCACTGGTCTTATTTTCCTTACCTGGGAAAAAGATATTTGTCAGCCTAGCACTGAAGTTTAAAAGTAGAGGAGTTTTTTGTATGTATTCATGGTGTCAATGAAATATGTGGCTATCTCTTCTAACTTTTTGCTTGTTGTCCATAAATAAACCACCTTGGAGATAGGTATCTGGATTGTTGCTGCCAGATTTAAACCATTTTCTTCACACTTGGAAGTTTGGTGTTTAGATGTCAGATATTACATGGGATCTTATGTAATCACAAGGTTATTAGAAAACTCCCAAAGTAATTAAAGACAGCCTTTGGAAAGACTCAACATCTTAGCACAGAATTCAGAGAGCAAGAAAGAGGTTTGGTGTTTGAAACAATCCTCAGTTAACTGCATACTCATTTCACCATTGATTGATGTAGTGCAGCTGAGTTCTTTGAAGAGAAGCCTGGAGGTACTGGATTGTGTTATTAACCACACATCTCCAGCTTATTTTTAGAAGATGTTAATGAAGAATTTTAAACCAGTGAAAACAGCTGGAAAACTAATGCCTTCTATTGGAGGAAAACCTACATAGTGTTTTTGGGAGCTGTTTCAAAAGATGTATAGCTTGGGATGCTCTATTTATAGGTTTTTATTGTATGGATTTGGTTTTAGGCACAACATTGTTAATCATAATTTGTCTTTAATGAAAATTAATAGCTAGCAGAAAACCAACTGACTTTCTTAATATTTGGAGCTATTTTCATGACTGATGTGCATCACACTGATAACCTTTTGCAGTCATGTGCAAACAGTGATAGATGGACCATGAAATACTGTCACTCTCCACTATTTTTCTTAAGCCATCATGTCATCAAACTGTGTCAGAGTTGATATACAGCTCTTGATTTCTTTAACTCAAAAGCTCTTAGCCCCTGCAAGACAAAGACTCTTTGCAAACAAGGTTTTGCATGGTTAGCCATTCCCTGAACTTGCTTGGACCAGCAGATGGAGCTGATGTTCTGCAGGAAAATCCAATCACTTGCAGGAAAGTTCTCTTCATGCTTCACTGGACTTCTTTGATCTCAAATACCACCACTATATCTTCTAAATTTTTCTGAGTTGGTTGCAAATTGAATATGCAGTATTTTCAAGCATCTCTATTTAATTTTTCTAGAGGGAAATTAAATAACCTGCTCTAGATTCTCCTGCTCTGGGAGGGGGGTTGGACTAGATGATCTCCAGAGATCCCTTCCAACCCCTGACATGCTGTGATTCTGTGCTTTAATTTTATTTGGTTGGGGCTTTCCTTTATGTTTTCAGATGTCTTGGAGAAGGAGGAAAATTGGACACTAATGTTTTAAAATGATAATTTATTACAAACTATTTTTTGCTTCTAGTTTTCTATTCAAACTCATTTCTAGAATGACAAAAACTCAAGAAAGTGGTAGCAAGATGTAGTAGCAGAACATGTTTGCATTATTCAAATGTGTGAATGTCACATCATACTTTGTTTTATGAAGTGAAATGATTGTTTGCTTTGATTAATAAAGGATATAACTTAAAAGTAGAGGCTAGGAATGAATTTGGTCTTTCTTAGAAAGTGCTTGAAGAGTTGCCAGAGGTGGGAAGACAAGCAGAGCAGCATAACCAGCCCACTAGTAAGAAAACTGTGTGCAGGAGTGTTAGGGAGAAACCAGAAGTAAACGCCTGAGTTGTGGACTGTTCCTTTTACAATCTTCAAAGGGGTGTTTTTTTGAGGACCAATCTTAAGGCTGTTCTCTTACCTAACTTCCAACTCAGTCTCTTCTTCTTGTCTTTTCTTCTCTAAGTGGAGATGACCAGAGATCATGGAAATATAATTAATCACTTTGAAGCCACTTGAAATATTCATGAGCTTTTTGCCTCCTAAGGATACACAAAGTGGAGAGTGTGCTGTGATGCTGTCCTACTGCAGCCCTTAATGGACCAGCAGTGGATATTGTTCTGAGCTCCCTTTTGTTTTAAAGCTGTATTTCATTTGTTGTTGAAAGGACAGAGGAGGGTGGAGTACAGGAAATCTTTGAATATTGGGATAAAGAGGTTTCCAGTCAAGCCTTGCAGCCATCATTGTTCTCTTTGAAGTGCTGGAGAAAGCAGAGTGTGTGGTTGGAGACCAGCTGGGGACAGGCTGAAGAGCAGAACAGATCAGATGAGAAGATCTGAAGAAGAGAATACCTGTTTACTTTCCTCTCTCACTCTCACACCCCCCCCAACCAACAACAAACCCCAACCAAACTCAAATAAACACCAACTCCCCCAAAATCCACAGGAAAAAAAAAATCAACCAAAATATCACAACCAAAATAGCAACAACTCCCCCAAACCCTACATCACCAAATAAAATAACCCCAAAAAATCCCTCAATCTAAAAAACCCAACACACCAGCCACAAAACAAAACCTTCAGGGAGTAAGATGTTGAAAAAAACACTGCTCTACATTGTCTTCTACTTTGTGCTTAACAGATCAATAGTTTGCCCTCTCAGTTCAGTGTTTTTAAACAATAAAATAGAACATATTCCTCGGTAATACAGTTCTGAGACAGCTTTATCCCCTACCAAGCTGATTAGCGAGATTCAGGTTCACATATCTGTGACCTTTTTATCCTTTTCCTCTTCTTGACAGCTATATTTCAAAGGTCATAACTTCACTATACTCATGTAGAATGTGTGTGAGGAGTTTGGACCACACTGCAACCAAGAAGCTCAGTAGTCACTGCAAAAGAAACAGGGTTTTCCTCTCCCCTCCCAAGCATTTTTCCTTTATTATAAGTGTTGTTATGAATTAAAGAGGAAAAGCAACTTCTCAAAGGCAGATATAAAGCTGTTTCTCAGCTTAGACAAATTTATTGCCCTCAGTCATCTTTTAAGGTGTCCACATGAAATGCAATGTCTGCTGTCTCACCAGCAACCTGAAATGAAGCAGTTGAATCTCTCTTCCTTGGGCTGGAGATGAACACTGAGATCAGAGAAACATCTACCTTGGATGTTGTCAGTGTTTGTTTGTCATAATCTCTTGATTGTGCAGTGAGGTGTAAATACTAAAAGCACATAGTTTTCATTTGCATAGCTTAAATGGATTTGGATAGAGCTTTCAACCGTTATTTCCTTAACTAAAGCTCCTGGCTGTTGTTTCAATGTGGGTGGGTTTTTTTCTTTATGTTATTTTTGCTGATTAATCCTCTGATTATGGTTTGTTAAGACTTGATGCAAAAGCATTTCAAATGTAATTTTAATAAGAGCCTCAAAGTATGCAGTTTTCCTTGGTGCTGTAATAAAATACAAGATATATGGGAGTTTTCTTTGTATAACTAAAATAAAGCATAGAAAATTGATTTATTTGTCTGTTGCTTTGCCTAAAAGATTCAAGGAAAACATGGGCTTTCCAAAGCAGTTAACAAAAAGCTACTCCATCTTACTGAGCTGCTGATACTGACCAAGTCTGAGTGTCTTGCCTGGGAATAATGTATGTATAAACTAATAGCTTAAGAATTTGGCCCTTCCTATCTCTTCCAAAGCCATGCTGTGATTCATCATAATTGTATATCATTGTCCATTTTGATGCCAATGGGAGGCTACAGATTTTTACCCTCTTAAGTAATCTTGTTATTGGTTCAACTATGAGTATTACTTTGCTTAAAATGTGTCCTGAAAGGAGAAAATGATGTTTGTAAATCTCCCCTGTCCAGATGTCCCTTAGGGTCCTCTTTAGGTTGAAAAAATAGGAAGAAAAAAAAGGCAAATTGGCTGATACCTGAAGGTTAGGATTTGCTGTTCAAAGCCTACACAAGTTTGGGAGGTTGGCTGAGCTTGGCATTCTGGAGAAGGTCAGATAGGAAAGAAATTACTGATCAGTATCTGTGTTATCTGTTATTGCACAGGGCAGGAGAAGCATTAAGGAAGTAAGTTCATTTGTCTAGGTGTACTTTTCAGTCACTGTATCCCAGTAAACCTGTGATTAAAAAGCTCATTTATCTCTCTGGATGTCTCAGTGTTTGAAGAGATTCCTTTGTGTTTTTCTTTTGTAATTAGCTGGGCTTTGATTTGGTGGAGTTTCTCATAAAGGTTTCCAGTCCTCTGCTAACTTTTTGCAAGTATCCTGTGTTCCTTCTCCATTTTTTTGTCTGCATTTCAAACCTCAGAACATAAATTGGAGCATGTTCTCCCCAGCAGCTGATGCTGTACATCCGCTGTCATCTTCCTTTAAGGATCTTTTGAGATATCCAAGGATTTCATTAATCTTCCCAACTCTAGTTTCTTGAGAAGGTCCATATCATGGCATCAAGACTTTGTTAATTCCATCTTCACAGGGTGGGCTTTCAAGAAGGAAAGTTTGATCCCAATATGCATGGTGTGCAGAGCTGATACTGCAGCAGAGATGATTTGTTTGGGGTGGTCTTGCTGGAGGGGTGTCTGTGTTGTTTGCCCCTCCATCAGCCTGCATGGTCTGCAAGCTCCCTCTGGAATGATTTTAGGTTTCAGATCATCAGTTACTTTTCTTCCCATTTTTTCCTCTTGGTTTTTTTTTTGTTTGTTTTGTTTGGTTGGTTGGTTTGTTTTTGTTTTGGGTTTTTTTGTTGTTTTGTTTCTGGATGCAGATTTTATCAATAATTGTTTTCCTCCTGGTCATTGTTCAGTAATGTCATGGTGAAGAAATAAACCCTGCTGGAATCCATTAGAAACATAGCTTCTCAATGACAATTTCCTGTTTATATCTGCATCTGGAGACTAATGTAACTAACTTAACTAATACTTCTCTAGTATTGCTTCATTTCCTAAATGTAGTGGCATGCAAAAGTCACTCAGATACTTTGTGTATTGTGACAGGCTGCATTTCTTCTAAAATCCATATTGATCATCATTAATTTCATCTCTGCTTCTTGACCTTGACTTGAGCCTTTAGAGAGTGGAGAGGTGGAAGGGTCATTTTGTTCACCCCTTTTTCTTTTTTTACTATTGGCACAGAATTATCTTCTGGAACTTCCTTAGTGTTGTAACACTTCTTGACTACTTGGAGCAAGCTTTGGCCAGCTGTTCTCAAACTCCTGTATGTTAGTCAGATCTACTGAATTGTTAAAAGTTTTCATGTTGTTGCTGTTGTTTGGGGCTCTGAGATGATTACAGTTGAAAAACCAAGTGTTTCATCATCTCTCTGTGGTTGTTTAGTCTGGAGAAGAGGAGGCTCAG
This sequence comes from Bucco capensis, assembly GCA_013396975.1. NCBI lineage: Eukaryota > Metazoa > Chordata > Aves > Piciformes > Bucconidae > Bucco > Bucco capensis. The sequence continues at coordinate 278,408 of VWZO01006476.1, read as the reverse complement.
GGGAGACTTTCTCACTCTCTAGGACTCCCTGAAAGGAGGTTGGAGCAAGGTGGGGGTTGGTCTCTTCTCCTAGGTAACAAGTGACGGGTCTCAGGTTGCACCAGGGGAGGTACAGATTAGATATTAGGGAAAAATTATTCCCTGAAAGAGTGGTTAAACACTGGCCTAGGCTCCCAGGGTAGTGGTGGAGTCACCATCCCTGGAGGGGTTCAAAACGTGCAGACATGGCACTTTGCAACATGGTTTAGTGGTATGGAGGTGTTGAGTCAACGGTTGGACTTGATGAACTTAGAGATCTTTTCCAACCTTAATTATTCTATGATTCTCAGCATACATTATGGCTTTTAACCCAGCAAAATCAAATATTAGTTATACCTCTTTTTTTTTTCCCTGGGAAGTCAAGAGATGTTGGCCAAAATTCCTGTAAAATAGAGATGCATGTGAGATGACTCACCTTAATTAAAATAAAGGAAATAGTCATTAAACTTAATTAAGAATATACTCTAAAATCTCAGAAGTGGGCTTGAAGCTGAATTAGGACAGGAAAATGATGTGTATATTGCCAGAGCTATGTACCTGATACTAAAGAGAGACAGAACTTGAAGATACATTAGATTTACTTTTGACTAGTTGGTTTTACTCTAAGTTATCAGATACAAACCTTCATAAAATGTTTGGCCATTGGCTGTAGCAATCCTAGCTGTTGAAATCTGGATAGTTGTGTGTGAATTTATGTATGAAGTATGTAGTTACTAAAACCTTCACTAAGCATGCTTTCAAAATGAGGAAGAAAATTGGAAGGAAGAGAAAGCCAGCTTAATTATGTGCTTTTAGAGTGGTTCTTCAAACTAGTTAATAGTTGGCCACGATCAGAATGAATTCAAACAGATGGAGACAGTCATCCTATGTAAAGTAGTTGAGTTCCTGGAAAGATTTCCCAAGCACTGGTTGGCCTAGGAATAGGGACAGAGCAAAAACTCAACCCCTCAACTACCATTCTAATAAGTATTTAATGAAAATCTAAGGGTTAGGTGTTTGTGGAGGAGGTATCAGTTGGCTGCAGCAAAGTACTTGACAATCCCAAAGAACTTCAAACTTCTGTCTTCAAGTCTAACCCTTCTTAAGAGAGGTTAGGACTCTTGTTGACATCCTAGAGTCTTCATGCCTCTGAAAGTCATTGTCCTCACTGACTTTTCCTAGAGTTTATTTGTACTGATGGGGAACTATACTTGAGTGGGAGCAATGTGTTCAAACATTATAGCTGTGAAGCAACCCCTCTGGCCTCCAGTGAGTCATCATCCTTATTTAGGCATTTGAAAATACCATTGCAGGCTGTCAAAGACTTGAGGGGAAGAAGGGCTGGTAACAGAGCAAAACAGAGAGCAATTCCCTATCTTTGCTAAGAAAGTTACCCAAATTCATGACACTTCTTAACTGCTATGCAGTAGCAATTTTAGGTACTTATTTTGTATGCAGTGTTCATGAGAGAAAGATGTAGCAGCTAGAAAAGGAGATAATAAAGGATGGGAAATGTGCTGAATAGGACACATTACCCAACCCAGTCATGTAAAACCTTATCTAAATAAATTCTGATAAATCCTGGGAATGTGGTAGAAGAAATCGAGTATTTCTTAGATGTTGATAGCTGCAGTGCTTTCCTACTGAACCTATGTCAAAAAACTGCTTTCCTTAGAGGAACATAGGACATGTATCCTCTGTCCATGTCTACAGAAGTGGGATGTGGAAAACATCATAATGTTCACTGCTGAGCATCCAGGCAGTTGGCAAACTGTCTGAAGGTGTTTGTGTTTCTACTGTTCCTTCAGCAAAGGTGCCTAAACAGCAGGTGAAAGTTTCAAGAGAACCAACTAAGTAGTAGTGAAGTATTTCATTCTTGAGATATAGGAATATTCTATAATGTGCAGTCAGAAATGCTCTTCTGTGCCCAGCTGTGACTTTGGGAAGAGCTGACATTGTTCATGAGAGCTTTGTGAAGGAGAGAAACAGCTTGAGGTGGAAGGAGCTGAGAGGAAATGAGAAGTAATATAAAAAATAAAGGTAACTTCTTTTTAATGTGATTGCTGTTGTATTTTTCTTCTTAGTTTGCAAGACATATCAAGAAGTCTGAAGGCCAGAAGACACCCAAAGTTGAGTTACAAATCTCAATCTATGGTGTAAAAATACTAGATCCAAAAACAAAGGTAAGTGATTTATACACTTATGGTGCTTAACTGGTAATTAAATGTTGGTTTAGCTGTTCTAATGTCTTTATTGCTTAATATTCTTTAAAAGTATACTTATGAAAGCCGTTCTGTTGATGAAAAATTCTTCTAAAATGCCATTTCTTATGTTAATTTGTTTTCTTGTATCTCCCCCTCTGCGGAATGTGTATGTGTCTCAGGTGTGTTACCTGTTTCTCTGTAAACTCCATGTGCTGCAAGCACTCTTGGAGGCTTTTCATCTGGAACAGCAGGCCAGTGCCTCCCTTTCTAGCAGCCAAGTCCATTGAGCCATCCCATGGATGGGGTTTCTGTTCCTTGTGGTTTTTTTGTTCCTTCCTTCTGATCTTTCAAAAAGGGTTACACAGTAAGCAAATCATCCTCCTCACAGACTTCAAAGAGGAGTAATGAGATAAATATCATCAAGCTAGAAAGTATTTATTTCAGGAGTCAGCAATTCTTAACATCTTGAGTGCTCTTAGATCTTTGGTACGTGTGTTGAATGTTGGATTTGAATGAATTGTTTGTTGCCGCTTCTTAATGCTGGAGTAATCAGTACCATTCAGACAGCGAGGCTGCCTTTGGAGGAGAGGTAGCTGAAATCAGGGCTCTATCTGCTTGCAAACCACTTTTGTTTCAGACTCTTGATTCAGTACCGTTCCTCAGTTCATAAGCAGAGGGGAAAAGAAACACCTATGTCAACTTTTAAGTGCAGTTTTTGCATCTTCCATGTATTGTAGGGCAGAAAGGGATGCTAAACCCCATCTCCTGGCAGAAACTGGTTTGGAGGAATAGTTTTACATGCCAAAATGTGTTTATCTTCCTCACTCCTCCTGCAGAGATGAACAGAAAGCAGTGGGACAGAAGCCCCTGGGGGAATAGGAGCAATTTAATCTCTTAGCAATGTTAACACAACTCAAATGGCAATCAGCTCTGAGTAGCAATTCTCTGTCCCCCACTTTGCTTCTGAAAGCTACATCTAAATGTAAACGTGAGCCAAGTTTCCCTTCTCATTGCATAATTCATAGATGCTTTAGGAAATGACTTAAATTCCATGTTATCCTGGCAGATCACTCTATATATATATATATATATATATATGTTTTTTCTGTGTAGTTTTGAAACAAATCAATATATTACAGAGAAATATTGGTTTAGATTCATGTGATGACTATTCATTGTGGTAGGAGCAGGAGGCCTGCAGATGTGTCAGCACTTGATTCTGGTTTTGGCCCTCACAAAAGGAGGCTTGTAGATGATCTGTTCTTAAATGATATAAAATAGTTACATGGATCTATAAACCTAAAAGAGCCAGGACAAGCATGTGTTGTTATATGTAACTGAGTAAGTGCTACAACAGAAAGAGATTCAATGGCAGAGTGGTTTGGAGAAGTGGGAAGAAATAGGCTCCCCAGAAGGACAACTGTGTAGACTTGAGCAAAGGAACCCACTTGGGGCAAGGAGAAAAAATTGCCTGTACAGTGCATTCTTGTGATAAATGGTTACATGCAGAGAGGACATGCCCTTGGTTAGGAGCTTCTAGCAATCTGCCAACTCCAGTGCTGAACAGAAACTCTCTTTTTTAGCAGATAATAGGTCACATCTAAAGTGCATATTTTCCTTTAAAGCAAATACTGATTTCCCATGTAATAAGCCAAATAAAATAACATACCAAGAAGAGACTTGTTGAAGAAAAACAACAAAAAACTCCTAGTTGAGAGAGTTTATTTCAGACTTGTCAAGCTCTCTCAACTGAAGAGCATTGCCACTGCAACTTTAATAGCTGGAAAATGCTTTTTAAGGGAATGTGAAATATGGTATCCAAAATATGCAAATGATAATGTTTATAAAGCTATTTATGTGGCAGTTTCAGCGATTATTTAGATGTCTATTTCCCTGTGCCCCTTCACTTGGATAGCAAAGTGATTTTATTTCTGTTTCCTCTATGTAAGATAGAAAGGTAAGGACTCATTGCAGTAAAACTATGTTAGCAAACCCTGGGAGATGCTGGAATCTGAAGCTGCTGTGCACCTGGAAAAAGAACAGAGTGTTTACATACTCAGCCCCTAAATAAATTGCACAGGGGACACAAAGCAACAGTAAAACCAATTTTTAAGAACAGAAATCACTGTCCAAATAAACACTTCCAGATAAATGTTGTCCAAATACAAACTTCCTGCTTACATCCAATAAAAATGGGAACATTTGTTAGGAGTTTGCTAACTTCTGTTATACATTAAATCAATGTTTGGATGCTCTGCTGTTCAATGAGAGGGATACAAAAAATATTACTGCAGCTTGCCTGTGCATGAGGAAATCCAGAGATATACTTTGTGCATCTTCATGCTAAACAAGTATAGCAACTTCTTCCAACCAATCTTTTTCTTTGCAGGAGGTCCAGCACAACTGTCAGCTCCATAGGATATCATTTTGTGCTGATGACAAAACTGACAAGAGAATATTTACTTTCATATGCAAAGATTCAGAATCCAATAAACATCTGTGCTATGTCTTTGACAGTGAAAAGTGTGTAAGTATGCAAGAGGCTCTGAAAGAATTTGGGTGCCTTGCAGGCTTTGATTGAGATAAAACAGGTATGGTTGATAAAGGCAGATGGCATAGAATCACAGGATCATTGTGGTTGGAAAAGACCTCTGAGATCATTAAGTCCAACTAACACTCCCATGCTCACCACTAAATCAGCACTGTCCCCATACACCACATCTCCATGTTTTTGAACTCTTACAGGGATGGTGGTTCCACCACCTCCCTGGGAAGCCTGGGCCAATGCCTGAGAACCCTCTCAGGGAAGAAATTCTTTCTAATATCTAATCTGAACCTCCCCTGGTACAACTTGAAGCCATTTCCTCCAGTCCTATCTGGGAGAAGAGACCAAGCCTCACCTCGCTGCAGCCTCTGTTCAGGGAGTTGTAGAGAGTGAGATCTCCCTGAGCCTAACCAACTCCAGGTCCCTCAGCTGCTCCTCACAAGATTTATGCTCTAGAGCCTTCACCAGCATTGTTGCCCTTCTTTGGACATACTCCCACAGCTCAGTGTGCTTCTTGGAGTGAGGAACCCAAACCTAGCCATCCTAGTGTAGCTGGTTTGGTCTAATTCAGTCTAATTTGGTTAAAATAATTTCTTGGTAGGTTTTGGGGGGTTTTGATTTTTAAATAACAGTTACAATATGTTGCCAAACTCCCTCCTTTATCTGGAGGTTTTAGTTGCCTTCATAGTGTTTTCTGTGCAGGTATTTGCTGAAGAGTGTTTGCCATGTTCCATCAAAGTGTTCCTGATGGATGAAGCAAACCCTTTAAACTGGCTCCATGGTGTAAAGCATTTAGTGATCATCTGAAATTAAAATTACATTAAAATTACAAAGTATTCTCTAATATATTAATTTCCATCTTGTGTTTCATGTAAAGGCAGAAGAGATAACTTTAACAATTGGTCAAGCATTTGACTTAGCTTACAGGAAATTCTTGGAATCTGGAGGAAAAGATGTTGAAACCAGGAAACAAATTGCAGGTTTACAGAAAAGAGTAAGTTCTGAATTATGTTTTCCTTAAAGAGTAAGTTGTGAGTTATGCTACTGGATTTGTGTGGTCTGCTTTCTGTGACAGTCTAATTGCCAGCATCATTCCCAGAATGCTAAGAATTGCAACAGACACTAGAAAAAAAAGAAGCAGGAGAAAAGACCTGATAACTATGAAACAGGATTTTATGCTTTGCCATCTTGCAAAGTCATTAAAGAGAAAAGCAAGGTTGAAATGTAATATAAAAGAAATGTTAATTATTTTTAATGAATTCTATATTTATTTTAAATAGTTAGCTATTAAATATTAAATAGTGCTTGGCAATCACCAGCTCTTGGCTCAAACTTAATCTCAGTGGGCACTGTTGTTGAAATGAATGACTAACCCAATAGCTGCTGCAATAACCACTTGCTTTGTAGATTCAAGAATTAGAAACTGAAAACACAGAACTGAAAAACAAAGTGCAAGATTTGGAAAACCAGTTGAGAATAACACAAGTCCATGCATCTCCAGTAAGTACCTGACCACTACTCTTCTGTCTGCAGTTACTCTTAATTTATAATCATTCTGTTCTATGACTATTCCTGCTGTTTCTAGTGATTGTGATTAACTTACAGTGATCATATAACATACCTGGTGAAATGCAGCACTGAAGTAACAGTAAGATTGTGACAAACCAGCAAAAATGCCAAATGCAGTCCTTAAGCTGTGCTCCTTTAATTCCCTTGTCATACCTATTTGTTGCTGTGTAAAGACTACTACTCATTCTAGTAAACAGCTAAGTGTGCCAGCTAAGGATGAAGAACACTTAAAGGGTCTTGTTCATGGATGTTACTTGGGATTTTTGTAGCAGCTTTCAGTCACAAGCATGTTGTCACTTACAGCTGTAGTTTCTAAATGACTTAAAAACTTTTGTCTTATCTTTCCAAGGAGCCATTAGGTGTTAGAGACTAACATAGGGTGGCTAGGTAAATCCTCATCATTCTCCTAAGGCTTTCTGCAGTTCCTATAGAACTCTTGGAGATGCTCAAAACAGAACTACAAAGGTTGGAAAAGACCTCTAAGATCATCAAGTCCAAACATATCTATCACTCCCATACCACTAAACCATGGCCCTAAGCAGAGTATCTCAATGTTTCTAATCCCCTCCAGGGACGGTGACTCCACCACGTCCCTGGGCAGCCTGGACCCCAGGACTTAACAACCCTTTCAGAGAAGAAATTTCCCTGGACATGGTCCTCTGCAGCTTCAGCTAATTGGATCCTCTTCTATGATTTCCTTTTCTATGATTCTTTGATCAGTTGTGCAAATAGCAAGTAAATCAAACAAAACCAACCATGTTTTTAGGAAAGTGTTTAGGAAACTGTATCCACCAAACACTCCCAACTTCTGTACTTCACCAAGAGACATCTTTCCAGCAGCTCTGTTAGAAACTAGATTGAGTACATTGTAAATCAGAGCTCCTAATTGTGCTAGCAAAAGAGTAAGTCATATAAATGCAACAACTAGGTTGAAAATAAGTCAATGAATGGGCTAGGGAAGTTATGAAGTGACCTGAGTGCAGGAAAAAGGAAGCTTAAATAGTTTAAGGGTATTTTGAGTCCAATAAATAAAGGGATCATTAACACCAAGTGCCTGGAATAGCAGAGGATGTGATTTGATGATGCTTAATTCTTTTATTATGAAAGCAACAAATATGTATGAAAGAAGGAAATGACAAACAATTCATAAGACATTTGATTGCCTGTTGCAGTTTGCAATTGATTTGATACACTTCCAATGTAAATCATCTCTCAATTCAATCAGGACTTTGCAAAGAAAAAAAGCAGAAGTGGCACAAAGAATATTTTTCTCTATTTCCACATCATTCCTGTGATAAAAAAAATCAGTTAAAAAAAAAAATAGAGGATTTTTTTGGTGAATTTAAACATTTTCAGTAGCACCTTGTTAGAAAGATCTGTGCTACTGCTGCTGTCTTCAACATCAGAAAAGAAAAAGAGCAAGTTCTGTCTTGTGGTCATTTTGTCAGAGCAAAATTGTCAAGTCTGCTGATAGAATTTTGTTACATCCTGGCATAAAATAGCTTACAGAATATCCAATATGGGCAATGATACTTCATCTAAGTCACTTTTTGGATAGATGGGGGGAAACTTGCTTCCCTGCAGGTGTTCTTTGTGTTACATGCTTTAACATAATCATTCTCATGATTTAAGCTAGATTTAGGAAATTAGTTTAATTTTCTCATAGGTCTTATATCCATATTGCTGAATTACAAAGAGATGCCATACAAGAGCTTTCTGAAGCATTTTAGCCATAACAAGTGATTTAATTTCTTTCTATTTAATTTGATACAGCTACAACTCCTCATCTCTGTCCAGTTTGATAATGTTCTGTGTGCTGAGATCTAGGGATGGATTGTTTAATAATCCATGGGATGTTTAAGCCTTGATACTTGATTCCTAGTATGCTGAAAGTACATGAACTATTACTGCCATCACAGTAATTTGTAGAGAGATGTTCAATTTGAGGTGGTTATAAAGCTGCTTCTGTTGATGCTTAAATAGCACCTTGCCTTTTGATCTCTTGTGCTTGCCTGTTTGTGCTTGGTTGTGTGCATAGTGTTGGTGCTTCCTCAACATGTGCCAGATATGCTGAAGTGGCTTTCCTGGGCTCATCCTGTAGTGCTTAATGCATGGACACAGAAACACTTGCTAATCAGCAGCTGATTTAGCTCTTCAGATGTCAACACTAACAACAAATAACACACTTAAGGCAGAAGGTGTTGCCAGGGCCTGTGATGACAGTTCACAGAGCATGACAAATAGAAACATAGAAATCACATTGTGTGCTACATCCTCTCCTCCTTCAATCCCCATCCCTATGGAAGGGAGACTGCAAGCTATGAGATCTCAGCAGGAATCATTTCAGGCTGACAACAGGTGTGTGAAACAGCACTGGTATGGACACCAAGGGATGGCACTGTCAGGTTTCATTTGTTAAGATACCAATCTAGGACAGAAAGTCTTTCCCACCTTGTCAGTAACTGGTAAGCAGAGTAGCATTTGTATGCAGTGCTAAACTCATTTCTTTACTCCTGTGTCTTCCTTCTGAAGTGGATTGATTTTTGTGTCTTTAATTATTCTAGACACATTAGTCTTCCCATTATTTTTTTGAATGAAATGAATCAGGCAGACAATGGCTTCAGACAGTTGAAGTTCAGTTCTTTTTGTGTTCTTCCACTGACCCTTGACACTGTTGGGTTGTTTCTTCTACAAAAGACGTTTCTGCTTTTTCTGACAGTGAAGCTAAAGCTCAGGTCTTCAAATGATTTTGCCATGAACAGAACCAGGTTGCATCTCCTGTTCTCACTTCACTATGGAAGAGACAATACAATCTGAAAGCAGCTTTAAACTGTGGATTAGTAACTTAATTCTTACATTGTTTTAAAGGTTTGGCTCATTGCACATTTGAAGAAGAGCTTGTTTCAGTATGCTTCAATTCTAACTAGATACATCCAGACTATCAACCATGTCCTGGGCTGCATCCAGGGCAGGGAGAGGATTCTACTGGTGAGACCTCACCTCCAGTGCTGGGTCCAGCTCTGGAGTCTCAGCATAAGAAGGATGTGGACCTCTTGGAGCAGGTCCAGAGGAGGCCACAACAATGATCCAAGGGCTGGAACCTTTGGATTTGTTCAGCCTGGAGAGGAGAAAGCTCCAGGGAGACCTTTATTGCAGCCTTTTTGTACTTCAAGAGAGCTTATAAGAAAACTGGGGCCAGACTTTTTAGCAGTGCCTGTTGTGATAGAACAAGGGCTGATGCTTTTAAACTAAAAGAAGGAGATTTAGACTAGATAGAAGGAAGACATTTTTTCCACTGAGGGTGGTGAGAGCCTGGCACAAGTTGCCTAGTGAGGTGGTAGATGTCCCATCCCTGGAACCATTCCAGGTCAGGTTGTTTGGGGTTCTGAGCAACCTGCTCTAGTTGCAGATGTCTCTGCTCACTGCAGGGGGTTGGACTAGATGACCTTGAAAAGTTCCTTCCAACCCAAACCATTCTATGATTTAAAATAGGTTAACTAAATAGGGAAACATAACAAAGCCTTTTGCTGGAATTCATACTCAGCATCAGTTGTGCTACTGTCAAAACTTACAATTCAGATCCTCTTCCAAAATATTTTCTCTTTAGTTTATCAAACATTGTACTTTATTTGTGATGCTCAAGAAAAAATTAGACATACCAGGCTGGACTGCAGTCTGGGGTTTTACTGACAGATTTCTTTCTCTGAAGGGAGTCAGTCATGCATTCATAGACTGAACACTTTCTTTGCAAATATAGTGCTAAACATCTCAATTTGCTGATCTCTGACAGAGAATATTACTGATGGTGACTTCCCAAAAATCCATCAATGGTCTAAGAAGAAAATGCAAGCAATGAGTTGTAAATTGAAGCTTTACTTGAAGCAGAGAATTAAAATAATGTTGGATGATTAATAATTTTATATAGGAAAGAAGATTTTTCCAGCTGAGATGTCTGTAACTAATTTTTTAAATGAATTCTGGTTTAGGTGATAATAATGAATTTGAGTCTTAGGGTGTTCACTGCGAGCCCTCAGTTGCTCTACTGAAAATCCCAAACCCACTCACATATGAAAATTGAACACAGGAATAAAAAAATGAGGTGACTTCTCTTTCTCCAGTTTAGAAGTACTGCTTTCCTGATTCTTCTTGCTTGTGGTGCAGGTTTTTTGCAGGCCATGTAAGGGTTTATTTGAGGACTTATTGTAAAATATTGGCAGGCTGAAATAGAGGCCAAATGTAAATTACATACCCTTTACATTTTTACCCTGTGGAAACAGGTGCAAGGCATTGAGTGCAAGAGGCTTCTGCTTTTGAGGGATATATTTGCCATCAAAATTATCTTGTTGCCTGGTTGTTAGTATCCCTATATATATATTTTATTTTTTACTGGGGCTGTTCTAAATCTAGCCATATGGCCCAATTAACATCTATCTAATTTAAGAGCTTTTTTCCATCATTTCATGAATGGTACAGGGAAAAATCAAGTTTCTTCCTCAACCTATAAAAGAAGCCATTAAAAGCACAGAGATTATAGTGGGAAATGAATGAAAGAAAGAAAACTAGGCTATATAATCAAATACTTTCACATGAGATGTGCTGTGAAAGTTGAATGTCAAATTATCAATCTTTGCATAGTTTGCTTTCACATTTCTTCTCACATACTTTTTTCTCTCAGGGTACTGTAACTAGATTTAAGTTTGTTCTTGCATTCAGTAAGTAATAAACTGCTTAGTAATCATTGTTTTTCTGCTTTTGGTTGATGGTTTTAAGTACACTGGTCTTGCTAGAACTTACTAGTCCTAAGATGTCTCTGTGTGCCAGCACAGAAGTGTTATGCAATAGAAACTGTCACTTGTTTTCTCTCTATACCCAACTTGGGAGTTTCCTCAGAGTCATTTGCCTTTGTAGCTGTGCTTTCATGTGCCGTGGGAAATGCTGGCATGGGATATTCCTTTTGTCTCTCACTCCTTTCCATGTACAACTAAAGTTTCCATGAGTTTCCTATCTGTGCTGTTTACTTTTCATCCTCTTTCGTGGCTTGGCAGTACATTAGTCACTGGTCTTTTTGCATTTGGTCTTGATTGTGTGAGGGGGACAATCTGATACTCATTTTGGTGTTTGCCTGTGATGACACTGCTCAAGTTTGTAGCACAAGAAGACTTTGGATGCTGCTGCTGTGTGTAAATCTAAGCTCCCAAGCTCAGTGCGTCCCTGGGAGCTCTGTTTCTCATGATGTCATCTGCTGTTTGTATTGCTAGTGCAGCTAGGGTTAACAAACACAGCTAACACCCTCAGTTTTTATAGAGCACTAAACCATTGGAGGCTACTAAGGAACCTCTGATAAGAGATCTTGAATCTCTTTTGGGCTTGGCTGAAGTTTTATCAGGCATGCCTTCGTGGTTTTCACTGTGAGAAACTTCTACTGCCCTGAAAATGAGGGATTGCTAGGGAAAAGGCAGTAAGGGCAAGATCCATTCCTAAAGCTCAACACCCTAGATGGTGTGAAATGCCCTGAGAGGATATTACTTAGCAGATAAATAGGGGGAAATGTGGCTGCTCAATGTTGAGTGCTCCAGTGATGCAAACAGTGTATCATCTGATTTTTGTACTTAAACCTTTCATTGCTTGCATTTAGGATATGTTTATCATCCTTTTATTTTTGCTGCTTTCCATCCTGTCTGCAATTTGCTGGTTTCTGTATTATTTTTCATGTGGTATACATGGGTTTTATGGTTACTACTTACCCTCTGCTGTTTTGCAGTTCAGGGAATATCCTTAATTAGTTTGTATTTAGTATTTTCTAGTGTTTACTACTATGAGATCTATTCCTTCCATATATCTGTAGAGCAGCAAGCATTACATGGTAGTAATTACATGGTAGCATTGCAGGGCTTCTACCTGTAGTCTAGTGATCCAATGCCTTGTAGTCTTGGGGTTTCATTTTTATTGGTTCCTGTTCCAAACCCTGTTTCATAATTCTGGCTTGGCAACAGCTGAATTCTTTGCAATGGTAATAATTCCATTTTTTCTCCGTTTATGCATTGCAAATTGTGAATGGAGAGTTTTGTGGTGTGTGTTTGGTGTTCTGAGTGTGGCATTGTCACTAAATTTGGGTGCCTGTACCCTTAACCTGCCTTCTCTGTAAAGAAGCTAAAGAAAGGAAGTAAGACTCAGTTTAAAAGGCTTTGAAATGCTTCGTTTGCTACATTACTCTGAAAAAAAAGGGGGGGGGGGTTTATAACTGATTAAATCTTGCTTTACTGGAGTTGTGCAAACTTCTAATGAAATAATCATGTTGGCTCTATGGTGTAATGCTATATGCAGAGACTACAAGCAGACTTTGCTGTACATGTCTACCACTGCTTCAGCATGGGCAAGCTGGAGGAGTTGTTAAGTGAGATTCCTACAGCCAGGTCCTTCTCTAATATAGAAGCTCCTGGCTCTAGCAGAGAACAGCAGTGTGCACAAGTGTTCAGTCCCTCCTGTTAAGATTCAGAGAAGAATCTGCCCTTTAAAGCCTTCTTTTAACTGTCCAAAGCTGTTTTCCTCAGATTTTGAAGTCTGAATTACAACATGGCCCCAAGAGAAAGATTGGTTGAGTATGTTTCTTAAACCAAATATTTGAAGACATTTCCTTTTTGCTTTTCGTTCCAAGATCACTTCTAAAGGCTCTTTGTTTCTAATTTCACCTAGACAAGATTCATTTCTTTTGAAACCTTTCAGGATTGCAGCTATTTCCCATTTGGGCAAAAAAAAAGGAAAGGTGTTTTTTTTGTTTTTTTTATCAGAGTGGACAAAGCCCTCAGCATCACTCTTGATATGCAATGAATCTTGCTGGAATACACAGTTAAATATTCCCCAGTGATGTGAGCCAACTGGCTTCAGGTTCTCTGCTGCCTAATTCAGACCAGAACCTTACAGTTACCACTTTGTCATCTTAGGTGAATGCTCTAATGTCTGTATTTTGGTGTGGGTATTGCTCATATGATTCTCTTCATGGATTTGTTACGAGATCCAGAGAATTTTAACAATCCTCACTGTTTTTCTTTCCCCAGCAGCAAAGTTTTCTTCTGTCCTGCATCCTGTGCTGCTGCTGTGGGGACATGAGGATTCCTTTGCTTTGCATCAACAAGTCTCACTTTTTGAGACACCTCCAGAACATGCCAAGTTCATTAGTTATTCACCCACACAGAAAAAACTGGCAGAAGGGTATTACTGTCCATAAATGTTTAGTTTCTCAAATTCTGTAGACAGAGAAATGCAAGAAAGTTTAGTATCAATGTAAACATGAAAATTTGTGCACTGTCAGCTTCTACTGTAAGACTGTAGTGAGATAATGAAATGTTCTTTAAATATGGGTGGGATATATGTGGTAGGTGTTTCCTGGTGTGGAGAAAGACAATCCTGACCTGGGCTTTAACCATCAGAGTACCTCTTCTCGCCAGATCTGTGCTCACCTGCTGATTTACGTGTGTAGATTTGAGAGAATGCTGATACATTGGTGGGTTTAGACCTTTTCAGTGCATCTTGGGAAAGATGCCTGTCTTCAGTCCATGTGGTGTAGTTATCAAGGAGCAAATCATCTTCATTCCAGTTAATACTTGGTTACCTCTTACTGTAGTGTATTTTTAGACTTTGTTTTCATATGTTTTCAAGTGCTGTATCTTGTAACTCTAGCACTGAACAGCAAATTGCTGACAAAGATTTTCATATTTGAACTGTGCTTTTGTCTTTCTTCTCTCCCTGCCCTTACCACGTCCTGTTCCTCAGAATGTTTTCTCTCTCTGTGATTCCTTTTCAGCTGCTGCACATAAAGTGTGATAATGATGAACATATGTTTCAAAGACCCTCTACTTTTTTCTGGTGTAACAATGAGGATTCACCTCCCTGTTTAGATATCTCTTCCATTACGCTTACTCCTAGGAGTTCTCCTGACTCTAGACTACCATCTGGATTGTTAATACCACCACCTTCCAAAAGTGGGCTGCCAAAGCCAACCAGGGAATACAGCTGCCCAAGACCTCGTGTAATCCTGCTGTGCAAAAGCTTTTGCAGTTGTTTTGGCTTCCCTTTGCTCCCTGTTGTGGGTTAACTCGTGTTGAACGTGTGCATTTTGTACAGTGGTTGAAGGACAGAGCAGATGTACTTCAGATTCTCTAGGGATACTCTTAATATATGGGATTTTTGAAGATTTGCTCTTATTGCTGCATAACTTTTTCTTTCCAACTCCCCCCACAACAAATTCTTAATTTCCAATGTTTAAATTACTCTGTCAATTAACTCCCTGTGATCCATCACTTCTGTTAAAATTCATTATTTTACAAAGAGTTATTCAAAACAAACAGTTTTAAAGGTCCAACTTCAAGGGCTTCCCCTCCCCTGTGAATTAACAGCAAAGCCATCAGCCATTAAATACCTTTTAGCATCCCCTCTAAAAACTCTGTGCAAAATGAAGGTTGGAAATGGTTCCTAAATAGCAAATAGGCATATTGCCTGCTTTTTCACAACAATATGCTTTTCCTCTCAACTGTTCTTCCATTTGCAAGTAACATTTGGCTGTCTTTGGCAAACATCCTGGCTTCCTGCATGTGTTCACTTAACAAAAATGCTGCTTTTGTGCTCATATGTATTCAAAACATACATTGCTTCAAATCGCTAAATTACAGTTTTACTTAAAGCCTAGCTGTATCCAAATGGCCAGAAACTTCAACAAAATAGAATAGAGACAGGAAATCACAGGGGGAATTTGGGTTGGACTTTTTGTCCCCCTAAAAGACTCATTTAAGATTAAACATAAATACTGTTTATCTAACTTCTAGGTAGCCATAAACAGTTAGCAAATAAGGAGAAGCTACATTAGCATTTACCATGTGCAGGCAACCTAGGATTGTCCAGCAGTGTTGATGGGAAATGGAGGTTAATCCATGGCATGAGGCATTAAACATGATGCAGAAAAAACCTGTCTACAGTCAGAGAGGGTTTTAATTGTATGAAGAAAGGGATATGAGATTACTATCTGTTTACTTTTGGATCAAGCACATCCATTGCTCTGCTTTGAGTGGGAGCAGATGACATCCAGCAATCTTCCTTGGCTTAAATGGATGCAAACTAGAGGAGGGTAGAGTTAGATTAGACATTAGGCAGAAGTTGTTCCGCAGGAGGGTGGTGAGACACTGGCCCAGGTTGCCCAGAGAGGTGGTGGCAACCCCAGCCCTGGCTGGGGCTGGGAGCAAGCTGCTCTAGTGGCAGGTGTCCCTGCCCATGGCAGGGAGGTTGGAACTAGAGGAGCTTGAAGGTCCCTTCCCACCCTGACAATTCTGTCATTCTGTGACCTCAGAGTCTTGTTTTCTCTTTCAGAGTGTATTCAGTGAAAGGCTGTGGATCAATATTCTTTCCTTCTCAGCAGCCACTGCAGCCTCCAGAGAGATTAGAGGTTGTTCAGGGTTACTTTACAGCCTTGGCTGAGATCTATGTGGCTGTCAGAGAGCAGCTTCAGTTGCTGCAGCAGAGGCACTAAAGAAAGTAGCATCCCAAAAGAAGCTTTAGGTCCATGAAACTCTCATGGACCAGCAGTGCTTAAGACTTACCTGCTTGCCAGGTTGTCATATTGATGTATCCTGAACAAAAGGGTCCATGTGGCTAGTTTAACTTGTGCTTAAAAATGTTCGTGTGAATATTTTGGTCAAATTAAATAGTTTTTAAAATTAGCAGCCTTTCCCTGTGCCTGGCTGTATAGTCTCTTTAATAGACAGAATGTAGAGGGTTTGTAGTAAGTAGTAACATTAATATGCAAACTAGTTTTGCATGTGTATTTTGCTTTCAGCTTGTCAATCTCAGTTTTAATCTATCTCAGCATCATTCTGTCTTTAGTATTTAGTTTATTCTAACATGACTGTGCCTTATTTGTGCCCTACTGTAGTGGACTGAAGGCAGGAGGAATGAACCACTTAAAAACAAATATGCCTCTAGAACCACAGTAATTGCTGGATTTGGGGTTTCTTTGCTTAGCCAGTATTTTTGCTGAACCCTTCCAAATTCCTGGGCCTTACTAATGAAATCTCTTCTGTTTCACATTCAAGGATGAGAGTTTTATTTTAGGTATTAATATTCGGTGTATTGCATGTCTAGTTTGTTACTTTAAAAAATCACATTTCAAGCTTTAGTCACAGCAGGTTTTTTAGGTTGCCAGATAAGTGGATCATGTAAGGAAGAATTAGGAAATGAGAAATCTTGGGATTCTACCTTTTAATTGTAGCTGCTTGTTCTGTGCATTCCAGAGCAGGGCATCTTCTTGTTGCAGAATTACCTTACATGGGTCTTGTGAGTGTTATCTATATCCTTACAGCTGCAATAGGGACCTGCTTGTCACCAGCTTTTTCAGGTTGAACTGTGATACATTTCTGGCTCTACCAGATGGACTGCAAACAGGGAAATGACAATGCTGCTTATGTATTGTGGAGTTGTAGCATGTCTCAGCCTCTGAACTGCAAATGCCATTTGCTTTGGTGTCAGGAGCTGGGGTTTTTTTGCATGCTGATGGTTCTTTTTTACCTTCTTGGAAAATGTGGCTTTTATCTGCATGCTGAAGAATTCAGTGTTGTGATCTTTTTTTTTTTCATGTGAAATATTGCCCTAATATTTATTGTCCTTATTGTAGGCAGGCAGTGTGACACCTAAATCACCCTCCACTGACATCTTTGATATGGTTCCCTTTTCTCCCATATCCCCTCAGTCATCAACACCTACTCGCAATGGTACACAGCCTCCTCCAGTACCCAGTAGATCTACAGAGATCAGTAAGTTTTGTGACAACTGACCTAAGTTTTACTTACATTATATCTTTTGATAAGCATTTTAAAAAAAATAAGTACATTTTGCATGAAAAGCCAAATCCAGCTTGTGTTAATCACATTCAATAATGCCATTTCAGTTTTATACCCTCTTCCCAAAGGAAAGAGGTAACTTTGCTGCCAAGTTACATTATAAACTGATTTTATTTACCTGCTGAAACTATTGTATAAAAGAGTTTGAAGGAGTTTGGTTGGGGATCTTAACTTGGCTTTTCTTTTACAGTCTCTTTTTTGTGCTTACTTCAAGAAATACTTTTACCTCCTGTAAGTTCTTTCCTTGTCAAGGCACCATTGTAGCATCTAAATCCTACATTTCTGAGGAAGACATGTATGGAGTAAGTATGGTGATGATGATGCAGAAGGGAGAGCTGAAGACATCCCTCAAGATACAAACTGTCTTGGAATGCTGTTTTGAATACCACTTCCCATATCATCAACAGCTTTGATTTTCAGTTATGGTTGATGAGCCTCTCCAGATCTGTGAACCACTCCTAAAAGATCTTCAAAAAATGATTAACAAGAACAATTTTATTTTCCAGAGGTTTGAAAGCAGCTAGGGTAAAGTTCTTGGCTTCACTGGAAAAAAAAACACAAGAGTGTTTTTACAAGCTTTGGAAATCCTTTGTGGGAGAAGAGAGCAGAGCAAACACAGGCACTGCTAGAGCTTCTAGAAATACCAGTCTGTATGTAATATCTTCTATTTCTGATGCCTGGTTTAGTATGAGTAAGGAACATTAATGTTCCTGCCTGCCACCACATTTGAAGAGTTCACTCAACTCAGTGAATATCTTCCCCAGTACTATAGGGTGACAGTTCTGAACTACAAGTATAAAGAGAAAGTAGTTGTCATTGTTATGGATTCAATACAAAAAAAGATTCCTTTGTAAGAGAAGATTTTAAATTAATTTGGATTAATTGCCATGGGTTCCTCAAAGGGTATGCTAAGAGAATTTAAAACTATTCTATTATAGTAGTTAATATGACTGTTGCAGTTAATATGAACTCTTCTTAAATAACTTAGAGTATCAGAATATTCTAATAGAATGTTAGAGCTTTTCTGTTAAGAGAATTTTGATGGCTTTTTAAACAACAAAAACTAATTCGAAGACACCCTCTCCAAGAACTCCTTTTGTGTTAGCAGGGTTTTTTCCTCTGAAACTACAGACAATGCCATAAAAATCAATCTCCATGTGCATATCAAGCTTCAGAAATAATAACTTGAATTACAGGGTGAGGTTTGGGGATTTTTAGCTATTGTCCTGCCTGATTTCTGTTGCAATTGTGGCTAGAAATCTTGTAGGAGTCAGCACTCAGTGGAGAGTGGGCTTGAGAATTCCATCATTGTGGGGTTTGCAGTTGTTTCACCAGTGGGTTTTGTCATCTAGAAAGCACTGTGAGTTGCTTATTCAGTCATATGTACTGTTTACAATAGTTTTATTCTCCATTTGATTCATTTGCCTTAACTTAGTGATGTAGTTCAGAGATGTGGCAGACAGTGTCTTCATTCTCTGTGCTCCTCAGTGTGCTCCATGCTGCAGAGAGAGAGATTGCAGAAGTGCTTCACAGCCTTCATACTTCTCATCTTTGCTCTTTCAGGCTACATCATGGTACTTTCTCTGTGGAGAATTGGGGCATTCATCAGCCATCAACACACTTTTGGCGTATTTCAAGAGTGTGATTTGAAACAGAAGAGGAGTATTTTATAATCAAACAAGGACCTATTGTCTTAGATGAGAAAGTTCAGATCCCATAAGAGCTCCACTCAAGCTGTGTAATGTTCCAGTGCTCTAATAATGTACAATAATACATTGATTTCTATGCTGCTATTGCTGCCAATGGCATTTCTTTCTCCAATACAAGTCAGAGAGGTGACAACCAGGACAAGCTGAGGTTTGGTGTCTCCCATTTGCTGAGTTCATCTTTTCATGCTCCTTGCTTTCTTTGTCACTGCACTTGAGTGGGTTTTTTCCATCATTTTGGATGAAATGACAGGGTGATTTTGTTGGGTTCTGTATTTTTTTGGTAACTTTCATCTTGATCAGGTGAGCAGCAAACAAGGAGAGAGATCAGGATGCACCATCTGTTTGCAACCTTAGTTGCTCCCTTTGTCTTAAATGAGTCCTCTGCCTGGTACCTAGGGATGGGACTTGTGCTGCTCAAGCAAAATGTGCTTTTAAAAGCCAAAGTTCATCTTGCTCATCAAGTGGCCAGCTGGACAAATCACCCAAGAATAGCACAGGTAACACAGGCTCCATTTGCAGGAAAACAGGAACAATACCAAGCTCTTCAGATTCCTCCAAGACCAAGAACTCCATAGGTGATAATTGGCACCAGGATCAGCTTTTCATAAAGAGAAATGCCTGGAGTTAGCATTTTGCTTGCCAGCTCTCCTTTGGGTGTTTTCCCCAGCAAAAATTGGGGGGCTTATAAATGATATATTTTGCTTTGGTGAGCTCATGGTATGTTGTAGTTCAACAAACCCTCCATTCTGCTGCTGGAAGAGTACAACACTGACCTTTTCTCAGCAAGATAGTTATCTCTAAAGCATTTAAGCTCTGAAGAAGGAAGAAGATTCTTGACAGTTTGAGTTCTTATTAGTCAATACACTGATATGGCTTCTCAGTAAATGTCTGCTCACTACTGGGTATATCAGTGGTAGCAAACAGATTGGGTTTACCTATTTTAAAGGAGAAAATTGCATGGTTTTGGGGGACAGGATGGTGCAGATTAGACAAATTTGTGGCATCTCTTTAGGTAATAATTGTAATAAAGAAGTGATTCTTGCCAAAAGCAAAAGCCCTTCCTATATATGTAATTGTATTTCTCCTCAAAATGTTGCAGAGAGTATTTAAGATGAAGTTTGCAGGAACCAGCAACTTTGCAGCTCAGTGTAGTAATTGCTTCATTGAACAATTGACCAATGCAACCAAAAATACAGTGTTAAAGACCAAAATTGTTCAAGATTGCAGACATTCTTGTGAGTTTTCTTAAAGGGCAGAATTAATTTATGAGTTTTAATTAGAGGAGGAGTTAATTTCTGTGTTTCTTGTTGGCACAGCATTATTGTCATAGCCCCAAAAAGAACTGGAGAGGAACATTCTCTGTGGAATTGTTCAACATTTAGTTCAGTCCAATGCATCCTGAACAATCCAAGGGTCACAACTGGCAGATGTAGGATTCTGCTCCAAAGTGCTGTCTTTCCAGAGATATTAATTTAAGAGTGCTTGGTCAGAAGACTGGTGGAACCATGATTTTGTGCTGTAATAATTCCAAAGGGAAGGAAAACGGAGTAGCCTGCAGCTAAGGGAAAGGTTTCCTGGACTCAGCTTATTCCAAATATTTTCTTGGTTGCTTGTCTTCAGTGTGCTTCATTTTTATTTGTCATCACAGCTGTTCCAGGACATCTGGGGAAAGTATGTATCAGCCATAACTCTGGGCCTGGATGATAGCTAAGGTAAAGAAGATTGAGATGCAAAATGCAGTAGCAAAGCCCAAATATTTGTAGATTTGTTTAGTAACTGCTAGTTTGGTGTTTATTAGAGAGAGCAGGTTGCTGCTCTCCAGTGTTATGTGTTGTTTTGTCCTAAATGTCAGATAGCTCAACAGAAAGAGGAATTTATTACCTGTTCATGTCTCTCTCGGGTTTGAGTTGCAGATGTAAAACTTGAGCATTTCAGGGATTTGAATTTTGATTTCCCAAGCCCTGAATTTCTTTCCATCTAGAAAGGAATGGGAAAGGGAGAGGAACTTTGCATGTGCTGTTGGAAAGGATCATTTTCAAAGCTTTCCTGGGTGCTGAGTATTGGAGAAAGAAATGCCTGCCCATGCTATAGTTATGGTGGGGAGTGTGCTAGGCAAGCTAGTCTTCTTACAGTTAATCTCCATGCAAAGACTCTAGCCTCAAATACAGAATTACTGATTTATCCCATTTCTGCCAAAAAAGGTTCCCCCCTCTGCACAGTGAAGTGCACACTAGCAGATAAGCTTATGGAGATCCCATGCAGCTCTGCAGTGACTCTGTTTTTAGTGTTTGTCCCATTTCTACATGTTCTCTAGCTTCTGTTCAAAAGAAATATACTGATGATGATTTTGAAAGTATTTGATGAACCTTTACCCCTCCCTGACTCTTTGTAATGCAATCTCTCACATAACTCACCCATTTTAAATGAACAACAGCAGTTGTACTATGGATGTTTTGAACTGCTTTATAATATAGTTCCCAAAATAGTACTTTTCCATAGAAAGCCAGCTAGGAAACACTCCTCTATTTTGAGTTTGATTCTGTGTAGGGTTTATTAGGTTCTGTCACTCAAAGTAAGTGATACTCTCATTAATTTTAAAGTACAATATAAATGAAGTAATCCTTCACCTGAAGGCATTAAAGGAGCTAAAGCTTCTGTTCTCCTCTTCCTGAGCTCAGAAGTATTGTCATTAGTAAAAGGCCACTAGTAAGGCATGAATGAGAGAATAGCCAGAATGCTGGACAAAATACCTGCTGTCAAACATGGGGCTAAGTCAGATTTCAGGACTAAGAAATGAAAGAGTTGTTTTCTTTACTGTTTTCTTCCTTAATACATTCCTTCAATGTTTGCTGAGGCTTGATGTTGCAACTGGCTGCTTTTAGCTCTCAGCCACACAGGAGACTGTCAGCTCCTTTTAAGGGTAAAAAAGAAAAAACAAACCCCAGAAGATAGACCTACATAATGAACAAAGAGATTTAGGAGGAGCATAATGCATAATTACTTTTTCCCCAGTAGAAGTTAGATTGAAAGTCAAATCTGCTGCACATCTGAAGGTTACATGGTAGGAGCATCAGAGCATGTAAGAAGTCTGGTTATACTGGAGCAGACCCATTTTGGCTGTGAAAAAGGCAAGGGACCATGTAGATCCTAGTTTTTACATTAGGTTGTCCTAGTTAAAGTTGCTTTTCCATGCAGGTGGTCTGCCTCTGCCAGGAAAGATTGGATTTTTTTTTTTAGCTCAAGTGGCTTTTGGAAGAAGGAACTCTAATCCTGGCCATCTCCTGGTCCCCTGTGACAGTTTGTAGCTGTTTAGCCACAGTTTTTGAACTATGTAATTAATCAAGTTCCTGCTTGTTTCTGTCCTTGGTTAAGGGAGTGAGTGCTGGTAGCTGCTAACTGTGTAAAATGGCTTTTGAACAGCCTGGTAACACCTAATTGATCAGGTCTAAACCCAGCTTCCATAGCTTGGATGTTAAGGTTAAAATTTTGTGCTTAACCAGAAGACTAACTAGTCATTTCAGAGACTCTAGTGGCCCCTTTTATTCTCATGCTCTTAAGCAGACATTGTTTAGTTTATCAGGTTTCTTGCTGGACAACCATGAAAGTTAGGAGGTAGGATAACAAAAAAAAATAAAACCCAACCCTGACCACTAGAAAACACACTAGAGGTCAAGAAAAACTCAATACTGTGGTCTTGAGAGAAACTTGCAGTCATTCTGTGTATGATTTTAGGGTAAGTGACCCTAGCATGGTCCTCTCCTTCTCTTCTTGCTTCCTTGACTTCATCTTATCTAAGATTTGAAACCCTGCCCATTAGTTGTAGCTACTCCCAGCTGTGCCTTGAGGAACTCTAGCAAATGAAGGTCTTGGCCCTCCATGAGTAAGTTGCTTGTCTTTACAAAGACCTTTAACCTGATGGTGAGCAGTGGCAGATGGGGGCCATGGAGCCTAGTTTCTTTGCAAGAATATGTTTCTGATCTAATGAGAAGTTGTAATTTAACAAGTGATCTCCAGTTGTTCCCTCCTGATTTGTGAAATTCCAGAGCACACTTCAATGGGAGATGCTCCCTTCAAAGAGCAGCTGCTTCTCCTTGGATCCCTAAAATTCTTCTGGAAGGCACAAACAGAAATGAAAGCTAAGTAGAGGCTTAAAGAGAATTTGATCGTTTTCTTGGAAAAATGTTTGAGAGTTAAACTTTGGAAAAAGAACCTAATCAAGACCTAGCTTTCAAATGTGGATGTTAAAGGTTGTGATTCATCAGTTGGGTATCTGGAGGTTCTATTACTCAGCTTGTAAGGAGGTGCAAGCTGATTTTTTTTCCCAGCACTGTTGCTGTAGACCATAGTTTTTCTGTCAGTGACTTACTTTTCTGTTGTTCCAGAGAGAGACCTTTTTGGAGCAGAACCTTTTGACCCTTTTAGCTGCGGAGCAGGAGATTTCCCTCCAGACATTCAGTCCAAACTAGATGAGATGCAGGTAAGTCCTGAGTTATCAGTTATGCAGTTTCCTGTGCCTGTATGACTGTTGTTGAAATACGTGGTTGCAGTATCCAGCACAGACTGCATCTGCAAATATATGGGAAAAACCCTCTTCCTGACCGCTGAAAATTGATTTGTATGGCACAAAGCCCATTCCTGTATAACCCACGTTAGAACGAGCATAATGATGACAGGAGGGGGAAAAAATACTCTGAAAACCAACAAAATGTAACTTTGGCCAAACCAAAAGCTGTGTGCAGTTATTTTGTTAATTGATTGGTGCAAAATGGAGCTTGAAAAATGGTTCTCCTAATAGCTCTTTTTCTCTTCTTGTGCTTTCCTGGCTGCCCAGCGTCAACGATGGTTGGTATCTCAGATTTTATTGGTGGTATTTAAAGCATTTACAGTTGAAGTGTGGCTTTATTTTTCTGTATCTGTGTGTACATATGTAAACTTTTCAGTTTTATGTTTTATTTATCCAACTCTGTAAGTCTGGTGCATTTTAATTCTAATTATAGGGACAGCTGATTTTAGTTTTCTTCACTCTGTCCTATCAGCTCCTAATCCTAAGCCTTCACTTGCATTACTGTTTGTTTTCCATATGTACTAGTGAAATCTCTGATTTTCATGATCAAATAGACATTGTTCAAGCAAAACCTTTGATACACAGATTTTTGTTAGTCCAGTCCCATTTGTGAATGTGTTTTTATTTGGAAATAATTGGGCAAAACCTTGCAGTGAGAAGAAGATTGCTGGGCTAGAAGTCAAAGGTTACTAGATACACAAGGTAAAAGCATAGAACATGTAATGTGCTCTGGGAAATGTGATGTTAAGAAACAGGAAAGAAAAATGTAGGCTTCTGTCCCTCTCTGGAATGCAAAGTAAAGGAAGCTGTTATCTTCCCATTATCAAAGTACACAGCCTGGGTTTCACTAAATGTGTATTCCTATTAAGAGGCAAAGGTGAGTTGTTTATGAACACACCTAATAGTTCACAGTTTAAACTTATTCTGAGAGGGTATTAAATCAGCTTCTCCTACACTCAGCAGGTGTAGAGCAGACATGCCACAGTCTGCAGAAGAGCTGTCTCAGTGATGTGAAGGTGATGTGAGGAAAGCACAGCAGAAGAGGTGTTGGAGAATACACTGAAGTAGTGGGGTTTTTTCCTTTGTATTTGATAGTCTGGACTTAGTAAGATAAAGTTCCCTGACCTCTAGGGCAACATTTTTATAGTTAAACTTTAGTGAGGATCCAAATTGCACCCTTAAGTTCTTTCTGTTCCAGTTCTCAGTCTAGTCTCTGTTGGTGAGATGGTGAGCAAGGGAGCAGCATGAAGCTGTGCCAGGGGAGGTTTAGTTTGGATATGAGGAAAAAGTTCTTCACCCAGAGGGTGGTGGTGCACTGGAATAGGCTCCCCAGGGAAGTAGTCACAGTGCCAAGCCTGAGAGAATTCAGGAAGCATTTGGACACGGCTTACAGGCACATGGTGTAATTCTGGGGGTTGTCCTGTCACTCAGTGATCCTTATGGGTCCTTTCCAGCTCAGGACATTCTTTTGGGAGAGCTCAAAACTCAAGTGCTGAGATGTGACTTTCACAGCTCAGGCCTCTCTCTGATGACTATCCAGCCTCCTGTTTCTCCCCACACTTTGTGCTGAAACATTTTCATCTTCTCTGTGTTGACTGTATCCAGGCATTAATAAAATGAATTTGTCTATTTTCCCAGAAATCTTGCAGTGAGGGGAAGTTTCCCTGGATCATGAATCTTACCAGCAACAATTGCTATAACTTATTAAAATCTCAAGGTAGTTGGTATCATAAAGCTTCCAGGAGCTGCAAACTCTTCTCCCTGCATGCCCTGAAGCAGTCAGCAGGCTTGTCATCTTGCCATCTGAAATAAGTTATACTCAGCCCTCTGAATTATCTTCTGAGAGACCTGTAAATTTATCATTGCTTCATTGGGTTTGTGCTGACTTAATCTCATTGAGTCAAGTCACTGTGAAGTGAGAAGTGAGTTAACCTCAGAGATATAAGGGTTGACTTTGGCAAATTTATCTTCTAATGCAATGGAAGTTCTTTCTCTCTTGCTGTTCTAACCAGGTTGGCTCACATCTTATTACAGACACCAAAATAGGGGGAATTTTGGAAGAGGGGTTGGTTTGGGGGGGTCACTTTTTCTAGTGTAAAGAAGATTTGCTCTTCTATTTAAGAGACAAATCACATCCTTTGGCACAATACCATTCTTTTTCTGGGTACCTAAGGTGGTCAGTCCTCCTGTTAAATCATCTTGAAGAGCAAAAAAACATACTTGCCACTGTCATGATGGGGATATGAAAAGAGAATTAAGGCCTAATGTAGATATATCATAGCCCTTCCTGTTCCCACTCCTGTCCAGTGCCAGGGGATGACTTTTTCATCATCATAGAGCAGCTTCAAGTAGGAGCCATAAGACTTGAGACATGTATGCAATTCAGGTGTTTATTAAAGTTTGTTCTGACAGTGGACATAAAGCTCAGGATGTTTCCTGCATTGAGAACTGCAGTAGGGCATACTAAATCTATCATCACTCTTTTCTTTTAGATCAGACAACAGTTCATTAGGAAAATAGTTAAAAGGCTTTTAAAGTAGTTATGATACATCCAGTTTATCTGCCCAAAGATAAACTGAAATTTTGATGTTTTTAAAAGAAAGCTTAATCCTCCAGAAATCCCTTTCCTTTTTCTTAACTCTGTCTTTGTTTCATTGCAGGAGGGGTTCAAAATGGGATTAACTCTTGAAGGCACAGTATTTTGTCTTGACCCACTAGACAGCAGGTGCTGATGCCAAGAAGCTAAATGTGAAATTCCTACCCAGTGTTGGTTTGGTTTTTCTTTTTCCTTAATCCTGAACACATCTTCACAAATATTATCCATGTGCCAAAAATTGCTTCTTTTCAACATGTAAACTCTTGTGAAGTTTGCTTCTGTACAAATCCACCTTAGCTCCAGCCTTTCCCTGTACAAATGTAAAGAAAGAAGTTGTATTTGTTTATGAAAAATGAATTAAATTACTCTGTTGTGTTTCTTTCTCTCCCATTTTGGCCCAAATTTATTATGCTTTATAACTCTTAGCCTGGAGAAATTCTCCAGACAGCTCACACAGATGTGCAAGCATGAGTTCTACTTAATACCCGTACCTGGCAGCATTTTGAAATGATACTTTTAAACTGTTAAATTTAATATTCCAGCAGTAAAATTCCCAACTGCAGTGGGAAAAGCAGAAAATGCTAACCATTCATCCATGCTTCAAAGGTAAATCTGGATGCTGTGTAATTGATTTCTGCTACTGTGTATGGTTACTATGCTGTATATATATTAGTTTATCAAATCCAGAGGATTTTAGGTCTTTAATTCCTGGTTTAGAAACTAACAAATTGTCAGTATGTTAATGAGCATTTAATGAGCATATAGAAGATCTGCTAAATTGCAGAATGGGCAAAGTAACTGCCCTTTGTTTTGATGTTTTTGAGCAGGTAATTTGCTCTTCATGACATGACCACCACATCTTAAAAAGAAGATTATGGTCTAGCATTTACTTAGGAATTGACTTAATTTTGTG
Organism: Bucco capensis; assembly: GCA_013396975.1. Classification (NCBI taxonomy): domain Eukaryota; kingdom Metazoa; phylum Chordata; class Aves; order Piciformes; family Bucconidae; genus Bucco; species Bucco capensis. The sequence continues at coordinate 251,407 of VWZO01006476.1, read as the reverse complement.
GCTAAGCAGCACTCCATTTGCTGGGCTGAGTTCTGTAAGTTCCTTTCAACACCTGAGTGTTTCCAGTCAGGCTCTGTTGAGTATTTTTTGCACTGCCTGCTTTTCATGTTCTGTGTCTTACTCTGATTTTGTAGCTTGCTGGAAGAATTCAGTGTAAATTAGTAGGTCCTTCATGCCTGCTGGTTGTTCCTGTTCCACTGCACACCAAAAGGTTCAGCTGCTAGTGAGTCAAGTGCTGACCTTTCTATGCATTCTCTGCATTAATCTTCAGCATAAGCAATAAAAAGCTTTCTTAAACCTAGCTCAGAGTAATACTTCTCAGTGTTTTGATGCCCAAATTCACATTAGTTCAACTCAAAAAAAGCTTCAAAAACTCTTTAATATTCCCCTCAAAACTTATAGATGTGGTGAAAATCAAAATTTCAGATTTATTTTGGTTTTTGGCTATTTTCTTTCTTTTTTTTTTTCATGAGAGGTTTGGGGTTTTTTTGGGTTACTGATGATTTTATCCTTACCAGTTTCAGTTTACACCAAAAAAATGCATTTTGCAAATTCCTCCTCAGAGGTCTATCTTCAGCCCTTGTTCAACAAAGTACTTCTGCATGTACCTTTTGAAATGAAATGGGATTATTCCTCTGCTGAGTCTGCCCTGTGCTCAGGTACTGTGCTGAATGGGGCCCTTCATGTCCTCCATGAAAGGAGTCTTCCTCTCTCTTCTTCTGTGTTCAGCATTCATCTAGAGTATTATATATAAATATATATATATATATTAAAAATCTCTATAAAATCACTAACAAATAGAATAGTCTATGTTTCATAAAGAAAAGTCTTTATAATTTTGTTTGTCATATAGTATTTTGGAATTTGTACAATGAGGATGTTTAGCAGCCAGAAATGGCCTTTTTTTAACAAATAGAATTTGTATTTTTATTGTACTTTAAGAAAGCTTTACATAATGAGCATCTATTTAGTGGTCATTTATTATCAATGGTAACACTAAGATAATAGTTGCACCTTTGAAGAAACCTTTTTCTTTACTGATTTTTATGATAGTTGACTGCAAATGGCATGGTTCAATAGTACATCCCTGGGCAATCCATCCAGAACTACTCCAATCAACACAACAGTGCATTTTTAATGAAGAAGGTTATGTGATCCAATGGGAAACTGTATTTCTATGTAATCTCAAATGTCTGTTTAATTTTGCCTAAAAATAAATGTTTTTCAATACATTGCCTCCTAGAACCCAATGTTCATTCAGCAAAGTGTGAAAAGGTGGGGAGGTTGCTTGCATGTTGGGCAGGACCTGTCACAAAGGATGGGTTAGTGCTGGAATGTGCCAAAGTCACCTTATCTGCTGGGAAGGCTCTGATCTCAGCCACTGCAGAGTAACCCTGATGTTTGACCTTTATTACTGAGTTGGGTTTAATCTGTAAGCAGCAGAGGAAAGCCTTGTTTTATATGCATCTACCTAATACTAATAATTAGGGAGTAACTTTTCATGGACTTAATTGACTCTGTTGATTTAGGTTGTGGTGTTTTGTGGGGTGTTCTGGTTTTGTTTGGTTTGTACTTAGCTACTCAATATACTTAGCTACTAAATGACCCTGATAGTTATTTAAGGAGTAAAAAGATGCACTTAAAATCTTCCTGCATCGTAGAAAGCAACCTGTGTAAGATCCATAGCTATTAATGGGATAGGTGGTGATGCTTTTGAGAAGAGAAAACTGATCTTCAACTATCTGGTAAAGAACAAAACCAAAACCTAGGTATTTGAGAGCAGTACAAGAGGCCTAGGTGATTGCTCTTGCTCTGTTTAAATGGGAATGCTCCTGTTGTTGTCTGTGGAAGCTGTTGTGTTACAAATTAATACTCTTTCAATTATCATTTAAAAGCAGAGTCTCTAAGCTGTGTAAAAATATCAAAAAAATAAGTAAATAAAGAAATAAACACCCAAAGCATCTTGGTAGCTGGTTTGGCCTGAGAATGTGCAGTGATTCTGCTAATTGTCTGACCATAGGCATTCCACTTAGCATCATCTGCAAGGTTAGAGGTACAGTACTCAGTGAGTTGGGAGCAAGCCTTTTTTGGGGACTTGGAAATTTGCCCTCCAAAAATAAAAGAAAATACCAGTGCAGCTGGGTCCTAACCATGTTTGTCCACAATTTTTTCTTTCTTCTGGATGTCTTTTCTTTCCTTGTTTTCTTTCTTTAATAAACTTCTGACTTATTATTGCAGGATGCTCTTGGCTTAACCCATTGTCTTTCCTTCAGCTAGGTATATAAGTGGCTGCCTTTTGTCCTCCTAAGTGACAGAGATGCAGTAATTGATCAAACCACTCAAATTGGCAAAGATCAAATCCTTCATGTGCTGCAAGGAATTTATATCACTTTGGCTTTGCTTGTTGGAAAGGAAGAAAGGAAAAGAAGAATTCTCACCCTTGGAGAAGTAAGCGTGGTTGTGAAATCCCCAAGGTGATGACACTTGCCAAGGAATGGGGCTGCCTCTGAGACTTCATTAGGATGAGTATTTTGCAGTTTGTGGAGCTCAGCATGGTCTCATTCTCACTGAGCAGGTCCAGCTTCACAAAAAGAGTCTCTTCTGCAAAGGGCTCTCACTGCCTCAGAAATCTACTCCACACTCAGAGCTCCTATTTTTGCTCTGTCCCATCAGTCACTAGAGATTGTCACCCTTTGGCCAAGAAATGTGTTAATAATTGCAAGCAAGCTCTCAACTTTCCTCATTTGACACTTTGGGGTTTTGTTGCTGCTTTTAAAATCAGAGGATGCAGAAGTCACACTTGAGGGGGGAAAAAAGTCAGGAAAACTGACTGTGTGTTAAAATGCAACCAAGAATGCTTCCTAGTAGGTGTTCTGTAAGCTTCAGCTCAAACCCAGCAAGTAATCTCTGGGACATAATTTTTTTTCCCCCTTTTTAAGACCAAAACACTTTCTAGAACTACAAGACTCAGTGGATTTCATGGACTGCATCTGTAATTGTGTGTGAAATGGGGTAAAGGTTTCCAAACGTATTCATATGCAATTTACCTTTTGTCTTGAAGTAATTTCTTGAGAGTTTAATTTAGATATCGTTTGGGATAATGAGCCCTGCAAGCTTAATCCCCTACAGTGAATTCGGGGATGAACTGTTTTAAGGTTCATGTGAATAACAGCAGCCAAAATTAGTATATTTAAGCCGTTGGATTCTTTTGGGTTTGGTTACTTTCCTCCACATTTTTGACTGTTTATTTCAGCAAAGCTTATGCTTTGCAACAAGTAAAAAAGGAGAGGAAATAGCTAATAAGGGAGGTACAAAAGAAAATTAAAGGAGAACAAATGTGCCAACATCACACACTTTAGTAGCTTTGCAGGTTTTTGTCAAACTTAACTGATGTGATAACTTCTCTTGTTCTGCCCCATCAGTTTTATGCCTATCTCAGCTCTGTCTGAGGGTTGCCAAGAAGCTGCTTTGCCACATTTGCAGCCCACCAGAACTGCTAGTGGAGCCATTTGAGCTAGCCAGAAACAAGGAATGGTTTTCCTACCCCTTGTAGCCTCACTGCACAGGGTAGGTAACTCACAGTGAGCCTCTTCCAAGAGGTCTACTTGTTACAAGCTCCAGTTGCCATCTATTTATCCTAATTTCTAGTAGTTTGTACCGTGTTAAAGACCTAGCTAACTTGTTTATCTGATGAAGGCTTCCAGGACTGTGTTCTGTACTAAACCATTACAAAAGTGCTTTAGCTAATTGTCCTGATTTCAATATTGATTGGAAATTGTGACAATAAGAATAATGTTCATCCCTATTTTCTAAATGCCTATTAAGAAAATGTTTCTATAGATTAATCTACTCATGATGAGAGCTTTCCCAAAACAGGAGACTTGGAATAGACCCATAAGAATGTTCATCAGTTCTGTGTCCTTGCCTCCATCCTACAGAAGCTTTTCTACCTAAAAAGCAACTCAGAAAATTGAAGTTGTGGCAAGTTTTATGTCTCGTATGCTTGTATTCTGTAAGCATTCAAACAAGATGCTTTTTGAAGCAAAAACTAGCCCTGGAATATTTGAGCATGTTTCACTGAATAGAATGAGTTCTCTAGGAGTCTCCTGGTCTGCATTTGTGCATTTTAAATAGTTTGGTGTCCTTGGTTTCTTTTTTGAAAGGATTGTTGCCACATGAAGTGATCCTTGACACTGTGGAATGACTGAGGAAATACATTGTCTGTTTGCTGTGCTGGGATAAGATTCTAAATGAGGTGTAGCTTTTGGGGGGAGAAAAATCAATAACAAAACCTGTTTGAAGGGCCTTGATAGACTAAAAGTCTAGGTGGTTTTGCTCATTATGAATTTTTAGGGTATGTTAGAACAGTATTATCATTCACCTACATATTTTGCTATTTTTGTTGTAGTGGCAGAGAGATACTATAATGGCAGATTAAAGTCACCTACAGTGTGACCAGTGCAGGAAGGTGTTGCCCATGTTCTTACAACCTTATTTGAGGAAGCCAAACTAGATCTGAATTTCTGAGACACTTCAACTCTGTGAAATAATGGCATGATGAATTTGTGGCAGATAAACCTGGGATGCAACACAAGCACCTGCATTCAGAAATAAAAAATCAGGTAAGAGTTTTCAAGATGAGTTAAGGGTTTGCTTTTGTCTGACTTGGCTTAGTCCTGCTCCATTCCCAGGTGGAGCAGTATGGATGTAGCTTTAACTACTGGGCTGGCATGCTGCTTCTGAGGAGCAAAACCTCAATAGTTCAAATGCCTGATGGTGTTAGTTTATCAAGAGAAGTGTGTAACCATCCAAAGGTTTCATCTTGATGAGTTAGATGTCTCTTTTCTCATCCTTGAGGTGGTAAGTCTCTACTAAAATCTCTCCTCCAGGGTGTTGAAGGGTTGTTAGCATGCACTCTGTGTGTTTTGGTAGTACCTGTAGCTTGCATAATATTTAATGCACATTGTAAAAAGTTCAGGCAGATCTATGTCATCACAATTGGATGGTGTCAACTATCACAATGGATTGATGTAGGAAACTGCAGTAATCTAATGTCAGAGAAGGTTCCATTATGTAGTAGTCCTTTAAAGCTGCTAGTATCTTAAAAGACCCAAAATATGTGCCTAGAGACCTAAGTAAACAAGACAAATTGCTTCTTGGCACTCTAATAAATAAACTAGTAAGGCCACTAAAGCCACATGAGTCATAGCCATAATGAATTTCCATGAAATTTGGGAAAACAGGGATGTGTTTTCTCAAGACCACAGATTCAGGCTCTCACAGACCTCCCCTGTTAAAAAGCTGAATGCCAAAGGGGGGGGAGGGGGAGGGGGGGGGAAATCCCACACAGAATTTTAAACAATATTTGACTTTTGATGCAAGTATTGCTGTAGATAAGTTTACATCAAGATTGAACTGGAAACATGCTCATCACAAGCAGTACTGCAAACTGCAGATTGTGAGAACCATGATGATTATGACTTTTGAGAAGCCTTTAGAAGCTTTTATCCTGGAGGGATCATCCTGATTCCTGATGTGTTCCTAAGCAAACTTTATGGTCACTAAGGCTACAGGAAAGCAATGAGAAAGGCAATATAAAATAAGAAAGGTAATATAAGTGAGATTAGCAACAGAAAGACCTCATTTTGTGTAACAACATAGACTACACAAAACACAAGATGTTTCGCTGCTCTGAAATGATCAATTTTTGAGCATCTGTGAACTTCTGTTTCAGAAGATGCTACTGAGCAATGTCTAGCAAGTGTCTAAATACTCCTGTGTGTCTAGTTGGGAGACTGGGACAGGACATGAAAAACTGGCAGATGGTGTCACTGCAAACCTACAGTTTGATGGAGTCACCTCTGAAACTGTAGAGTATCTTGAATTCTGCACAATAAACTAAGTCTAAATAATTTATCCAATTCTCCTTTTAGGGCAGCTTCTTAGGGCAGTGTTGCTACCACCTCGTAGTTTGTCTGGGTTTTTATTCGGGATTTGGGCTTTTTTTCCTGTGTTTTGGGGTGTTTTGTCTGTTGTTGTTTTTTAATGGGGTTGGAAGGGTTGTGTGGCCAGCAAGTCCAGCACAACCCCCACAGAGATGGTGACTGGTATAGTTGAAGCTGTTGGGGACAGTGAGGTGGGAACTGGAGGTCAAGGCAGCCCAGGAATTCCAACCCTGGCTGCCCCCATTGTCTCTAAAATACCTTATGTTCCAGGATGTCCTGATGGGGTATCTATACCCAAGATTGAACTTCAATGAGCCTTTGATGTTTTAGCTCTATATTCCTCCTTACTCTTCCATCTCCCCTCTTTCTCTGTCCCTGTGCAGGCAAGAACCATGCTTGCATGGTTGCAGCCACATTCATTAATCTGGTCTCTGGACTAGTTCATACAGGATTCTCCTTTCTGCTCTTGAAAGCAAATCCTGTATTGAACCTCACTTGACAGGCCTTGTTTTAAGCTTTAATTGCTTCCTGTGGAGCATCTGCTGAGAGGAAAAGCAGACTTCCAAGCACCACTGCTACAGGACTTGTTTGAAGCCTAAGTATTTAAACCTCATGAAAGACAGACTAGATACTTCTTAGGAATCAGCCCCGGCTTCCAATTAAAGTCTGTCTGGAACTGCTTTCTTTGTGTGGCTGCCATCGTGGTCCTCCACAGTTCACTTGGTGAGGAGATGCTGGCTAAGGCCAACCCAGCCAAATGATTTCCACAGCACTCAGGATCACTCTGTGGCTCTGGCAGATGAAATGCATACAGAGAAATGAATTGCTGCCCCACAGGCTTGACTGCCTGAACTATCCAAACTCTGCCACCCACACCATTCTCCATGACCAATATTCAGATTCATGTTTTCATCCCCCAGTGTATTGCTGTGTGCTATTTGTTAGGAATTCCACAAAAAAAACCAACCCAAGCCCAAAAGTGGTGCATACTCCAATTCTTTGCATCAATTCAGGGTAAGACCACACGTCCAAGCAGACTGTAAAGCTTCCAGTTTCATCTCCACCCCTGACTGATGGATTAATTCCCAGATGGGCCGCTGCCTCTGGCTCTGAGTTAGCTCTCAAGTTCTGGGAGCTCCAGGGCACAGTCAGGATCCTGTGCAAGGGATTTCCTTGACAGTTGAAGGAAACATGTCAAGCAGCAATGAAAAGGAAGCTCTTGGAAGATTCTTGTGGTCAAAGTCTTCTCACAAACTTCTTTTAAGTGCTTTAGCTATAAGTAGCTTGTCCTCTGAGTCTTTGCCAGTGCGGCCAGGGCCTTTCCTGCCTTCTGCTGTGGGTAAAATGCTCTTTAGTCAGAGATGGTTCTGGTGGAGAAGAGGACAGTGTGTGCTGCAGCCCAGCCTGTGGGAACCATGGGATATGGTCTGCCCACACAAGGGACTGCCAAGGCCAGGTTACAACAGCTTTAGCACTTCCCTTTGGAGGTTGCAAGTGGAGCTGCTGGGTGAACAGTCTTGCTGGGCCAACAAGGATGAGGAGAAAGGTTGGTGGGAGACAAGATTTGGGTTGGGGATGAACTTCCACCATGGCAATCTATGACCATAATTAAAAGGGAGAGGTGTGGGAAAGACTTCCAGCTGAGGACTATGCAGGGCACTTATGTTAGATCTTATGGGACACTTAGAGCATCCTCTTTGGCTTCCCAAGTACTTGATGCCTGACTTCATACCCAGTGTGGAGCCCTTGATGATGTGTGGAGAAAACAATCCTGCTCCAGCCAATGTGTGTTTGAAAATCATGGAACTGTTAACTACTGACAGCAAGGAATTCCTCGGTCAGAGGGATATAAGTTTATGTTGGTGCATGGGAGTAAGTTTTTATATGATCCTTTCATGGATTATTATGCATTTAATTTAATTAGTATTGTTTCATAATAGCCTTTCTTGGCAGGGTATAATAATTGATTTCAGGCTGGCAGTGGTTCTCCTTGTGATTGTCCCATAGGTGCCCTTGGATCTTTGCCAGGTAACAGAGGCTCTTCTTTCCCCCAAGGCTGGCAGATATTGTTCTTCCCCTGTAATAATTAGCAGAACATGCTTCTAATCCTATCTGTAGGGAATCTAGTTAATTCTTGTTTTCCCTTTCTGGAATAAAGAAAAAAGTTTAAGTATCAAGTTCATAATAATATAATTGTCTATGTTTTTATGAAGTCACTCTGCAGTTTGGAAAAGAATATGAACTTTTTAAGAATGTGGCAAGAATGGCTTATCAACAAACATTAAATGTTAACTCAGCTTTAATAATGCAAATATTTATACATTTGTATATCTAAATGCAAATATATATAGGTATAGAATCATGGAATTGTTTTGCTTGGAAGAGACCTTTAAGATCATCAAATCCAACCATTAACCAGCACTGCCAGGTCACCCCTAAACCATGTCCCTTAGCACCACATCTACATGGCTTTTCAGTCCCTGCAGGCATGGGCCATCACTGCCCTGGGAGCCTGGGCCAATGCTTAAAAACTCTTCCAGGGAAGAAAATTTTCCGAACATTGAACCTAAACCTCCCCTGGCACAACTTGAGGGTGTTTCCTCTTGTCCTATCACTAGCCACCTGGGAGAAGAGACCAACCGCTGCCTCATTCCAGGCTCCTTTCAGGGACTTGTAGAGAGTGAGAAGGTCTCCCCTGAGCCTCCTCTTCTCCAGACTAAGCAGCCCCAGTGCCCTCAGCTGCTCCTCACCACACTTGTGCTCTAGACCCTGCCCCAGCTTCCTTGCCCTTCTCTGGACACATGCCAGCACCTCAATGTCCTTCTGGGAGTGAGGAGCCCAAAACTGACCCCAGGAGGACAGTCCCTGCCCTAGTCCTGCTGCCACACTAGTGCTGCTCCAAGCCAGGCTGCTGGTGGCCTTCTTGGCCACCTGGGCACACTGCTGCCTCATGTTCAGCCACTGTTGGCCAGCACCCCCGGGTCCTTGTACCCCAGGCAGCTGTGAGGCAACACCTGCGCCCCCAATTGTTCTCTTCCACTTTCCCGCCTCTTCTTTTCCCGCCTTTTTACCTCACAGCTGCGCCCCCTGCTGGCTCCGGGTGCACCCTCAGCCCAGTTCCCCTCAGGCACTGCTCAAAATGGAACCCAGAATTTGAGCTGTGGCCTCGCCAGGGCCCAGTCCAGAAGGACAATCCCTGCCCTAGTCCTGCTGCCACACTGGTGCTGATCCAAGCCAGGCTGCTGGTGGCCTTCTTGGCCACCTGGGGACACCTTCAAAGAAAAAAGCCCCAAAGATCTTCTGGAAGGGCCGACAAGAGCATGTAAGTAACCAGATGAATTGGGTGTCAGAGCTGTGATCTTCATCACTGCCAGATTAATTCTGCTATGAATCTTGTGAAATGCTATTGTCCACTCAGACTTTTACTTCCATCTACAAGCTTTCATTCTCTAATGACCATTTTAACAAGTTCCTTGGTTAATTTTCTTTCTCCCTCAACTCCTTCTGTGGGTTGGATGTCCCAGCTACCCTATATTGTGGTCAGGGAGTGGTGTGCCACAGAGCAGTGCATGAACTCCTCAGGAGTCCTCTCTTACTCCTTCTCTTGCTCCCACTCTCAGGATTCTTCTCTTACTCCCATGCCTGCTGATCCTCCATAGCTCCAGTCCATCACAGAATCCCAGAATGTTAGGGGTTGGAAGGGACCTCTGGAAATCATCTATTCCAATCCCCCTGCCATAGCAAGAGAACCCAGAGCAGCTTGCACAGGATGGGGTCTAGTCGGGTTTGGAATATCCCCAGAGATGAAGACTCCAGCACCTCCCTGGGCAGCCTGGGCCGGTGCTCCAGCACCCTCCAAGGTAAAGAAGTTCTTCCTTATGTTTAGATGGAGCTTTCTGTATGCTAGTTTTTGCCCATTACCTCTAGTCCTGTCACTGGGTACCACAGAAAAGAGACTGATCCCATCCTCCTGATACCCACCCTTTAAGTATTAAGTATTGATCTTTCTGGAAGACTTTTGTCCATTATGGCTTTCAATAGCTGGCTTTTACATTTAGCAGAACCATCTTCTGAAGGTACCATGTTGTTAGCAGTAGACATCCTCAGCTCAGGTAGTTCTTTCTCATCCACACAAGGCTGCCACTGAAATGACAGGATGATAGAGCAAACTTTGAGGTGGAAAAGGGAGGCAGGGATGTTTCTTGGCAGTGGAATGAAAACTGGGAAATAATGTGATTAATATGTTATTCTTTCTTCAAACATATCCAGGACAACATCATCCAAAGCCACCATCCTGCTCCAGCAGGGGGGTTGGACTAGATGATCTCCAGAGGTCCCTTCCTAACATTCTGTGGTTCTGCGATACAAATGATTAAAAAATGTTCAGAAGATATATATTTAATTTAAGGACAGTAATGTAATTTTTATTTTATCCCTTTTATACTTACCAGTACTTTTGATCTATCTACAAATCCCAGAGCTTCTTTGAACAAGAAAGTAAAGCAGGGATAGCATAGAGTAAAAGACATTCTGGTATTACTACTTTTCTAACAGATGAAGCTGTTGTTGTCCATCCTCTAGGTAAAACTGTCACTAGCTGAAAGGTTAGGCCGTAATGGCTCAGGCAGATTTTGTTTGAGATTCTCAGTGAAATTTCACAGGAGACTTCTGAAGACGTCTCCCACCCTGCTGAGGGTGGATGCTCCATAATCCTTCCTGTAGCCTTTAGCCAATTTTCTGGCCTTTGGCTTATTATCAAAATAAATAGGTTCTAAAGAAAGTTTTTATGTGCTTCACACAGGTCATGGCAGCACACTTTAAAGTGGAAATAGAAAGTCCTGTTTATTTCAGAAGAAAAAAAGAAGTCAAGGTATTTATTGATAAATTCTAGTATTACTTTCCATAAATATTGTGTTTCTTAAGCCAAAAGTATTACACTTAGAACAGAATGAAATATGCAGCAAGCATTTCCAAGGGAAAAAGAAAAAGGTCTGAAGCACTAAAACTGATGGAGGAGTTTCTCTGTCCTTTTCCTGTTGAGCTGAATCCCTTGGTTCTCTGAGAGGATGTTTTAGCAATCTTTAGCTAGATACTTAGCAATTACTGCAGTAATACCAGTAGACTGCAAGGTTTTTAGGTCATGGTATCCCATGGTATCTTACCTCATCTATGAGTAAAGCTTTTAGCATGGTCACTAGTAACCTGACCTTCTTTCACTTGACATGACCACAAGCTGAACTCTGCAGTGAAGGTTTTACTTCTTTTTGGTTTGTGCCTGCTCTGAAGTGCTATCAGCTTTCTGTTGTCTCTGGAAAAGCTCAAATCCAAGCTAGACTCCAAAGTGCTCTGTGGTTTTGATCTAAATCTGACCATGCAGTTTGCAAAGCTCAGGCTGCTCTGCTAGGAAAAGCTTGACAACCATCTGCTTCATTTTACTCACCAACAACCTGAGATGAATTGCAGTCACTGGCTTAGCTTCAGAGCTGTTGGCCCAACAGGGGAGTCAAATCAGGCCTGTCCTGATCTCTTCAGAAAGAAGAGAGGATGGTTGGGCAGGAATGTTTCCTTTATAGAAAGGGAGGACAGAAATGATGAAATGGAGAGCTGGAGAAGAGCTCTGGAAAAAACTAGCATTGCCACTCATCTGTATCTGTCACTAGAACTGTGAACAAGATCATGTAAACCACCTTGCTATTAAATAAGAAACTTTAAATGCTTTGAGAGACAACAGCTTGTGGAGTTAAATTTAAAGAAAAAGTATAATGATAAAATATTCTGTTATTTTAGACACTTCCTGTCATTATCTTACTGCAGATTGAACAGGAATTAGGAAGAATTATCTCCTATAAGAAGAGTTCGGTATATTTTTGTGGCTCTTTCAAGACACTGAAATATAAATATATATATATAGGCTACTTTGTTCTACCACTTCAAACTGTGGGGATAAAATCTGTTTAATATGTAAGATGAGTGTAGCTTATTTTCACACTGAAACTCTTTTTGCAAGCTCAGTAACAGTCTGCACATTTGTGAAAAATAGCAGGGGAAGAAGTGGAAGGAGTCGTTATCAGACTGCTGGCAGCATTGCTTCCTAAATCCTGAACAGAACAGGGATCTTCATTTTGGTTGTTTGGGTTTATGACTCTGGATGTATTGCCCATTAAATTCCATCACTGTGCTTCTCTTCAGCAAAGCATGTCACACAGCTCTGATTTTAAACAATTCCATGGGGCCAGATTTATGGAAACCCAATCCCAGCAGGAGCCTGCAACCTTTCCTAACAGCCTTTTCAGATGATGAACTGCTGACCACAGCTAGGCAGTTTGGTTTCTGGTCCATGCAGATGGCTCTTGTGTGGTTTACTTTGCTGCAACAGCCTTCTGTGTCAAGGTGACACTGGACCAAATTACAGCAAGAATAAGCAAAAAAAAAACTTAGTGATGTGTTCATTAGACTGCAAGTTGATACTAGGGTTAGTTAATTTTATATATTGATGTCCTTAGGGAAAAGCCAACATTTTTCTTTTCAAGATGTTTTGGATCTAAAACCAATATTGTCAGAGATTATTAAATTATCTGGGCTTGTCTGCTGTTTCCATCTGTTACTAGAAAGTGCAACTACACTCTTTTCTTCTTGATGATTGGTATTATGTGGTTTACTTTGAAAATTCTCAGTTTTCAAGAGTCCTTGTGTTACAAACCTCAAACCTTTGAAAACTGAACATCAACACTGCATGAGAAGATTCAAAGATACTGCCATTATTGCTCATATATCTTATTTCCATCTAGTCTGTTAGCCTGACTTAGTTCAGATTTAAAGCTTTCTTCATCATTCACATAAAAACCATTGCAAGAAAGAAGGTACAGATGAGGCAGAGGCTGAGGCAGTGCAGTTGATGTTTCTTTTTAAAGGATGGTAAGAATCAGGTTGTGTGTGGACTTTGAGTCTTCTCCATTTCTATCTAGCAGTCACTTCAGCAACCCAGGCCATTCTCATGACCCATTATGTTTAAAAGCTCTCTGCTGCCTGACCAGACTTGGTTTTACAGTCTGAAAGCCCTAAGTAATGTGACTTGATGTCCTGTTCATGCACTTTAAAGTTCCTGTGACTGCAGTATTGTGTCTGAGTGACACTGTCATGGTCAGAGTAAGCAAACCGGGAGAACAATGAACAGAAAACATGGGCAATGATGAGTGATAGCTAGAAAGTACCAAAAGATAGGAGGTGTAAAAGTAGGTCAGTAAATACAATTATTGCACTTTAAGTTGAAAGCAGATAGAACTGGAAGTACTGTGAACAAATATAGTAAGCAAATCAAATTGCAAATAAGAGATAATAAGTATAATTATTCCAAGGACTTTTTCATTTGCATGCTTCTGGAACAATATTCTGCACTTGTTATGTGATACTTATTTTATGGGGTAATATAACTAGAACAGGAACTCTGCATAATTGTGCATTCAAATATGTCAGTAAAAATATGCAAGAATAAAATCCCCTGGGATCATCTAAATTAAATTCTGGAGTCCCTTATAACATCATTATTGCTTTTAATAAACCTGAAGGAAGTTCCCCTAGGGGATCAACTGGAGAAAAAACTCCATAGCATTGTGTAGATATCCACAGGTAATCATATCCAATCTAAACAATCTTCTATCATCATCCAGATCTCCATTTAGAGGCTGAATGCTTGGAGAAATTTTATACAGCTATAAGGATGTAAGGAGAAATTTCTTTACTGCAAGGGTTGTTAAGTCTTGGAATAGGCTGCCGAGGGAGGTGGTGGAGTCACCAGCCCTGGAGGGGTTTAAGACATGTATATATGTTCTACTTAGGGCCATGGTTTAGTGATATGGTACTGATAGGTATAGTTGGACTTGATGAGCTTAGAGGTCTCTTCCAGCCTTTGTGTTCTGTGATTCTATAAAGAAACCTAGCAGTTTCTGAGTTGTGGTTTCTCTTTTCTGGGTCTTGTGATTCAATTCAAATACTTTCTAGTTTTCAGCTCTTAAAAAAATTGTATCACGGTATATTGTGTTCATGAAAATTCCTTATGAGAGCAATGCCCTTCTTCCTTAGTAAATTAATCTAGCCCATTTTTCTTAGTGAGTAACTGCTCTTAGAGGCTGCATCCTAAGTGTGTTGATAATGGGGTTCTGTGTGTTGTGCCAGAATGAAGTGCTGTTGGTCAGGGGAGGAAAAGAAGAGGGAAGTTATGAAATACAGGCAGAGATTTCTGAACACCATGGGAAAAGAAAGTGCTGAAAGTCTAATGGAAGACAGGAACTGGGATCCAGGACAAAATTTTGCTGGAGACTACTGCAGGACCAGAACAAATCCCTGATAAAATCATCAGCAGTTGGCCAGTTAGTGCAATTCAGATGGAAGGTGGAGAAAGGAGATTATCTTCCACATCCAGGAGATAATGGAGATCCAAAACAGTTCAGTTGAAGACACTTGAGTGCCCAACAAAAACCATATCATGTTGTCATGTTTGTCACAGCATACAGAAACCAGAACAGTGGTCAGCCTTGGTGATCAGTGCACTGGCAGATAGGGTGATAAGAGCTAAACTTGTTAGTTTAGGAAGGATGACAGCATCCTAAGTCAGCCAAGATTTGGAGATCTGTCTGCACCCTTGTTCAAAGCAAACATATTAAAAAAAAAATTAAAACAAAATAACAATTGAGATTTGTTTTCATAATAACAGGAACAAGGTAGCTTCTGAGAGCCAACTTATGAGAGCCAACTCAAAAGAAAGCAGATGAACATGATCTGAACATAGCCTTTGCCAACCTTCTTTGTCTTTGAAAGGGAGGATGTGTTCCCTTTGCTTGTTCTCAGCCAAGAAACTTTCTGTTGCTTTCTACTTTGCAGTATATATTGCTTGGTCTCCTAGGGGAAAAAGCTTATTTTCATCACCACTAATCAGCATCCTGCATTTGCTATATCTCTCCTGGCTTGTCCCACCTATGCCCAGATGCTTCCCCATGGATCTAGGGGTGGCCAATGGTGAGAAGGCTGCACGCACCTCCACATCTCTGGAGGCACCAGGATCACTGGAACAGAAGTATCTGCAAGGATCAATGGACGCAAGAGCTCCAGAACATGGTGGAAGTGTTAGTCTAGAAGAAAATGGGAAGTTTTTTAGTGACTACAGGCTTGCAACCCAAAGTGGTGTCAGGTATGCAGGGAACAAGAGGGCAACAGCAGTCATAAAATAATCAGAGGCAGGGAGGTTTTGCAGCAGTGGAACAGAAGGACTTCAGACAGGACCTGGTGAGCAATGGGCACCTGGGAAAAACTCTTTAAAAGATGAAATTTTAGCAACAACGAAAATTTCGAGTGGAATACAAACATGAAATACCTGATGCCTGAAGAAATACTGTTCTGGGTGAATGGCCAAAAAAACACTGATATGAAGAGTGAGAAAAGAGATATTTCAACTTTCTATAAAAAATATAAACCTATCTAGAGTCCAAAAGAGTATGATCTGCAATTTCTGGGACTTCTGTGAAGGATAAGACCCAGTAAAATGGATTGAATTTGTTAGAGTAGCATAGTTATTGCAACTCCTTAGCAATCCTAGATAGATTCTTCTTTCTTTTTGCTATCAGTGTTATTCATTCTGAGAAAAAAATGTGTTCAAATTGACATTTAAGGGTCATTTAAGGATTGGGATGTATAATAGATGGTTTATATTGGCCCTAAATAAACAGCAAACATCAAGGAACTTGTTAAGGCATTTGCTTGTGTGAAAGATTATGAAAAAATCTCCAAGGAGACCATGTCAGTAAAACAGAAAAATCAGCTCCTTGGAATAAGGACAGAAGAGCTTAGGCTAAAGGGAAAGAAAAATGTTAACAAAGAAAATAAGAGGTATTAGGCTTAATCTCAGGCTGCAAGTATACATTTGTGAGATCTCATTTAATCCAATCCACGTTTGCTAGATGCAATGTATGGCAGAGGGCAGTAGTTCAGTGAATACCTCAGCAGTTTTCTGTGTAGTATGGGGTAAATTGGGAGTATTTGTATCTGCAATCTATGTGGTTGATTGGCAAGAAAAAGGTGTTGAAATAATTGTTTAAAAACAAAAGAAGAGGGCAGGGCAATGTGGATATTTTGGTTAGCACTGAGTCATGGTGCTAAGACTATTAAAAGAATTAAATCCCCAGGGAGTGCAGCAGGGAGAGACAGAACAAGCAGAAGAAAAGATGAGAAACTGAAGTTCAGGAGCTTTTTCTGTTTTATGCATGTTGTGGTCTGGTGGGAAGTGGTTGTGCCTGGGCCCAAGGGCTAGCTGCCAGCAGTGAGGCAGTGGAGCCCTGAAATGCTGATGCTCCTAGGGATGGGAGGAGAAGGTGCCCTGCAGAAGCTGCTTGGAGCCCAGCCAGGGGCACAGGGGTGGGACCACAGCAGGTGGCTCTCAGGGAGCTAAGGGGCTCCTTGCCATCTGTCAACAATGATGTTTAGAGGTCCTGTTGGCATTGTGTTGGGTTTCTTCAAGCTGTGGAGGATTTAGAATTAGTAGTCTGTGTAGGACTATTTAAGTTGTTTATTGTGGTAAGAATGGGAGACCAGTGACCCAAAAAATTTATGGTGATGTTTGGCAAGGACCAAGACATGTAGGATCTGGGCCTTTTGAATGGCGCTGAAAAGAACAAGGTGGAAGCTTCTCCTAATTTTTGCTGCATCTTCTGTGAGGTGGTGCAAGGTGACTGGGTGCATGACAAAGTGCTGCAGGCTTTCCTGTGCAGGTGGCTGCTGATGGCACCAGAGAGCATAGAGGTGATGAAGGGGGAAAGCACTCAAGGTTCTGGCAAGCTTCTGGAAAACTTCCTCCAGACAAGAAGGAAATATCTGACCTCCTTGCCTTTATTCAGATCTTTTGGTGCTTTCATGTCCCTCTCACTGTTGTCCTGAATGGTCTTGTTCCCACCTCCCTTTCTTTTCCCCTCTCAAACTATCTGCAATTCTCCAGGCACTGGTCATTTCCTCAAAGCCTCCAGGTTTCCACCATGGTAGAGACTTTTAGATCAGTGGTGACTATAATGCTTGCTAACCTCTTTTAAATAGGACAGAGGAGAAGGATAGAGCAGTTAGGCCAATTTTCTTCTTTCTGGGAAGAAAAATTGTATGTACACCCACAATGGTGTGTAAAGTTCAGGGACACAGTGCAAAATCAAACAGCTTAATGATTTCTCTGGCTCAATAACTCTTGGATCATGTTATTTTTTTCTTTGGATATGACCACTTGATGCATTGTACATCCCTCTGTCCAAATGGAAAACAATATAGTCACAGGCCAGATTTGCAGCTGATTGAAATTGGCATAGTTTTGTTTTATTCAGCTGAGTTTTGAACAGGGTCTAGCTCTGTGTCTAGGACTTACTGTCTCTG
Source organism: Bucco capensis (assembly GCA_013396975.1). Lineage (NCBI taxonomy): Eukaryota > Metazoa > Chordata > Aves > Piciformes > Bucconidae > Bucco > Bucco capensis. The sequence goes on along the minus strand of VWZO01006476.1, from coordinate 234,062 downwards.
CATCCTGCTATCAAAACATTAATCTGTAAAAAATATAGATATATAGAATTGTCTGTTTTCCAAACAGACCAAATAAGATGCAGGTGGAAGAGACCATGTCATTTTGAATTCTATCATTTTTGTTTATTGTTAGTTATTAAAATAGAATATAAGGTTTTAAGAATTAGTCAAATCTTCTTTAATAATCGTATTTAAAGCACTTCAAGAAACTTCATTCTCAGAATTTTGTAATATGTGTTGTCTGCAACTGGGCAAAAAAGGAATAGAATTTTATCATGGTGAAATAAATTCTATACTCCTACAATTGGCTTAGCCAAAATCTGGACAAATTATTACTATGGGCTTGTAGGAGAGGGTTGTGCCATCAGTGTGAGAGCCCTGATGGATCATCTAAACTTCACAAAAAGTATCATGCAGTTTCCTCCTCCTTCTCAGGGAGGTGCTGATGCCTCAGAGAAGTAGCAGACAAAATTCTATCCTGATACTTTGGCAGGAGGCAGTTCTGTCCCTTTCAATCGCTCAGCAAGCCTTCTTGTTGTATAAGATCTGCTTTTTGTAACCGAAGTTTATACTTTTCCAATTCTCATTTACTATTTTAGTTTCTTAACTGTCCCTTTGTGACTTCAAAATCAGCAATCAGCTGCATGTTAAGATGTCAGCTACTGAGTAAGAAGTGGCACCACGAGGGGTTGAAGGCAGGTGTTTAAAAAACAGGGATGGAGCTCTCTAATTGTCTTTAGACAAATCTTTAAAATGAAAGATATGGATTTCAGCTAGTGAACAAAAATGAGATTTGGACCAAGCTCTCCCCTTAGTTGTTGTTACAAGCCATTACAGGCAAAGTTATATCTTCCATGGAATATGAGCACATTTCATAGCCATAGGAGTTAGGCATGGAGAAAGAAGAGGGGGAAAAAACTAATCCTGCTGCACTAACTACAGCTTGATTTTTTTGTTGTTGTTAGATTTTTCTTTCCCTGCAGAACAGTCCATACAAAATAAAAGCAGTGTTTCAAAAAAACTATCATTAACTGCCATGAGAAAGTCAATATGCCCTGGAGAGAAACAAAGCTAGCAAAGATGATCTGCTGTCCTTCTTTCCCACTACCATGGGAAAGCTATCCTTAACAACGTGGGTTTGCTACTTTCCTATCAGGGAAGCAAAGCATGTACCCTCCTGTTCATCTCTGGTAGCACCAACCTCTCAGTGAACACTCAGGTCCCCTTTCCAACCATGCCACCTCCTGACAAAAAGACATAATCAAAACACGTGGATTTTCTTGTACATGTCAGTATTTTAAGGGTCATTACATAAGCTGGCACCAAGTGTCTTGGCTTTTCAGTCTCTGAGAATTGTGGTGACCATCTGTAAGATCTGAATTTTGCAGCTGTATTCAATAAGGCACTGTTGGACTCAAGCTTGGGAAAAAAAATGTGGCTAATGCCAAAGTGTCTATTGCTGTCAATTTGGCTGGGCTTGAAACTGACAAATATAACTTTCCCTGAACAGTTGGGAAACAATAATAAAGTCAAATGTCTCATTAAGCTTCATCCTAATGAATGTAGCACATAGGAGATAAAGAATGAAGGGTAATTAATGACATGGGGGATAGGCCAGAGATTGTCTGGATCATACTGGCCTAGCTTTCAACCTTTAACTCTTACAAGAAAGTAGTTGCTTTACAGAAAATCAGTGAGTTCATCTGGGGCTTGGCTAGAGCAGCACTGCCAAATAAACTGAATCATGACAGTGGTGTTATGTAGATAGCAACTCACTGTGAACTGGCCTTACAGCAGGTCATTAGACATGAGAAAGCTTCTGGTTTAATTTGTGAGGTAAATAGATAGGGGAACTGTGGTCAAAATCAAGTGCCTTCAAATAATTCAGGCTTAAAT
>VWZO01006476.1:56106-232118 GCA_013396975.1 Bucco capensis | reverse complement strand
GGGGGGGGGGGGGGGAAGCATATAGACAACAAATTTTTAAGTTATCTTACTGAAGATCAATGAAATTTCAAGTTTTCAAATGTCTACAAGAAAGTATGAGTGGTGGTGATCCTAAATGACCCTTTTTCTATTGACTTTATGTCCTTGTATGTGGATTTTTTTGCTTTCTGATGGTTAAAGCTAAAGCAATCAATTATGTCATAAAAATATCATCTAGTAAAACTCATCAGGGAAAAAAAAACCCTGAGTGAAATTGTCTTGCTTAACGTAGAAACTTGTCTTGGCAAATATTTGCTGTTGCACCATTTAAGTTGCAAATCTTACTTAAAATAGGGGAAAGAAATGAACGTTTGTAGATGGCAACATAAAAGCTCATGTCATATTGACATTATTATTATTTCCTTACAATAGGCATTTGAGTTATGCAACATGTTTTCCTGCAAGTGTTATTACTATTGGAACTTAATTAGCAAGCTTAGCCTATAGTGTAATGTTAAATAAAATACAGAAATGCAGAGTAATTCCCATTAGACATATTTTCAGCATTAGATTGATTTATTCCATTCCTGAAGCAGCCTGGTCTCATTATAAAAGTCTTTTACAAATGCTTTCTTTTGTAAATGTTGCAATTTCAAGCAAAGGAAGAAGTCTAAAGAAAAAGAAATGGAAGCTTTTCTAGGAGGAGCTGCAGCTTGCACTGATCTCTGCTTTTGTATTATTTAGGTTACAGTGCTGGCATTTTTATAACTACATTTTGTAGCAAAGGTCAAACAAAAAAAAACAACCCATCTTATAAACATTTTGAGATCTATAGAATCACACCTCAAATGTGTAATGAGTGGAGATTGTTTCTGCCAGAGCCAAAAACCTCAAACCTGGCATGAGCAGCAGTAAAATCTGCAGGACAGGCATTTGGGTTCTGACTAATGCACTGAATCATAGAATGTCCTCAGTTGGAAGGGAGCCACAAGGATCATCATGTCCAACTCCTGTCTCTGCACAGGATAACCCCAAAAGTCACACCATGTGTCTAAGAGCATTGGCCAGATGCTTCTTAAATTCTCTCAGGCTTGGTGCCATAACTCCTTTCCCTGGGGAGCCTGTTCCAGTGCTCCACAACCCTCTGGGTGAAGAACCTTTTCCTAAAGTCCAACCTAACCCTCCCCTGGCATAGCTTCATGCCATTCCCTCAGCTCCTATCACGGGTCACCAGAGTGAGGAGATCAGCTCCTGCTCCTCTGCTTCCCCTCCTGAGGCAGTTATAGACCACAGTGAGGTCTCCCCTCAGGTCTTCTCCAGGCTGAACAAACCAAGTGACTTCAGCTGTCCCTGACACAGCTTCCCCTCTTGGCCCTTCACCATTTTTGTTGCCCTCCTCTGGATGCTCTCCAACAACTTCATGTGAAGAAATCTTTCATTATTCTCCAGTCTTCCAATCCCTGGAGTTTTGATTCTAGCCAGCAGCCCACTAGCCCCTCCAAGCTAACCTGTGATTTCTTCTCCCTTCTGGGTAAGATCTGCTAACTGTTAATTTAACAAAGTCCTTTACTAGGGCTTGGATATTTTCTCCTAGTGCTCTCTCTCTTGCTGTCTGTCCCCTGCCCCTTTTTCCCCTTCCAAGCATGTGTAGCCCAAAGCACCGTTCCAGGCAAGGACGTGACAGAGAAGGAGAAACAAGTTTGTGTGGAGCATCTGCTTGGGAGCTTTCCTAAAGGCAGATCCCTGCTGACCACTGATGGAAATCATCTGTGAGCTGAGTGACCTCTTAGGGCTTCATTACTAAGGAGTAAATTGCCTGGGTCCCTCTCACTCACTGGTTGCTTTAGAGAACAAGAGAAATGTGAGCACAGGAGGCAGGTCTGAGATACAAGCAGCTTCTGCTTTCTTCACAGCAAAAAAAACATTGGCCCTGGCTGCCCAGGGCAGTGGTGGGGTCACCATCCCTGGAAGTGTTCAAAAAAACATGTAAATGTGGCACTTACTGACATGGTTTAGTGGCATGAGGGTGATAGGTGGATGGTTAGATTTGATCATTTTAGGGGTCTTTTCAAATCATAATGATTCTATTAAAAAAATTAGCTTTTCTATATCAAATCTTGTGGAGGAAACCAGCATGAATCTCGGCGCAAGAGTTTACCCCAACAACATGGTTATAAATAAGCATGACTGTTTTTTTCCCAAATAAACCAAAACACTAGTGGCTTAAGATACCATCAGCAGCACTCTGCAGTGTCAGCATTCTATCAAAACAACTGCAAAACCTAGTAAAAAAAAGAGATATAGCCATGATTACCATGTCCATCCCATGCAGGACACAGTGAAGCTTCACCAGGCACTGGCCAAGCCTTTCTTTCCATGGCCTGGGGGTGAATATATAGGTATTGCTTTTATTACATTGGTCGTAACGAGAAAACTACAACTGTCTGGCATAGCTGTGCTTCTACGTTTAGAAGTACATCTTTTCTGTCAACTTTTTTCCATACTGACAAGAAAACAGATGTGCCAGACTAAGGGAATTTCTGGAGTTTGCTGCCAGGCTGGATATAGCAACTTGGTGACTGTCCAAGACTATTAAAAATTAAAGCTTAGCAAACTCTTCTGTATGACAATATTTGAGACACTACAGTGATTCCTGTTCCTAACACAGGGACCTGGATGGTAGCTGTTGACAAACAGTCTTTTTGTGCTGGAAACTCCTGTATTATGTCTGGATTTTTAACTAAGTTCTTCCGTGCTTTAGCACAGAGATGTGCTGTGTGGCCATAAAGGAAGCATCTCAGTAATTTATAGTTTCTGAGCTACACAAGGTGACTATGAAACATGTGAATGGGCTAGGACTCTGTCTGATAGATGAAAGCTAAAAATTGTGTAGCTGGGGAGTGACTCCAGAAAGGGCCAGGCTGGAAGAAGAAAAAATGTCTGCAGGAGCCCCAAGACTGCAGGCAGATAGGGAGAAAACACTGAAAGAGAGTCTAAAATAAAGACTGAGAGCACAAAAGCTGGACTGTGGCCCAGGCTGACTCCCAGATCCTCAAGGGGCCCTAAAATAAAATAGGCAACATTTGGAGCATAGACATGGTAGCTAGCAGGTTGAGGGAAGTGATTATTCCTTTCTATATGGCACTTGTGGAGTCACAATCTGGAGTAGCACATCTGGTTTTGGGCATCCCAGGAGATGAGGGATGCTGACAAATGATGAGGGTCCACCAAGATGGGTATCACAGATGGAGGGGCTGAGGGAGTTTGGTTTGTTCAGCATGGAGAGCAGAAGGCAGAGAGCATCTCATTGCTGCCTTGAGCTACTTTGAGGGTGACTGTTACAGGGAGGACAGAGCCAGAGTCTTCTTAGAGGTGCAAAGCAGAGACATAAAAGTCAGAAACTGGATATGAATCTGCAGCTGAAGTGATGAAACTCTGCAGCAGTTAGCTCAGAGAGTTTGTAGGCTCTCCATCCATGGAGGCATTTGGTACTGCATTAGAGAAGGTCCAGAGCAGCCTGACCCACGGGATCTGGCAGCTTTGAAGGGAGGGTCACCAGCTCTAGTTTGCCAAAAATGAAGGAGGAAAAAACCTCCACCTTTTCAAAATTCATAATAGTTAAAAGTCTGACTATTTGTCCTGAAGGTTGGTTGTTGCAGTATCTCTGTGTTTGCTGATGGAAAACCTAAATAGGGTCTTGGCTCTACTCTGGACATAAATCCAGATGTTGAAATGGTCCATAGACAATTTCTAATGTGTCCAAAGAATGCTAGCCACAAATGTATTCAGTTATTTGGTTGGTATTTAGTCTATTATTTACCAAAAATAGACAGATAAGAGTATTAGGAAATCTATGGCTGTATATCTGGAATTTTTTTAAGGAGAAAATAAATCAAGAAGAATCTGTAACCTCTTCCTTTTTGTTTCTTAGTTGGCTTTCACTTTTTATTTATTTATTCATTTCATTTCCTCTCCCAACTGCACTTCTTTCTGGAAAATACTCATGAGACATATGTTTTGAATGCTTTGCTTTAAGCATAGCTGACATGGCCACTTCCAGAACACATGAATCCTTGCAAGTTTCTAGACTGGATGTCCATGCTTTGGAAGACACATGTGTCACTGCCAGACTGCAATTCCAAAAGCTTTTGGAGCTTTGCAGTGCTTTCCTGACAGCCTGGCTTGATGTCTTACTGTTTAATTGTGTTTTGTTTGAAGGCTGATTTCCTTTCTTATGTTTTGTTTTTCTCATTTTATAAGCCAAAGTAGTTCATCAGCTCGGTTTAATTCCTTCCTTTGCTAATGGAACAGAGAAGATTTTAGACGTGTATGCTCCTATTGGTGAAATAGGCTTAGTGTTTATCGACTTATCTAGTGTTATAGTATTCCATGTTGTGAACTGTAGCTACTTCCAACTTTGTCTCCTGCTTAGCCCAAACCTTTATTACTGGCACAATTCACATCCCTGCACTATTTGGAGGACTGAGGTGAAAGTTTTTGGCTTAGGGGTCAGTTTGAAAACACATTTTGAGGGTTTTCCATTGAAGACTAGAATGAGCAGGACTGTTCACTTGCATGCATGCTACTCATGTGAGTAAAGGACTTTAAAAGATCTATTTCTTTGTTGTAAATCAGAATTATGTGACCAAAAGTGAACTGTGGATTTTATCCTTGTGCTGAACATAGTGATTCCATGGGCTGAAGTCTGTAAATTTAATGAAATTTTATTAAAACCTTCAATTAACTTTATTAAGCTACATGAAGTCTTAGAGGTATAAAACACTGTTGGGCAGGAACATTTTTTTCTCCAGGTTTGATAACAGCAAAACAGCTTTCCTGAGAGGTTGAATATCTTCACAAGAGCAATTAATTCTGTCAACCCAAGCAAAGTAAAATATGGTGTCTATTTTGTGAGAGACATCATTAGCAAACAGAGCTATTATTTTCTGCTTCAACATCCAACAGTGCTTGGATACCTTAGTGGCCTGCCCTGAATGCAGATCATTTAATTCCAGCTCCTTTTGGTTTTCATCGAAAATTGGCAAATAGAGTAAATATAAAACAATTTTCTGGCAACTAAACCTTGTTATGAGTAGATCTGCCTAACCATCCAAGAAGTTTCTCTTGGTAGAGTTCCTCCCTAAACATTCCAGCCTTGTGGAAGAGGGTCAGGTCCTATGGAAAATGAGGAAGAATTTGAACCAATTCCTTAATTCTCTCCAATGTGTAGGAAGTCAGACCTGGTGATGGGAAAGACAATTTACTTGGTGCCAGCTAGAGTTGGTGGCACCAAATGCAACATCTCCTGCTAGGCAGAAAGTCCTCTTTGTCACCAGAACCCTTCTACCACTAAAATGACTTTAAAGGATCAGAATTCCCTTCTAGAATAAACTCCTATTGAAAGCTCAGGAGATAAATATGTCTCTATATGGGTCATTTCTAACAAAACCTCCTGAATCAGTGAATCTCGTCTTTTTCTTTTCCATCTGTGCTCATTTTTTATTATGCTTTACTTAAATCACAGCTTAAGTGGATGCATTGAATTTGATAGATATTAAAAAACTCTCTTCTAACAGTATTTTAGAAATTAACTGAATGCTTCAGCTTTATTCTTTAACTTAAAAACAAACCAAAACAAAAAACCAAACCTGACATCTGGGATGTGATTATTATTGTTTATAAAAATCTAAGTAGTTTAGTGCAGTAAAAGCCAATTAGATTCTTCTGTTGTTTAAATCCTGTCCTAGAGCTGAGAGAAGTCTTGGCTATGCTCTGAAACCTCTAAATCAAAATATTCTTTAGTTCACTTCTGTATAAGGGATTTCAGGAGTGATGACAAAACCCTTCATGTTCATGACAACAGCCACATGGTCATCTCCTGTTTGCTGTTTTGTTAAAAGCACCAAGAAATGTCTGTGGACAGACTGTAAAGATGTGAACTGGATCATCTAGCCATTGCTTCCATCATGTGGTAGAGCAGGACATCAGGGTTTGTTTGCTTTTGGTCATGAAAAAGAACATTTCACTAATCCTGTGCATTTCTTGTGATTAAATCATACTGTAAAAAAAAAACAACATAAGCCAACCCACTGATGCCTCAAATATAGTTACTGGTCTCCATGCACACACATGTTTCCACTCAGAGAAGAGATAAAGAAGCAATTACACACAGCAAATGCTAACTGGATCGTTGAGAGCACTTGTGGGACCTCCTCAAGCAGTATGGGGAGAGAGCAGGTAATTTTTCCTCCCCCATCTCAGACTGAATCCTGTCACAGATCTGCAGCAGCAAAATCCAAGAAGCTTGAAGAGAGAAAGAGATACTATGAAATATGGATCTGTGGACCCATTAGTGGCCAGTGATGGCCCATCTTTGAGGAAATCTTCCACAGCTCATATCTAGTCCAAAACTTTTAGAAGAGAAGGAGGGGTCTGAAAAGGCGAAGTTTTTTTCTAGCTAGAATTACAAGTTTGGAGTTAACAACCCAAGGGACTTTTCTTTCCTGGAATTAGTGAACATGCCTGAGTGTGTCTGAGTGCTGAATAGGTAATAAATAATGTGTGATAAAGTCATCCGCTTCCCCAGATCATCTGTACCAACCCAAATGAATAGTAGGGTAAGAAAATAGCTATAGTTGAAATATTTATAGGAAATGTGGCTTATTGCTACTTGTAACTCTCTGTTGTGTCTGACAGAGGTTTCACATTTCTGAGCTACAAAAATAAGGCTTACAAGTGCAGTTGCCTTAAAGGTGCATACTGAAAGCCCCATGGAGGTACTGGCTTTGGCCTACATGAGAGATGGAGCATGGAAAAGCAGAGATGTCCTTGCCCCTGTGCTAGACATCCACTTCTGGACCCCACAGAGATGGTTTGGGTTTATTCACGTAGTCACTCAATGGGGAATTTGAATTTTCTGGCTTGCAGCAGAGTGACTGCTTCCTTGTGTTTGTAGGTCCCCTGTTTGGTGGTTAGATGTCATGCTTTCACCTGTGAAACTTGTGCACATTTTGACTGCTGAAACTGATGCTTTAAAATGTCCTGTTTAGCCTCTGGTGCCTTCTCTGCCACTCGGAGATCCCATGGGATCACTGCACTGATCCTGATGTGTTGCAAACAAAACAAATCCCATTCCAGAGCCTCCTTGGTAGAGCAAACTTTCATCTTAGCTCTTCAACATCTTGCATGACAAGGCTGCAGGTTGAAAAAGATAATCCATTATTCATTTGGGTGATATTTTACTCAAAAGACATGCATAGGACAGCTAAATTCTGTGTGGTCCTTCAATTTTTCGTAGCAGTTGTGCTTCTGTTGGACTTGATGATCTTAGAGTTTTTCTCTGACCTTAATGATTCTGTGCCTGGTGGCCAAGAAGATAACAGTGGATCACTGTTGCATCATCCAAGTGAATAGTTCCTGATGCTGGGAGTTTGCTCTCTCTAAAACAAGATGATCACCTGGAAGGCAGTTTGATCATCCTCAATGTAATGATTTAAATCAGCCAACAAAGCTTCCTGAGGGGTAGGTGTGAAAATATCTGGCAAACATTTCTGTGTCAGTCTGCTGGGAGCAATGGCTAAGTTATCCACTGGATACAGGGAAAAGAACTGTGGCCACACAGCAGAGAAGTGCTCCCCATAAACACAACACAGCTCTTTGGAGTATGAATGTAGCCAGGCAGACAAGACACAATCTATCAAAACCATCCGGGAGGAGAGATACAGAGAAAAGATAGATATGATCTGAGGGTTTTGGGTTGATTTGTTTGGGATTTTCTTTGATGCAAGACCATGCATGTGATTTTAAGTACCTTCACAGGCTATATATACATATATATGTATATATATGTAGCACAAGAGCTTCCAACTTATGAGGACATACTAGTCATGCAAACAAGGTAAAAAAAAAACACACTTTTGAGTCTGGATTGCTTTTAGCAAGTAAATTCCTCCTAAGAGACACAACCACTTTAAGCCACAACAACCTGAGAGCTATCACCTTTGACTGGTAGAGGTATGAACCTACTTTCATATGGGTCCAACACAGCTAACCTGTGTAAGAAGTCATGTACAGGAGCTGCTGTAGGGGCACTGGAGCAGGTGAATCCTAATATAAGAAAGTGATGAAGAAAAAGCTTGAGAGGGTATCCCTAGCTCTACATTTCAAGACATAAACAAAAAGTGAAAGATTAAAGAGTAAAAAATGAGCAACAAGGACAAAGCAAGCTTTCTACACTAATTTGAAAGAGTACATGCTTAAAAAAACCTGGAATATAATTGCCAAATCCAGAAGGTATTATTTTAAGTGCAATATATATGGTATATTAAATGTATTTCAGGTCTAGACACATACTGCTCACCTCGTGTCTCAGTGTTACTGAAAATGTCTCTTTCTGCACAGTAACTAGGTTGCCTCCATTAAAGCATAATCAGGTTAAATTCCATAGCCACAAGGAATCCTTGCATGAACCTTTCAGTGAAAAGTAGCTCAGTTAATTACATGAAAACATATAAATACTTCATAGATCACTTCTTCTGAATAAAGGAAACAATTCTTGAAGACATACATTGTAAATGAATTTAATCCAGGAAAGTGGTCCATGGCTGAAGTGCATTTCCCAGCACTCTTTAAAAGTAAAGTCAAAGAGCACTTCTTTTTGAGATGAATTAATTCCTGACTCTGGGCATTCTGTAAATGATGTGGCACATATTTTGTTATTCCTGGTACTGAGGTTTTGAATTATGCATTGAAAGATCATCAATTCAAATATTCATGTTTTACTATCAAGTATGTTNCCCAGTCCTTCATTTATTTCCCCATTCTAAAACTTCACATAGAGGATTTGAGTTTTCTTGCAACTCTAGGCTTGTTTATTTCTCTTGGATACATTTTTCACCAACTCTGCAGTCAAGAGCTGTAAGGTCCAGGACTTTAATTCTCTTATCTCTTGCCTTATGCATCCATGCAAACAAAACCTGTTAACTCGCAGAAAGAAGGTCACCAAAAAATGAAAACATACTTCAAGTTTGTGATACTTGTGTCTGCTAGGTTTCTTTCCTCCCTCATTCCACATTTCTCTGTTTGGCTAAGGCAACCATTCCCTCATTAATATAATCAAAGAGGCTTTCCCAGGAGACAAAGCATCAGGCTAACAGAGTGAAAATACACAGGAAATGTGGGGAATGTGCAACTGGTGTCAGCTCTATCCCACTATTTCAGGTCTGCGTTACAACATTTAAAACACTCCAGTAGTATCTTTTCATTACTTGGCATTCTTGTATCTTTGAAATGACCTCTTTTAAATGACTTCTCCTTAATTCTGACTTGTCTTCCACCAAGTGTTGAGTACAAGCATGGTCAATCAAGATAGAAGAAGACTATCCACCTGCTAATGTCAGTCCTCGTGCAAGAAGAGAAACTTAAAAGAATAAAACCAAACTGTATTTTCATTGTTTCAGCTATGCAGAATGAGGTGTTAGTAGGAAAAGTTAGTATTTTTAGGTGGATGGTATGAGTATACAATGGATGGTCAGATGGAAGCAAGAGTAGATAGTGAACACTCATACACAAAAGAGTAGCATTAATTACCTATTTGTAGTGTAGGACTAGAGATTAGTTCCCTGATTGAGTGCTATATCAGGAAGCTTCCAGTGCCTTTCTGAAGCACATCATACAGAACTGAATAACTGCTCTTGATAGTGAAGAAATTCCATACCCAGCTGATATTATCCTGAAATTAGATCTGTTTATATAAGTTGTGAGTGCTTAATAGGAATGACTCTGCATAATAGGAATGCCACTGCAGATTTGACCCTCCCCCCCAAAAAAATCATGCAAACAAGGAAGAAGTATTCTTTTTTAAGTTATTTCTATGATATCACACCACAAATGTATTTTTGCCATTTGTAGGCAACTACAGCAAAAGGACTGCATAATGTTTCTTGGAAATGTCAAAACTTATTGATAAAACAGAATGACAGCTGATTCCTGCCAGCTCCTTTATCAAAGAGTCAGCAGCACCATCATCATTTCTGAAGAGCAGAGGAAAGAAGGCCATCAGACAGAATGAGATAGAGCCATTAGATGTGCAAAGCAGAAGAATAAGTAGGGTGTGAAAGTGGGAACCATCCACATCCGTGGATGTGTCTAGTTTCAAAAACTCTTCTTTTTTTCAATTTTGAAGAATGAACAGAGTTGATGCTTCCTGGAAACCAGAAATCCCTCCAGACACATTAAATTCCAACTCATCTTTATCTTATTAAATAACTAACATGATCCAATCATCCCTATCAACACAAAAAGTACTGAACACAGGGAAAATAACTCTTTGCACTGCGGATAGGACTTTGGTTTGGACTTTAAGGTATCTTTCTCTGCAACAAGGCTATGGAGGACACAAACTCTGATAGCCTCAGCTTTCTGAAGATGGGAAACACACAGTTAATATCAATGTTCTGCATTCAGAAATTAAAATAAAATAGATTTTGGTACATAAGGCGTGTTCTGCTGGCAAAATAGACAAGTGAGGCAATGGAATGAAGAGGATCCCAGTTCTATAGTAAAAACAGTGTTGCTCTCCCTCCCAAGCCTTCTTCTGGTGATAGGGTTTAGAAGCTTCAACCTCAACCCAAATGAATGCTGAAGAACATATCTAAGTGCTCTGAGGATCAGCATCATCATGCAACAGACACCTATCCCTGTCCTTAAATGTGTGTTTGCATTGAGAAAGGTCTTCAGAGAAGCTTCAGTGAGAACTCAGTGACCCATGTGGTGGTTCCAGACAAGAGAATGAAGTGCAGGAGGACAAAGTACAGCTTTGTCCTCAGGCAGCCAAAAGACAGAGTCTGGGCGCAGCACAGCATGGATTAAGCTGTGCTGCTGTTAATCTGAGCTGGGACAGTTACCATGGAATAACACTGGATGTGCTGGCTTAAGCCCGAGGGTGCTGTGAGCCTCATGCTTCATACTGGGCTTCAGGTGGGACACATGGCTTGGCTTTGTCTGGGCTGTGCAACTTTTGTGCTTGCTGCTGATCAGTTACTGTTGAGCCCAGGACACTTCTAGTTTCAGCTGCCCACTGCCAAGACTGAAAATGCAGCAGACCTCTTCACTCAGCTGAACTTGTTCTTTATCCCATTCTTTCCTCATTGGAAAGGTTATTTTGACATCTTGCTGATGTGTTGCATTCGTGCTTTCTTGCTCAGTGTGTCTGCTGTTCTCAACACAGGGAGAGCTTTCTTAAAACATATACTGTCCTAAGTTTCAGATCACTTCTCAAGCTCTATTAGGAGGAAAGCATTCATTCTCTGCTTTTATTTAGGGACAGCTTTAAGTGTTGTGGTGATTTATAGACTAATTGCAAGCCCTATAGCCTCTTGCTAATGAGTTATACTCTCTTTTCCAGTACGGTTAGAACACTTCTACTACAAAGCCTTTTTTGTTTATCCATGCTATTTTTTAATTAGTAATGTTTGCTATTCATTACCCTGTATGCCTTATTTATCAAATTGCATTTTCTTCAGCTAGCAAAGGTTCACCAAGATAAAAATGCATTTTAATGACTGTTCTGGTGGGATAAATCCTAAGAAATATCTGCAGGCATTTTATCATCATAATGGTTAGTTTTTGAGGACTTTGCTTCTTTAAGAACTGAGATCAGATTGCACAGTTTATTCTAACTCTGATTCCATATTTCTCTAGCCCTCTTCTCCCCCCTTCCCAGGCTGCAACTGTAATGAATAGATCTGATTTACAGATAGATAATGAGCAAGTAGAGGTCTTCCTCCTGCTGCTCACTGACAATTCCACTTCAGTCTTCCATTCAAAACAAAGCAAGCTGCAGAAAATAAGTGTTTCCATGAGAAACAGACAGGGAAACATCTGTCATAGAAAACAAGATAGAGCAGTAAATAAAGAAGCTTCAAAAAAGAAGCTGGCTATCCTTTTTTATCAGAGAAAGAAACAAAGAATATTGGCATCTCTCCTGAGTTAAGGGTAAATTAAAGAATATGTTTTTATAAAAACTTAACCAGTCTAATTTCTTTTGTCTTCCTCTTTCTGATCAAGGAAATAATGTCCTTTTTTAGTGTCCAGAAGTTTCATCTCACCATGACTAAACTCAGAAGTTGTACTATATCATATGTGGTATTCCACTTAAGTTTTACCAATCTCTTTTCTCATGGTTTTCACCCCAGAGTAGATGGGCAGATGTGATCAAGAGGAGTCAGAGCAAATCAAATCTGTCAAGCATATGACATCTTGCACAGTGCAGGTAGCAAAGAACTCACTGCTCCTTGTTGGCTGCAACTTGTGAGAGTGCCAGAAGAGGAAATCTAATCCTACAGTTACACTTGCTGCTTATGGAGGAGCTGTAGAGCAAATAAAAGTTTTACCTAATCAAGAGGTAGTGCTGTTACATCTACTCCTTCCTGGAGGGGAGGGAAAGGAGTAATAGAGAGCATCTGGCACTGGATTAGTGAGCAGCCCAGCCCTAATCTTTGACAAAATGCAAAGATAATTCAAGTAGGGATCTCAGTTCAGTCTCCAATAACCCAGTGTTTGGGGAACATGATGCTCAGTTCTTTCTTTAAAATGGAAGTGTTTTTCTTACCAAGCACACAAGGTATTATTTCATCCTACAAGGCAATACCAATGTCAGAATGGATGTTTATGTATTGGAAATGACCTGATTTTTAAAGTGGAAACAATTATAGCAAAAATTGAGGTTTTCTTTTAGGGTTTTATGATTCAGAACAACAATTCATGCCATATAAACAAAATTGCTTCCAGCCTGACAGCATGTGGATCGGTTTTGTAGAATGATGATCCCAAAATGGTGAACAGAAATACAGATTTATGGTAGAAATCTATCTGAGATTTTATTTTCCTGTTCCGAACCAGAAATTGTGAAGTATGTAGATGTCATGTATAACAAAATAAAATAGAATATAACAGGCTTTAGTAGCTACATTGTGCCAGAACAATACAACTTATGTAAATAGTTTGTCTCAGCTAGAGCAGCGAGAAAGAATTCAGTGGTGTTCTTAGAAGAGCATTGTTCTGTGCAAATTCATCTGGATGTAGAGAACTATAGCATCCCTTACTGCATCAATCTTCTTTCCTAACCCACTGAAGTCACTCAGCAATATACGTGTCTGAAGCAATGTTCAGGCATGCTGGATCCCTGGCAGACAGTCAAGGTACTGAGTCTGACATGGAATTTCTCAGTGACTGCACCCACTGGCAAGCGATGTGTAGCTAGGCTCCTTCTCATCCTCTTCTCTTACTTAGGGTCACACGAGGCCAGAAGCAGCTGGCTCAGAACAAGCTTCTGCCTCACTTGACTGCAATGGGGAAAAAAAAGAGTTGAGAGGCCCTCTGTTACCTTGCTTGCATGGGAGAAACTAGCTAGCCTTCCACTCTGACCTTGTGGCTTTGGGGAATATGTCTTGTTTACATCCTTTCTTTATCTTTCTCTCACTATTTGCTTGTCCTCCCTGCCAACAGAAATCTGTTCTTGACCACATCTCTTAATGCCTCGGGAAGTTAGACAGGCAGGAATGGCCTTACCTGTTCTGCTCCCTCTTAATGGGGTGACCTTATCCTTTCATACATCTGTAGGGTTCCTTCTGGCTCACATGATCCATCTTTTGGTCAGACTGGATGGTGCTGTTTAGGTGAGAGTCACTGTCTACTCCTAGAGTAAGATCAGGAGTGAATAATGGGACAATTCTGCTTGCAGTCCATTCTGAGTGAACTTAGTAGCAAGTCCATGAATTGGGCTAGAGCTTTATCAACTCTCAAAGATATTGAGCCTTGCTGTGAATTCTCCAAGGACCTGAAAGTATCTCATGCAAATAAAAAACTGTTCTAATAGCTAGTTCTTATTACTATTTCTTGTTCTGTTTCGATTTTGCATGCTTCAACAGTCACTTCTTAGCCTTGTCTTCTCCAGACTGAATAACCCCAACTCTCTCAGCCTGTCCTCATAGGAGAGGTGCTCCAGCCCTCTTTGTTTCTTGCAGACCATGCTTAATCTCCTGTTAAGCATATTTTTGATACATCAATCCAAAGGATCTCCATTAGTATCCTGTAAGGTAGGTTTTTCCAGTTCTTCAAACATTGTTGTAATTCTCTGATGGATCTTTTTTGGTAGGATAAACACCAGAACTGCATGCAGAGTGGTAATACCACAGTGACAAGCTATCATGTCACAGTGGTAAGCTATCACATGCAGCTACAGAAAGAGCTTCTCCTGATAGTCTGTGTTTCCTTCTATGCCTCTGTTCCTACTAACTTTATTACCTCTTTATTACCTTTTTAAGCCTCTCTGAGTCATGTTTTTCCTAGTGTAATTCCTAAACCATAGGAGTGTCTTGCCTGCCCTGTTGATGCTTAATTATGTAATTGGAGGACAGTCTTCTGGAAATTATGTGCTGTGTAACTTTGAACAAGTTGTCTTCTGTTCCTGTCACTTTGACAGCCTGTTGTAAAGACTGGAGAGGGTAGGAGGTGCTGGGTTGAAAGAAGGAAGAACACATTAGTGAGAAGTGCTTTTATAGAGAGATACAGGCTAAAATGATCCTTAGGATCCCCATCCTGCAGGGTAACAGCAGAATGAGGTATAATGTGTAATAACTTTAGGTTTTAAGATGTTCCTCCCAAGCATACTCACTAAGTAGTGTTTATACCACTAGAGAAATCTGTTATCTATGATATGGAAAACATCAGGACTATCATATTTTAAAAGAAGTTAATTTCTTTAGAGAAACTGGGAAAATTGTTGGATTCTAATGTCTCTTCTGTTCTTGTGGCCTCTATAGATGTTGTTTCTTTTTAGTTAGGAGAGTTGACCTTTGCTGATTCACTTTGAGTGTGAGACACGTGCAACAAGTTCTTAAAAACACTAAAATAATTGGACCATTGTCCCCAGAAGGTCACGAGAACTCACAGGGTACAATTTGTAGCCAAAAACTTCCTTTTGAGGTCATAATTACATTTAGTGAGATCACAGACCTTCACACCTCAAGCATCCAACCATTCTGAATGAAATGTAGAGTGAATCATTGACAGGGTTTTATTTGGAGAGGGTAACTGACATTCAAAATGATGACAAAATACACTTCTTTCAGAAGTTTGGTTTGAATTACCACCACTAAATAGCTTAATTGCCTTTGGAAGAAGGGACATGTTTCCAAACATCTTCCTGCATCCCTGGCTCACCCAAGGGAGCTGCTCCTCTGGGCAGGTTGGGCGAGTGATGGGTGCAGCATTGGCCATGTACTCTGTTAATGTCTAAGCAACACTACAGTATCTCCAGCTCCAGAGCAGCTGTTTTCCATACAGGAAGCCTCTAATCCAAACTTTCCCTCCTCTCCTCTTGCTGGCCTCACATGGCCTCATCTTGCTCTTTTCTCATTCTGAAACAATTATATACATTTGAATGGCAGCCAGACCACTTACAGCCTGTGTTTTTCAGTCCTTCTGAGGATTGCATTTAGCAGAACATTCAAATCAACCAGGCTGCAGGTAGAACATAATTTCTTTTTTGTTCCTGTTAATGAGCTTAAATATGATGATTCACTGAACAAATCCTCTTTCTTCCTCAGGCATTTCCTGTAGGTCCTACACTTAGACACAAAATATATGTATGATTAGGGGACTGGAGCATCTCTGGCAGGAGGAAAAACTGAGAGCCCTGGGGCTGATTAGCTTGGAGAAAAGTAGATCTGCTCCATGCTGAGCAAGAGCTAAAGGGGGGGGGGAGGGGGGCAGGAGGATGGGGCCAGACTCTTTTCTGTGGTGCCCAGTAATAGGGCAAGGGGCAATGGGCACAGTCTGGAACCCAGGAAGTTCCATCTGAACATGAGGAAGAACTTCTTTAGCTTGAGGGTGCCAGAGACCTGTCCCAGGCTGCCCAGAGAGGATGTGGTGTCTCCCTGTCTGGAGAGATTCCAAAGGCATCTGGAGGTGGTGATCCTGGACAGGCTGCTGTGGTTGACCCTGCTTTAGCAGAGGGGTTGGACCAGATGATCCTTAGAGGTCTCTTCCAACCTCCACCATACTGGAATTCTGGGATTCTCTATGCACATCTTTATTCATACTAGACAATTTCCATGACTTTTTGAAGATAAGAATTGCACAAAGGAGGTATTTGCAAAGCATTTCCTGAAGCTTTTCAACCTCTGAACAAAAATTAAGGTGAACCTTGAAAGATGCTGTAGAGTACTTTGCCTGTGTGATACCTTCTAAAGCACAATTCAACAAACCATATTTCCTATGCTGAGATCTTACTTTCTTACTTTGAAGTGACAGGATATCAGAATGACAAGAAATGATTGCTTAAAAAGTTTGATAGCAGAGCTGAAGGAGAACTTGTTGTGAAGGACATATCTGTTCCTCATGTTTGCAGAATTAGGAGACAGCTTTGTGTTTTTTCCTAGTGCCAAAACACACAGGAAAGCATGCTTTAATTTACTGGAATACAACAGGATAAGGGAACCTTCTGGAGTATTTTATTTAGATTTTTGTTCTGCTTTATATTTGCTGCTTTTTGGGTTTTTGTGTGTGTGTTTTTCTGACAGTTGGAATGGATCTAAACTTCTGCTTTCCCCAAATTTATGGAGTCTGGGCTGTGTGTCTGTGAGCGTGTGTGTGCTGTGAGTGGCTTAGCAATACTGTCTTGATCCAGCAAAGCAAAACTTTGTATATGTAAGATGATATATCTTCAAAATGCTTTGAAGCTGAGGAGGAACAATCTTCTCACCTGAATGATTGCAAAGACCTGTTTAACATCCACTATCAATCACAGTTTCTTCCTTGCCCATTGTGTGCCTTAGCTAGAACATGCTTCATGCAAAGTGGTGATTTATTAAAGAGCCCAAACACTCCATGTCTACTCCCTTCTTTCCGTGTTACACAGACACAGAACAGCACTGTTATAGTCTTAATTATTGCCATGTTGATTCCAGGACAGCAGTGAGAGAAGATCTACATTAAATATGCCTCATAAAACAGATCTGTAATGCATGGCCCACGTTGAAATGCTGTTATACCTGTGGGCTGTGCCTAGATGAGTAAATCCAAGCATGCCTGGGAATGTTGCCAAACACTGGCCTGTGAATATCTGTGCTTGTAAACTTCACCTGGCATGAATTGTTCAAACAATGCTGTACCCAAACAATTCCTGGGCACAATTATGTGGTTTAGTAGTTAAGCAATCATCATAGAATCATAGAATGGTTTGGGTTGGAAGGGACCTCTGGAGGTCATCTAGTCATCCTTTTTTCGTTGATATACCTGTAGAATCCCTTCTTGTTATTCTTTGCATTCTTTGCTAAGTTGAGCTCTAGCTGAGCTTTAGCCTTCCTGACTTCATCTCTACACCATCGGGCAGCATCCCTATACTCCTCCCAAGATCCTTGTCCCTGCTTCCACTGCCTGTGTAGCTCCTTCTTGCTTTTTAATTTGACCAGCAGGTCTTGACTCAGCCATGCTGGTTTCTTCCCTTTCTTACACCTGGGGATTGAGAGCTCTTGTACTCTATGGAAAGTATCCTTAAAGATCTGCCAGCTCTGGTCTGCTTTCTCATCCTTGAGGACCATTTCCCAGGGTATCCTGCTGAGTAACTCTTTAAAGAGCTGGAATTTTGCTTTTTTAAAATCCAGGGTCCTGACTTTGCTTCTTAGCTGATTAGTGACCCTCAGGACTGTGAATTCCACCAGTGCATGATCACTGCAGCCCAGGGAGCCTCCAGTCTTGAGATCCCTGATGAGCTCACCTGCATCTAGTATTGCACCCCCCCGGGTAGGGGTATCTATTTCTTGTGTTAGGAAGTTTTCGTCCAGACTCTCCAGGAGCCTTCTGGATTGCCTACTGCTTGCTGTATTGTTTTTCCAGCAAATGTCATTCCCTGTAAGTAGAGCTTCTGCAGTCCACTTGGCCTCAGGGCTCAAGTCTATTCTCAAGCAAAGTTAATTTAATGGAGCAGGCATAGCCAGAAGGACTACTATAAGTACCAGTAGAAACTGATATTTGTGCTGTCATGGAAGGACATTTTGGGGAAAACAAAACAAAACAAAACCCAGCCAACCAACCACCAAATCACACCCCCTAAAACCACCAAACCCAAAAAAACCTACCAAAACTAGCCTGGACTTAAGAGACCAGATAGTCTCTCAGAACATCTACTTATTTCTGCTTTTTAAAGTACTGTACTAACAACCTGACATATCTCTAACTTGGTTACAATTGATCCTTCCTTGTTGAGAGCAGATTTTCAGCTGAAATATTTCCCATCTCAGCCTCTGTCCCAGTTTATTTCAGTTTCCCACAGACCTGCTGAGCTGCTTTGTTGTAGCAAATGAGTAATTGGAAAAATGACAATTATCCTGAAGTTTAAGGGCAAGATGTGCTTGAAAAAGAAAACTCATTACTCTGGCTATGCATTGGACCTCAAAGTGGTGGTGTACAGAGTGCTGGAAAGCATAACAGTCACAGCAGGACTTTTTGCAGGGTTTTGGAGGTTGGTAAAGTGATTGGAAATCCTCAGGAAGACAAAAACTGTTCAGGGATGGTTAATTGTTTTAGAACATCTCATCCTATTAAAAAACAGTTGAAGAAACAAACTTGTCACTTAAAAATTCATGTCATAAACAAGAAAAAGGACTCTCAGAAATCAGCAAAGAATCTAGTCTTTGATATAAGGAAGGAAAATGGAGGTAGGAGATGTTGATTTAAGTTAAATATCAGTAATTTCAAATCTTTGTTATATGCAAAAATGCCTAACTAAATCCAGCGTAGTGATGTGGAATAATCTGTGCCTCAGAGGCTACTGCAATTAGCAAAGGTAGTGGAAAGGCCAAAACATAAGCAGTGTAAGAGGAAGAATTGATGGAGCAAAAAGAGTGGGTTGCTCATGCCAGGCTTTCCTCCTAGAAAAGGCAAAGAGAGTGAAAGTTTTTTAATCAGTAGCAAAAACGAGAAGAGTAGAAGTCCTGCAGTGCTGCTGGATGGCTTCCAGCCCAAGCGCCACTCAGATGCCTTATCTTCCCACTCCTTCACTTCGTGCTAGCAGGAGTCAGAAACTCTGGGGCCAATAGCAGTGTTAGCAGCCTAAAGATATCTTTGGGTCTTCTCAGCAGAGTTGTATTTGATCCTTATTTTTTTTATTTTGGACAGCTTTCTGCCATGTGCCATATGTTATTTTCAGGATATGTCAGGATTGCTGATTTCTCCCTTTCACTGTTTCCTCTCCTTCAGGTCTTTTATTACTCCTGTTAGTTTTAACTCTCTCTTTTCTCCCTAGAGAATGATTTCCTCCTTTCCTGATTGTTCTTCCATAACTTTTTCCCCTTCTTCCTCCTAATCTGTGCCTGTCATGTCTGCTCTTCCATGTCTTCTTGGGTCTGTGACAACAATGATTGTGAACTGACTATTGCACAAGAGAAGCCACAGCTTGGGTTTTGGCTTCATAGGTGCCCTCTAGATATTGCTGTAGCCTATAAGTTTTGAGTAGAAAGGAGAAACTGAGGTAACTGAGCTTTATGATGGCAATTTTCCCAATGAGAGTTATTTATTAAGAGCAGCTCATATGCATATTGCCTAATTCAAGCTAAAATGTGACTTTCTTGAGTAAACCACAAGCTGAAAAATAGCCCTGTACGAGTGAGTGCTGTTGGACTCTCTTAAATCCAGAGACACCAAGCACCTGGCATTTGTCTGAGTGTTTGGCTTTGGCTACTTATCTCAGCAATGTCTGGGGAAACTGTTGAGAGGGTTCAAACAGTTGACACACACCAGAGTTTGGATGATTTCTGACTTTTCATGTGGTCAAAATTCTTCATTAATTAAACCCTGAAGTTCTACTGATGTTAGGTACACATAGTGAACTCCAGTAACATTTCTCCTTTGATCCCCAAGGGCAGTGTTTCCACTTCCAAGATGAAAGAGCTACCAGAAAAAGGACATTCCCCAATAAACAGATTGTCTGCCCGTAAGGACCTAAAGTTCTACCAAGTCTTACTTAACTTTCAAGTTTGTGGTCTCAACCACCTTGCTGTTGAGTGATCATAAATAGCACTGAAATTTGTCCTCATGCATTTCTTTATGATACTAGGTCAAAGTAAACTTAGCATTGCTATCATCATAAATCATTTCACCATCCTTTTTTAGAGCAGTCTGAACCTGATGTGTGTGATGCTGGCTCTGTGCAATGATTATTGATTTTTGAGTCAATGAAACATATAGATGTGGTGCTTAGTGACATGGTTTAGTGGCATGGGGATGATAGGTTGATGATTGGACTTGAGGATCTTAGAGGTCTCTTCCAACCTTAATGATTCTGTGTGACCTTCCACTTCAAAGTGCTTACATACTTGCCTGAAGTTGATTCTACTTTAATTCATGCAGCTGCCTGAAAGGAATCATACCTAAAATCTTTCTGTTAAACATACAAAATGGCACTACATGCTCTAGGACATGGACTTTAGCAGGAATTGTTATATTTTGTGGTTCTCCTGTTTAGTGATTCATTTGCCTTTTTTTTTGACTTGGATTACTTTGTATAAAGAATGAAGAATTTGTATTTGTTAATAAAAAAAATAGTAATAACAATAACATGGTCACATGTCTCTCAGCTGCTCTGTTTGGCACTGGCCAAATAATTCCAAGGAGAAATCAGTTGGAAGTCAGAAAGTCAGCATGGCAAGCCAACTCACTGAGGAGCCGTTACCTATTTGACCCTGCCCAGCTGGTAGTGTTCATTCCCTTTAAGGCTTAAGGGCAGATCTGAATGTTTCCCAGTGCTGGCTCAGCCAGCAGAAGCAATGAGTTGTGTTGTCAGATGACTGATGGTGAAGCCTCAGCAGGCTGAGGTTGCCCAAACAGAACTTTATTCCAGCTGGATAACCTATGTCTTTCAGTCAGAGGTGGAAACTTGCTGGGATAAGGGGAACTAAGTAAGATGAATGCAAATTTTCTTGTGCTCCCTCTGCTTCAATTTGGAGTCTAAAAGGCAGATTCTTCAAAACAAGTAATGCTTTTGATTTGAGTCAATTTTTTTCAGCTGCTTAGAGTGAAGCTGCTTGATGCTCATTGTTCAGTGGACGTGGGTGAGGTTTTGCTGACGTTGAAGATTTAGATGACAGGGTATTATAAACTCAGGATATTGTATAGGTTTAGAAACAGACAATTTTAGGGCTGGTTCTAGCTATTATCCTGTAAAGGATGAATAAAGATACACTTCAGGTTAGGGCTAGTGATCAAATCAGGGTCAGTGCTTCAACTGACAGGGGTCTCAACAATACATTTATTTTTGTTTCAGAATGGAATTATAGCTTTTGTTTAGGACCCAGTGAGTTTATTCTATCTGTAGTGGTAGCAGTTGCTGGCCTGTGATGAAGGTTAAGACTCAGATTAGTGTTAGGGTTAAGTTTAACACAGACAAGAGCCAATAATCAGCTACATAACAAAGCTGCTTGCCTAGTTTTAATAGTGTCAAAATGTTGGACTTAAAAATAGTTCCATTTCCCAGAGAAGATGCTCAGTTAGGTTCGAATCTGTGTTTTAGCTGGCAGGGTTGAAGGAGCTTGAACTACATACAATTCAAATCTGTTTCACCCTCACAGAAAAAGAACTAGTGCCAACAGAAACACCCTAATTAGGTTCTTTTAGTTGCCAGGAGTTTCAGATTAGAGGAAAATCAATTTATTGCTGGGTAGCAATTAGGATTCAGACATGTTGAGCACTGCAGAAGTAGAACTTCATGGAAGGGAAAATCTTTTCACATAGATAAATCAGGCAAGCACCTCTTGACTGGATCCAGTCTCTCTAGCTCATGTTTAATGTGGCAGTTCAAGACTGAGGACCTAAATTAGCAATGACCTAACTAGTATTGCAAAAGGCTCAGAAAGCCACTGGGGATGGATTTGAGCCAGTGCTGAAACTGGGTCTCATGACAGACAGAATTACTGGTTTAGGGATAAATACAGAACAACTACGAGTCAGAATTTCATCTGATAGGCAAACTAAGAATTCAGCTTTGAACTGGCATTAAGTTGCACCAGGGGAGATTCAGGTTGGGTATTAGGAAGAATTTCTTCACTAAGAAGGTTATCAAGCATTGGCACAGGCTGCCCAGGGAGGTGGTGAAATTACCAACCCTAGAAGGGTTCAGAAAACATGTAGATGTGGTGTTTGGGGAGATGGTTTAGTAGTGAGCATGGGACTGTTGGGTGGACAGTTGGACTTGGTGATCTCAGACATCTTTTCCAAACAAAATGATTCTGTCATTGTGTTGTAGACAATGAGTTTTGAAATGGTAATGGCTGTGGGTTGATGCACAATGTCATAAAGTCTGATGCTATAGGCGTTAGGCATGGGTGAAGATGTTCCTAATGCAGGCTTAGTCATAGCTCCTTGGCTTGCCTTATTGGTCATTTCTGGCTGACCAGAGATCTTAACGTTGAGGCTAGAGGTAGTGCTGGCATGTAGCCTAGAAGGGCTTATGAATCAGTGTTGCATGCTAGGCAGTAGCACAGGGGATTTCATGCAGGAAGGAGTTTCTGTGATTCACACTGGTCTCATTATCAAGAGTCTATCTAAAGTGGAGTAAAGGGGATGATGGGGACTCATGTTAGGCAATGGGCTAATGTTGTCCTGGTGAAGATGGAGATTCAAGAGTGATGCTGAGAAGGCCAAGCTTATTTGTGTCAGGCTGGGCTAGCAAAAGTTGCCCTTTTTGCACATAGCTAACTTTTATAATTTCTTCAGAGAACCTAGAAGAAAATGCCTGGCATTTTCACTAGAAGTATTGTTGCTTTGGATATGTGTGTTTTTTCCCTTCACAGTGTAGTGGGCTTTTTTTTTTTTTTTTTCCTCTATATGTAGCCAGTCTTCACAGGGGCACTTGCAGTGTCCTGGTTTCAGTTATAACCCTAAACTGACCAACAAGCTCTTCTATTCCATATACATCATAGCCAGTATAAAACTGAGGGTCAATCACTGAAACTTTCACACCAAGCTTGGGCCTTGGGGTCTCTTCCATAAAGCCTAAGAACCAAGATGCATGATTAAGCTATTTAGCACCCAATTAACAACAAATACAAAAAAGAAGAGGTTTAGGCCTCCACCCTTCCTGAAGCTTGAACACCAGAGACACCTGGGGTGGTAGACTGGGAGCTCTCCTGGTGAGGATCAGAAGCTCAGCTCTGCTGTTGCAGGACTCTGTTCTTCCTTTGATCTCAATCCAAGAATTTCTGAATCCAGTTCCAGGATCCAGCCTCTGAGTCTGATTCTTGTCTGCTGGTGAGTCCATCTGCCACAGGATCAGTGCTGTAGTTGCTATCAAGGGGGGTTTGGGTGTGGTGTTGGTTTTCTATATATATTTCATTTTATTGTTATTATTTTCATTAAAGGAGTTTTACTTTTCATTTCCAATCCACAAATCTCTCTCTTTCTCTGTTAATTCCTTTTACTAACGCATGGGAGATGGTGCACTCTTTTGCTTCCATCTGAGAAGAACTATGGGCTCAGGATGCTTCCATTTTGAGAAAGAAGCTTGGATGTATATCCCCTTCCTATTCCTGGAATGAGGAGAAACGAGCTAATTTACAAAGCAGCAGCAGCAGAGTTCTTACTATAATCCTTCCTCACAATAAACAGAGTTATCTTGTTTCAGGAGTTAAATTTTCACCAATAAACAGACCATGAGTTCCCATAAGAACATGCCCAAGACACTCCTCCACAGTCTAAAAATCAGCCTAAAAATTATCTGAGAAATGGCCAAAGCATAGGAGTTGTCAGACCTGCAGTAGGGACCTCTGAGCTCTTTGGACTCACCCTGAAGCCTAAATTCCATTTAGAGAAAAAAAATGTTATGCCTAAGTTGTCCTTATGGAAAGAGACCCTGAGGCATTTAGGTATTCAGGAGTAGAGTAGCCCAGATACTGCTCCATTCTAATTAGGACAAGACCTGTTAGGAGGGAGAGGTGATAAAGATGATTAATGCTAATTCTTTCTTGAAGGTTGTTAACTGAAGTATTGGGACTAGGCATGGATAAAGTCTTTCAAATCCAGTGGTGAAAACAGATGCAGTTTGCAAGCTGCCTTAGCATTCATAGTATTTTCTACCTTTTCTTGTTTTAAATGGATGGAGTGAGCTTAGCCCAAAAAAGATCTGCTTTTCCAGTTGCTACAAATACCAGTCTGTGCTTACTTTAGATGAATGATTCAGTAACCCAGCAGATGAACTCTATTTCTTCATAAATGCCTGCTTTCTGGTATGTTGTTATCTTATGGCTGAATCACAGCTACAGTATTTAATCTGTTCTATGGCATATTTGGAGCCAAAACCAAATTTTGACTCAGAACTCTCAAAAGAAAGGTAGCTGAACATCCCACCCCTACAGAGAACATCACTTTATTTCAGTAACAGGCAGATGTAACATCTGCATGCCTCAATAAAAGTGAGTGCAAGCAGAAGATATCAAACCAAAAGCAACCTTGATGGTATCCCCATAAAAATGGTATTCTTTTCTTTAATTATGTGTTTCCAACTCTCTTTAAGTGCAAACTTTCATTCCTATCTCATCTGAACAAAGCTGTAAATCATCATAATTCTCTCACAGGCCAGGAAATTCCCATGGAATTCTGCAGGTGGTCCTGTGAAGAGCAGGCAAGTTTAGATGAAGGCTGCAGGTACTCTGAAGTAATTACTATGATTTCATACTTGGGAAACTGAAATTTTATAGCCATTTAGCTTAGAAGTTGAAATGGCAAAAAAAAAGGCAAATTCAGGAATATTTTGTAAATAAATGACTAATTTTTTCCACCTTTGCTTTTCCTTAAAACATATATTATCTGCAAATAAACAAAATTAGTAGGCATTTAATGCTCCAAATCATTCATGTTCTTGGCCAAATGGACTCAAGGGACTTCAGAGAGCAGCAGTTTATCCAAAGTACCCTGACAAGTGTTTGTAACTGGTCCTATATGCCTTTTATATCAGGGTTAGCTTATTGCCAATAAATAAACTATAAATTGCTATACCTTGGTTTAAAGTGCCAGATGAGGAGTAATTTTGGTGATCATTTAGATTCAAGATGATTCAGCATGAGTCTGGAAAGTAGGAAGCTTTCTTGCCGGTAAATAAATCGGAGGGACTTCATGAAAAAACCTGTGTACATGATGAAAAGCACAAGGCAATTCCTGCTGAGTAAGGTTGAAGAGATTACCTTTGAGGGTCATAAATATTGCCAAGCATCTCACCAGTACTGGATCCATTTTATTTCATCTCCCCATCTGACAATAAAATATTGCATCAGCACACACTGAACTCTCATAGCAGCAAAAGATTCCCTTTGATGATACTCAGGTTAAAAGAATCCATGAATGTCTTTCAGTTAGTAGCAATTAATAATTTGGGGTCTTTTTCTCAGTCATATAAAACATGTTCCTAATAGTTCTAGTTCTAGGGCTGGGATAGATTTTCCTGTTTATCTAAGAACACCAAAGCTGATATTAACTAGACAATGTTAATTCATGGAACAGAGTGGAATCCAAAGCATTCATGTTTAACCTAGGTTTTGGGGTATGATCTCTCTGCTTAAAAACAAACAAACAAAAAAAACCAGATTAACTTCAGCTCCTGTTTCATTTGGGATGAAATCTTCTATCATTTTGAAGCCACTGTGGTAAAAATGAAAGTTGTCGAGAGTGAAATGCAGAAGATTTTTTTAGACACATGCGTATGTAATATTCCTGTTGATAATAATGGAACTATTCATGTGTGTGAGGTTCTGATCATGAAGTATCAGTGTGACTGCTTATTAATTGTAATGTGGAAAAGGTTCCTTTTCATGTGATATTCTTATCATAGAATCATAGAATGTTAGAGGTTGGAAGGGACCTAGAAAGATCATCTAGTCCAACCCCCCATATCAAAACAGGTCCTATTACAAGCTAATTCCTCAAAATCAAACTGGTTAGGATTTTCTGTATTTCCTTTTAGAGCAAAATGGCTCAGATCTTAAAATATTTAAGTACTTAAAAAATATATTTTAAGGATTTTAAAAAAGGATCTGCATTTTTTTCTTCACCTTCCTCCCAGCTCTCTGCATGCACAGCTCCCTTCTTCTCTGAGCAATTTTCTGACATTTGGCCTGCCTTATTTTATGTGAATTGTGTGTTAAGATGATGCCATGGTTAATAGGAATGACTTCAATTCTTCCATAGCTGCACACAAAGCTGATATGTTCAGTGAAGTTTAGAGGGAATTAGTCAAATCCCAATAAATTTCAATGGATGCTGGACACAACTGCCTCAGCTGCTTTGGAAATCCTAAAAGGCTTGTAATTTGCTTTGCTTTTCTGATTCAATGTAGCACTCTTTTTAAGTTAAATGTTTAGAAATCAAGATAAACACCTGTTCTAAATAGATCTAAGTCTTGCATAAATCTAGCAGTATAGCTCTTGAAAAAGCGTACATACTCTTCCTGCCATCACTCCTCCCTTTGTAAACTAAGGACCTGAGGAGCCAGCAACTGAAGTCAATGGAAAGTGAAGCTGCTGAGCAACTCTGTAAACAAACTCTTACAGCTCAGTGAGATATTCACCGAAATTCATCCAAAAATGTGCTTTTTGTTTGCATAGTGTCTCAATGCTTGATGGCTGATACCGACTCTCAGTGCAACTCCAGCACACAATAGAACGAAAGGATGCATGTTAGCCAAGGGTTTCTAGCAGCCTCTCAAACCTCTCAGGTATAGAGCAGGAGGAATTGGAATGTGAGAGCAGTGAGGCTTCTGCTTTAAAGGCAAAATAATAATATCAGCTTTAAAGGCAAAAGCACTAATAGCCAGGGGTGCTCATTACTTCCAAAGCAAACTGTAAGCAGAACATGACTCAATGTTCATAGCAGTTTTCACTGCTTTTCTTGTTGTTGTTCTTTTGTTTTTTGTTGGTTTTGGTTTTATTTAATACTTAGTATACGCTGTAGGATATCCTTCAGTCAATTTGTGTGTCCTGTTAATTTTCAAGAGTGTTATACTATTTCCATGGTTTCAGCATGGAGCAATTCCACAGGTTAACTAGTTAGGAATTTTTTCAAATTAACCACAAACTCAGTATTTTTTCTACTTCAAGTGGATTTCTAATCTTTATATCTTTGAGAATGCATGTAACATATTCTGCATGTTTTATCCATCCTGACCAAGCAGCTATCTGATATTCCATTTAGTAACCAGTGATTTTTAAAGCCATGATTTTAAAGGGTGGTTTCAGTCATCTTCCAATGCTTAATTGCTTTAATGAAATTAAACTGGTTTCCAAACACTTGAGGATGTTAGCAGTGCAGAAATCAGTTTCCCTCTTCTCTTTGTCATATAATAACAAATCTGTCTCCTCAGTAGTTATCACAAGGTGCTTCTTTGAATACACATGACCAAGTATCTCTGTGTGGGAAACTTAGTATTTACCTCTTTTCACCTATTCTTGACTGATCTTCTTCCATCCCTCCAAAGACTGAGAACCCATGAAAGCAGCTGATGTGGTGCAGTGCTGAGACTTCTGAGACAGCTGTGCATGGAACCAAAATTTGAAGAATGGGGAAAAAACTATGCTGCTAATAAAATGGATTATAGATGTCCTTTTTCACCTCACAGTTCCTGATTCTGTGAGGTGCCAGACTATTTGGAGAGGACAATTTCAATGCAGAGATGAGAGGCAGTGTGGGTGGGAGAGCTACAAGACGCCAACTTCTCCCACCCTATCTTGGCTTCTGTGGCAAGCTAGTCAGCTGCAGATCCAACTCATGCAGAAGAAGAACAGTACATTTATTTAGGCCCAGGTCCATGACTTAAAATGTTTTCTGTGTATTCAGGGAAACCTGGTGATTTAACTTTGATTTAATGGCCCTACTGCTCTGACCTCTCCACACCTGTTATGACTCAGCTAACTGAGGATACTAAACCCATTAAGATTATGCAAGCATTTTCTGTCCTGGATGACTGGTTAAATTGCTAAACATATGCTGGGAAACTTTGGTATAGTTTGGATAGCAAAACATTTTCTATTAAACAAAATAAGAAGGAATCTGATATATCTATTTGAAAATTATAGGTCTAACACCACTAGTTCTCTATGCTATGGTGTATATAGGCCCCTTTGGAAAGAAAACAAATTTTATTTAGGCCATATGCAAACGGAAGGCAGACAGAAGCCATCTAAGAAATCAAGCACTATGCCCGAAGCCATTCATTCTGGGATGAGCAGCTTGGTTAGTGGTGGTGAGGGAGAAACGTGCCTTTAGCATAGTACCCAAAGAAGCAGATGCAGGATGTAGGGAACACCAGTTGAACACCTTCCTAAGCCAGAGAGGATAAAGCTCTTTGACATCTCTAGTCTCATAGAGAACGCACTACAAGAAGGAATGCAAGACTTAGGGGACGAAAGAGTGAGGTTGGCTAACCATGCTTCTACAGCCCATGCTGAGAGGGGCAGCCTTGGGCTAGCTTCAGCTTTAAGGATGTCTTCTACACCTTCTTCCAAGATTTGGCTATTAGTGGGATATGTGCAAGAGATTGGCACTGGAACTGAAGAATTTTGCTACTGCTAGCCTCATTAAATGGCTTCCATCATGCTTTGCTTCGCCCCTTGCAACTCAACTCTCTCTGAAAAATAGCTATATATTGAATAAGAAAGCTAAGATCTCTTGAGGTCTTGCCTACCCCACAGCTTGCCTATTTGAAAAGACTTTTCCTGCTGTTGAGTTTTTCCTCTCTATTACAGTTTTTACATCTCAATTATGCCTTCCAGATAGCTGGTTCTCATAAATTATGCAACTCGAGTATCGCTCAAAATAAGGACAAGTGATATCCTCCAAAGAATTCATTTGAGGCTTCAACCAGCTCATTCCTGTTTGAGGCCATATAAGAACAGTATTTTTAACATGCCCCAGCAAAAATAACCATGCTGCAGAATATCTGGGGAAATGAAGAAAATCTTGAGAACCTGGCTAGCACATCTGGTACTGGAAAAAACACAAAAACTCATTGAGAAGAAAGCTATACTAGAAAAGGAAAGTAAATAAAAAAAGGCACAAATCAAATCTAACAGCTGAGAAAATGGAGGAGTCGTCTTTCAGAAACCAAGAGGATGTAATTCTTCAACTCTGCCCTGCAGATCTCTGAATCAAATCTTCTCAACCTCTCTCTGGGAAGGTATAAGAGGAACAGAGGAGGAAGAAAAGGAAGTGTTCTATCTACAGTTGTCAGAGAGAAATGTACTCATTCATCTAACAATCTTCAGAGTTGGAGCTGAAAAGAAGAGAAAAGGGTAATTTTACAGTTCAATGACTACTACACCCATTTATTATTTTAATGTTCCAAAATGCACAGTAAGGCTTTAGAAAAAGGCTGCATAAATGCCATTTATACAGTCATCTGAGTATACCAAATTGAACTGTTCACAAATGCAGGTTTATAAGTCAAAAAAACCCCAAACCAACAAACCCCACAACAGTGTTAATGGCAGTGTGCTAAAAGTCGGAGGAAAGCAACATCTACATATTTGAAAGCAAAACATCATTTGAAGAGTTTAGGTACCAATTCAGACATTAGTTTTCTATTGCTCTTTTGTTTTGCATGCCTGAGGAAGGATGTTCTGCCCTGCTATTAAACTCTGCTAGTTAATCACTACTCTCCAGCAGTTTTCTTTAATAACATGCCCAGCACTGTATGGTTAACAGCTGATGCAGGAACCTTGGCTTGGGAAGCCATGAGCATTGCTCAATGAACACTTCCAGCGTGGGTTTGACTCTCTTTCTCCCTGCTGACTCAACAACCTATCAAGCAAAACATTTCATTATGTAGGCTCTGTGGGACATGTGAGATGCAGAAGAGAGAGCATGAAGGGGCAGAAAGGCTTCACTCTTATTTTCTTCTTATTGTGCAGTTACGGAAGGTTTGGCACACGAGGGTACACACTGTCACAAGGCAGATGCTGTAAACTGGATCAGTATGAGATCTATGGCTGCCAAGGAACCCTTTAAGTAGATTTTCACTGTTTCCAGCAAAACTGACAAGGGAGAAGTAAAGACATCCTGAAATAATTATGTCATTTGGAAGGAAAATACAGCAGGGACTTTGTAAAACATACGTGCAAAAAGGAAGAACAAATTGAACTCATACCATACTTGAGAGCTTAATGGAAAAGGATTAATTGATAAACAAAATTAAACCATTTCTTTTACCCTCCCTTCAGTCTGAAATCCAAATTGTATCCTCTGAAGAGTCACTAACAAAGTGAAAAGATGGATATCTTTAGTTTGGATACTGGTTTTAATTTCTGCTCAAGGATTAAGGAGGTTTGGATTGACAAAAGGGTTGCAAACTAGGAATTAGTTAAAAATACAGTAGGGCAGAACACTGAACAGAAAGTTAGCTAATTAATTAAGCTGTTAGCATAGACTGAAATACACTTTAAAATCATCAAAGCCTGCCAAGATAAAACCAAATTAGACTTTTAAAAGCAATAGCCTTTTTCTAAAAGAATAGACAAAAAGCAGTTGGCTTGAACTGAACCAATAGGTTATTGATCACTGTGATATCAATTCTGACTCATGGATTAATTTTGGGCTTTCATTCTCAGGTCTATTAATGAAGGCTTCAAGACTTGCCAAAATCTGTAACCAAGAGGCAAAAGAGAGAGACTGAAAGGCTCACATGCTGTTGACAGTAAGTAATTATCTGTAGAAGTTCTTGAGTCTTGAGGCATCACCAGTGTGGAAACACATTCTGTATTGCTGCTCACTGGTACATCATACTGCTTTTTATCACTAGTGTGACTCTGTCAGGGTCAGGATTAAGCTCAGGTCAAGCTGTAGCCCACATTATCACAAACAGGCACCAGTCAGCAATCACTTGAAAACTGCCTGTTCATGAGTCTCTTTTCACACCACGAATTCCTGACCATTATGTCCTTGTAAGACTTTAATACCTAAATTGTAAGGATTCGATGGCATTTTGCATTCCTAAAAGAGAAAAAAATCAAGGTCTGGGAAAGATTCCCTCAGAATTTATCTGTTGATATAAAGAGAAACTTCTCATGTAAGATACAGAAGGCCTCAGTCTTTTCTATTCCCTGTAAGACTTAGGTATCCTCATTGCATAGTAGATTCTCAGGTGGCTACAGGAAAGCCTAACACCAGTGAGTACTGTTTGGTATTACTTCCCAAACAACAATCTGTCCATATCAATCCCTCTTAACATGTCTCTCAGGAAAAGCAGAAGTGAAGTTGAATATGTGAAATAACAGAGAAGAGAGCAAGGGGCAAATGGTCAGTGTCAAAGGACAGAAGGAAAAAGATGAGAAGGGAGACTTCATTGTAAATCTTGGGGGAACTTCACTACTGTGAGTGCTAGGAGACAGCAACATAGGGAAATACAGCAAGAACCAAGGTCATCTGATAATGGGCTGGACCATGAAACCATGCCTGTGACTAAGTCAATCCTAAATGACTAAGTCAGTCCTTTCCATCTCCAGTGTCTCCAAAGAAACCTCTGTCCTGAAATAAGAAATATCTATAGACAAGCCAAAACAGAACAAGAAGTTTTCTCTAGAAAGGACCCAAGGGCCATGAGGGAAATGGAAATGAAATTGTTTTGGTTTGGAAGGAATTAATATCATTATGGTCTGTGGAGACAAGCAAAATCCCATAAATCTAATCAGAGTAAATCCTATTTGCCCTAAAACTGGGGGTATAGCTCAGTGATAGAGCATTTGATTCTCATCTGGAATACTGTGTCCAGTTCTGGAGCCCTCGACACAGAAAGGGCATGGAGCTGATGAAGCAGGTCCAGAGGAGGCCACGAAAATGATCAGGGGGCTGGAGCACCTCTGCTATGAAGACAGGCTGAGGGAGCTGGGATTGTTCAGCCTGGAGAAGAGAAGGCTTTGGGGGGACCCAATAGTGCCTTCCAGTGCCTAAAGGGAACTTCCAAGAAGGCTGGAGAGGGCCTGTCTGCAAAGGCCTGGAGTGAAAGGACAAGGGGCAATGGTTTTAAATTGGAGAGGAGTAGATTTAGACTTGATACTAGGAAAAAGTTCCTTACCACAAGGGTGCTGGAACGCTGGAACACTGGAAGAGGTTGTCCAGGGAGGTGGTTGGGGCCCCATCCGTGGAGGCATTCAAGGTGAGGCTTGGCAGGGGTCTGGGGAACCTGCTCTAGTTGGGGATGTCCCTGCCCACTGCAGGGGGTTTGGACTAGATGACCTCCAGAGGTCCCTTCCAACCCAAACCATTCTATGATTCTATGATTCTAAAATTAAGAGAGGTTAGTTGGCTGCATTGGGTGGAAGTGTTGATCTGCTTGGGGGCAGGAAGACTCTGCAGAGGGATCTGGACAGGCTGGATTGATGGGCTTAGGTGAATGGGATGAGCTTCAACAAGGCAAAGTAGTAGGTCCTGCACTTTGGCTCCAGGCTTGTGGCAGAGTGGCTGGAAAGCTGCCAAGAGAAAAAGGTCCTAGGGGTGCTGGCCAACAGCAGCTGAAGATGAACTAGCAGTGTGCCCAGGTGGCCAAGAAGGCCAAAAGCATCCTGGCTTGGATTAGCATTAGTGTGGCCAGCAGGACTAGGGAGGTAATTTCACCCCTGCAATGGGCGCTGGTGAGGCCTCATCTCGAAGCCTGGGTTCAGTTTTGGGCTCCTTATTGCTGGAAGGACATTGAGGTGTTGGAGTGTGTCCAGAGAAAGACAACAAAGTTGGTGAAGGGTCTAGAGCACAAGTGTTATGCGGCATGGCTGAGGGCACTGGGGTTGCTTAGTCTGGAGAAGAGGAGGCTCAGAGGAGACCTTCTTGCTCTCTACAACTACTGGAAAGGAGGTGGTGGTAATGTGCGGCTTGGTCTCCTCTCCCAGGAAATGATTGATAGGACTAGAGGAGGTTCAGATTAGATATTAGGAAGACTTTCTTCTCTGAGAAGAGTTATCAGGCAATGGCACAGGCTGCCCAGGGAAGCAGTGGATTCACCATACCTGGAAGAGTTCAAAAGCCATGTAAATGTGGTGCTTGGGGACATGGTTTAGTGGTGAGCATGGTGTTGTCAGGTGGACAGCTGGACTCAATGATCTCAGAGGTCTTTTCCAACCATAATGATTCTATGATTCTGTGTGGAAACTCTTCTGAGCTATCTCTTTCCAGACATGCATCTTTATGAGTGCAGTGGTTTGTTGTCAGGCCCAGTGCTGCACATCATCAAGGAGACTTCACACGTTTTTTCTTCTCATAGCAGCTGACAATTTTAAGGCTCCTAAGCATATTTTCTAACATGCTTTTTCCAGAGAGCCTTTCTGCAACTACTTCTGAGAGCTTTACAGCCAACTCTCTACAACATTGCAATTTTTGTGCTGTTCCTTTTTTGGGCTGGAAAACTTGGTTTTTGTAATGCTCTTTCACATTTAACCACTTTATGGCACTTGAATTAGAATCTGACTTTGCTTAGAACTTGCAAACTTGCAGGTTATCTGTGTCAAATGATCCAGTTTCTTGCACTCCTACATCTCATAATATGTGTTCTTCTTTCTTGAGCTTTCTTTCAAACATCTCTTCCCCTCCATGGCATTGTTTGAAGCAAATCTGAGCAACTGTAGGAAAAAACCATCAAGAATACTAAGAACTGAGGGAAAAGCTGACAGAAAGGTTTCATAGAGTAGCAGAGTTCTCTGAAATTGAAAGTTTGAGCCATTATTAGAGGTAACAGAAGGAAGCAGGAGTCTGGAAGCAAAATATAGATGCATTTTTTTTCACAGGCCTGGCCCAGCTCTGCTTTTTTGCATATACAGGACGTGAAATGTTATTGTTCAGGACTTGCATCCTGGTTATTTATTACATGGGATGTGCCAAGATCCCAGCTGGATCTGGCCCAATATTCCAAAATTAAGTAAGCAAATGGATGCAAGTCAAGCTAAGGTTGTTTCATGGAGTTCAACGCTGAATATAGTTGTCCTGTAGATATTCCCTCAGTCCATGTTGTCCTGCTTTCAGCAGTTCCTGAAATGAAATACAATGTGCCACTGCAGGTTTGGGCCCAGATCCCACACCTCATTTCTCCTCTGTCCTCTTTACTCATGCTTCTGAGCTCCAAGGGGGCTTCTCTTTTTGAACTGGTGCCTGTTCCACACCAAGAACAGTCTTTTGCCTCAGTGGGCCTAATAAAGCACTAAAAATGTTCTTGCATAAGTTTTCCTTTGCCCCTGTGGTAACGTTTGCAGAGGTGACATTAAAACATTAAACAGATGTAAGATATTTCTAGTAGCTCTGCTGCCCAAAAAGAGCAAGCAGCTTGGCTGTCAGAGCAAACATGCACCTCAATCAGCTCCAAAGTTACAGTAAACAAGTACTAAAGTATCCAACCCATATGATGACTAAAAAGTGGCATTTATTTTCTCCTTCCTGCTTTGTGTGGGGAAGAAAAACTGGCACCAAGTATACAGGTACAGCTGAGTAAATTTGTTTGAATTTCATCTGGTTTAAATAATTAGAAGGTTTTGTCTCTTCTTGAAACTGTCTTGTGAAGCTATCTTAAGTTCTTCTCCCCATATGGGGATTTGAAATGATGCTTTCTATTACCCAGTAGGGAGGCTTAATGTCAGGCCTTGAATTTTTGGGAGTGGTTCAGGAGATTCTTCTTTCTTTTTATGCTGTACTTGTGTTTATAAAGCAAGATTCTGCAAGAGAAAGCAGAAGTCAACAATTCTTCAATGCAGAAGGTAGTCCACCACTATGTTCAGTCCTTATCAGTCCATCTTAATGACTTCTTCACTACTGGAGACAAGACAGCCAGGGAAAATGAGGAATATTCATCCTAGAACAGCATGCACCAGATTGCTTACACTGTGCTACCAGGTCTTGAATACACGACTGTAAGTTATAAGTAGCTGTAAAAGTAACTTTTTCCCTAAGCAGAAGTATTTGCTTACCCAGATCTGCTAGCTGTCCAAAATGGACAGGAAGGAAGGCAAGGGTGAGAAAAAGATGGACCAAGTAGTGTTAGATTAACCTTTCAGACAACATTCATTTCTAGCATTTGTAGGATGCAGTACAACACCAACAACAATAAATAATAAGAATAAAGCAAAAATGGAGTAAATTGTTCCAAATCCAGAAGAAAAGAATGGATTTGCCAGACCATTTCCAAGATGGTTTGGCCTGTATGCAGTTCCCTGAAGTCGGGCTAAAAAGAAGTAATGATTGAGGCTAACACTCCTTTTGTTTGCATCATTTCCATTTTCTCTCTCATTTCCAACATAACTAGGCCTTTGTGATTGTTTGGCTGAGGTGACTTTAAGATGCATTTATCATTTGGAATTGATGTCAGAAGCTATTGGAGGAGGAATCCCAAATCCCTCAGAAATTAAGGTGCAGGTAAGGAATAATTTTCACACAAGCTACGGCTTGAGCCTTTTGTGCTTTTCAGCTATTCAGGGCTACATGGATGGAAAACATGGAAAGTTAATTAGAGATTAAAAATATATCTCTGAATTTATGAAGAGAAAACTAACGGGGAATAAAAGGACAAGGAAAAGCAGTTTTAACACAGTGGAAATATTGAGATTTTGAGGGTGACATGGCTTGAATGGACAGGATGGGCAGAAGTGGTGTTTCTCCTCTTCTCTTTATCTTTACCTTCCTCCATAAATGGCTGCAGAAAGTGGAATGGCAACAAGGCAGGGATGGTGTCTGTCCTCAGCAGTGCAAGCTCAAGTCACCATAAAATGCTCTATAAAAATCACCTGCCATTGATGTGATGAACACAGTCAGATAAAAAAGGCAATGTTATGTTTGTTTCCCCAAGTAATAAATTGCTCTTGGTAGCATCATAAAAAAATTGCAGCATCTCTCACCCATGCTATTTTCTTTTATGATAGGTTATAAAAGAAGTCCCAAACCAACAACTCTTTACTCAACTTTTACATCAGTTTTTCCCAAGGCCTTTGAAGTTGGTTTTTTTTTATGGTCTTGATAAGCAAACACTACTGCCTGCACTACCATGTCTTCTACAACAGGTAAAGCCTAAACCTTCAGGGGTTTTGGTATGAGTGTCCACAGAGGTCTCCATGGGTGCTGGCAGTATGAGAGTCAGGGCATGGGGCAGCAGTGGTGGCTCTAGGCAGATGTTCTTGAATAACACCCACAGTGGTGGCAAGGAAGGAAAAAATCAGTCAATCCTGACAGCCATGTCATATTTGACTTGGATTATCAGCATTAATATCTTAGTGAAGTCATGGAATGTCACATTAGTGTGGTTGTCCCTACACAGAGGTATGTGTGTGATGTTCCAATGTGTGGTATGTGTATACCTATTTTGTACTCTAGACTGATTATATAACTGATAGTTTTTAAGCCTCTTGATAACTGATTTACTCTACAGTATTTTGTATTAACATGGGAGAGAAAATAGAAAAAATATTAAGGAAGCTCTTCAAGTAATCTGTGGTTTATACTATGTCCTTCCTATATATAACCATTGTTGCAGCAGAAATAAAGAAGGAAAAAAAAGTCCGAACTCCACTCTCCAGCAATGAATTTCATACTTTTATACAGTTAGACTGAATCTAGGATGTCATTCATCTAGGATATCCTTTGGCCTCTGTACTCAATGCTCTAATGTCTTCCCATCTGTCAACCTATAATAGCAAGAGGCAATGCCTGGAAAGGCTATTTAGGGAGAAAACTGCAGAGGAAATAGCATTGGCAGTTCAACAGATATCCATCACCTTTGGAAGTCAGGGCTAAAATGTTACCCTTTAGAATGGTGTTAAGGGAAGCAGTGCTAGTAGAGCGGCTGAGTAATAGCCCCAAGTCTGTTCCAGCATCTTCATGCCAAGTAGAAGGTTGAAGATACCTAAGGTATTCTCACAGCTTGCTTCCTGTTGAAAGTAAATTGCCTTGGCACAGGAGCTCCATAAGACAGCTGCAGACTGCTCCTTGGAGAGCCCTTTCTAGGCTCCAGCACACCAACAGAGAGTGGAGCCAAGGAGGAAGGTTGGAAGAACATGCTAAGAGCACAGCTTTTGCATTCCTGCTTTGCAGGTGTTTGGAGTAACACTAGAATCCACTTGCACTAGCTGAAATATGGGCCAGGCTTTTGAACTGGCTAAATGACTCTGTGCTGGTGGGACAGACATGATCAGAACGGTTTAATATTAGCTTTACCTACTTCTTTCTTTATTCCCACCTCCCCCCCAATGATACCATGGGCTCCATCTGTGCTGTACATTCATGGGCACTTTTCACTAAAGAAGGTGGGCAGAGATCTCCAAGTTGAAGATGACTAAAAAATTGTCAGGAAGCGTGGCTGTGATGCTGCTTGCAAGCTATGCTGAAAAGCACCTAATTTCAGTTTTGGCATCACCCTCCTTGAAAGAAGCCATGTTTAGGAACCTGTAAGAGTACCTCTGCATTCATGCTGTGCTGTGTGGTTGATACTTGCTGGTTTTGGTCACTGTTAGGGGATGTGGTTTAGTGATGGGCATGGTAGTGTAGAGTGGATGGTTGGGCTTGATGATCTGAGAGGTCTTTTCCACCCATCCTGATTCTATGAAGTTCTCTCAGTAGGGATCTAATTTTAAGAGAGTATACTCAATTCTTTTGCTTAATCCTCTATGGCTAACCTCTCTCAGGTCATGATTCATGTGCTGCCCAGCATCAGACATTGGATTGCTCTTCTGCACCAGGGCATCATGATCCTGAAAGTTGCCACCAATTGAACAGAGATGTGAACAAACACGTGCAGACTTCTGATCTGTTCTCTAAAACATTGGCCAGACCCTGGGTACCTCTGAAGTGCTTGAGGAGAAGAAGATGCAAAGCCTGTGTGTGAATCTTAAGGTAAACAGAAGGCTCATAGATTACTGAAGTGAAAAAAGTTCTCTTTAACAACATCACAGTGTTTCCAGAAAGATCAAGAACTGTAAAGATGAATGATTCTCTTCACTGAGAAGACAATCTTACTGTACTGTCAAATCAAAACCTCTCTCTTTTTTCTCCTTTCTTTTCCTCCCCCTTCCTTCCTTCTTTTCCTCCCCCTTCCTTCCTTCTTTTCCTCCCCCTTCCTTCCTTCTTTTCCTCCCCCTTCCTTCCTTCTTTTCCTTCCCTTTCCTTCCTTCTTTTTATTCCTTTCCCCCCCTCTTTCCTTACAGAATACTGCTATTCTCTTCCTCCCCCTGAACAGTTAGTTGCTGATGCTACGGTAGTTTTTGCTCAGGCTGATAGGATGTCAAAGGTCAATAGCATATTCTCTCCTTACCTTTTATCTTTTGTTACAGGATGAATTGCAGGTTTTGGAGAGACCAGAAATACTTGGGCCTAGACTTCAAGAAAATCAAATCAAACCAAGCAGAGCAGTTTTAGCAGCTGGAGTCCTAGTGCAGTTTGTTCAACAGAATAATCAGGTAAGCCAAGGTGTTGATGTAGGCATAAATAAAACTTCTGTGCATCTTATTATTCAGTTTAAATAGAAGCTAATTTTTATCACTTTAAGCTGCATCTTTATGGTTAGACTAATAAAAAGCCCTCAGATATGAAAAAAAATCCAGATGAGTGAAAACCAGTGTTATTTACAGTGTTAAACCCCAGAAGTTTGTGAGGTATGACTGAAAACATTGGCCTACAATAAGCCAATCAGATTCTATTTACTTTTTCATCTTTAAGACATGTCTATACAATCACTGGTTTAAGAGCAATTTACCTGTCTCCTCCTAAATTCAGCCTTTTTAATAGTTAATACTTAGAAATGCTCTGTGTGTGATGTTTAATAAAACTGTCAACTTTCCAGTTATTGAGAACACAGAAAGTGTAAACATTTCAAAGAATGTCTGTGGAAGTTGTAATTTACATCTCATTCTCCATTCAGCAAGTGGGGAAAAAAAAGTCATATTCACTGTTTGTATTGTTATTCTTGGTCAGGCTTTCTAAAAAAGCCAACTAAAAATGTTCTTTTTTTTTCAGAGTGTGCTGAGTTAATATGTCTAAATATGTCCAAAAATTGTCAAAATAACTGTTCTGTCAAAAGTTGCTGACATTTAATTCAAAGTAGTGGATTTTATACGTTATCAAGTATTTCTCAAAGTTAATTTTTTGCAAAGCTTTCCTTCCTTTTCTAAACCAGGAGCAGTTCTTTGGCATGTCCTTGAAAGCTTTGTTCTCAGCTGCTGAAGTGCAGGCTTCCTTATTCACCTAAAATGAAGAAAAACCTGATTTATGACAAATAATAAGCTAACACTGACAGAAACCTCAACTCATTGGAGAGAATCCAAAGAAGGTCCAGCCAAAAAGTGACTGTAAAAATAATAGGTTTGTCACACATTTTTGGGCAGAGAGCAATAGTTCCTTTTATTTGAATATGCTCATTAAAGTGAAGATTCAAAAACAAAGCATATTCAAATTCCAGGGAAATTGGAACAATTGTTGTGCATCATTTCCATGAAATTAAGTTGGAGAGTGAACAGCTCTGGATTAGAGTTGGGATAACTCACAATCAGGTGTAAGAGGAAAGAAGCGTGAACTTGCTTATTAGGTATTCATTATTCATTTAGATGCTTACTATGAAATTATTGATAAATTGGGTCATTCCATTGCCTCCAGCTGACAATTGTGTACATCAAGAAGGTAAAAACAACAGCTACAGGAAATTATTTGTAGGTTTGAGCTTCCTGAATGAGTAGTTTATCATCAATTAGTTTGGGGGAACCCACTGAAAAACCACATGTGGATACTGAATGGAGAGGAAACCTGAAAATAGGATGAGAAATTATCTTCTGGGTAGTTTGGAGGCTAAGAGATATTCAACTTAAATCCAAAGCAGCAAGGTAGGGCAAAAAAATGTCCAGTGCAAGTTGCTCTAAAGAGATTTAGTTTTATATTTTACTTACTTTGAGGAAGACATCAGTGTTCAGGTTGTGACTAACTCATAAAATAAGTCAATTTTTTTGCTGTAGACCTTACGTCACTCATACAACTGATGGAAAAGATAGAAATTTCATCAACAAATGTGTTCAGTTTCAAAGCAAATGTGTAATCTGTTGGAAGGTTCAGCTGAGACAAAAGCAAAGAGTGGAAAGCCTCATAATTTATTTGCAAAATGTGGAAAAAATACTGAAAAAGATGGAAAACCAAATCTTATCTATATTCTAGCTATAGAGACTATAGAGAATAATCAGACTAGATTAGATCCTGCTCTGAGGATGAGGGTTTGTTGCAAATGGGGCTAAAGTGAAAAGTTGTCCTCGTTCAGGCAAGTAGTTTGGTAACAGAGGTTGATGGCAATAGAGTTGACTTGCTTTTGATCTGAAGACACTAATTTTGGACACTCAATAAAAATAAACCCAGGACTCCATGTTTGGTGACAACCCACTTGGGAATTAATCAGCTTTTTTTCTCCTCTAATGAGAATTCTGAGCCTTGACACAGTGAAACTGTACCATAAGATATTACAAAGTAGAACTCAAGTCTAAAAGAACCAACAAAAAATTAATGTTCACTTAGAGGAAAAATCAGAAAACAAGATTAAGTTTGTGGCTGAAAAATGACTTAGCCTTCACATTCAAAGAGATGAAATGGCCTTTGTCCTAAATATATCTGTGCATGTCATATCCTATAGAATAGAATCTTTATGCCCGAAAGAAATAGCTTTTGTAACTATAAAGCAATATTTGGAAACTGGAAAGGTTCTATGTAGGTGCCAGCTAAAGTGCTCAGCCCTTTGCTTGGAGAAGAGCTATTCTCCAGGTTGTGACTGGATTTTTATTCCTATCATCAGTTTTTTCAGCTTCTGAAACATGATCTCTGTCAGGAGACTTCATTTGCTGAATCAATTTGTGCTGCTATACATCTCCATTGAATATTATCCAAGTGGGTAATGTTGTTATATAAATTTATCTGTATTTAGCAGATATATGGAGGCTCTCACATTAAAAGGAACAAAAGCACAGTAATTGATCATTAATAAATTAATGGATTCACTACAACTAATATTTTTTGTTGTTTTCTACATGATGAAGCAGCAGCATGATCATGAAGTTGCTTTGTTTTTGAACACCTACCCTTGTTCCCACACTTATTTTTAGAAAGGAATTATGATGTATTAGAAGTATATTGAAATGAGCTTGTGAGGTAGCAAAGTCAAGGGTTTGTATTACAGGTGAAGCTGTTACCCTTCCAACTCTCATTTGGTTCTTTTTGCATATATTTTAGTATAGCTTGTAATTACCATGTCACATCCTTGATTTCTGTGTAAAAGATTGATCTTGCTCATGAAAAGGCAATTTCCTATGTGTGACCTGTACTTTATTTACAGTGATCTTGTCAGGTGCTATGTAAAATACGGAATTATTAAGTTATTTGTGGACTGTCTGGTGTGAAGCCAAGTTAGAGAGCTATGGATGTGATGGCTGGACTGTTCAGTGGATAAGGAACTGGCTGGCTGGTCACGTCCAGAGGGTAGTGGTCAATGGCTCGAAGTCCAGCTGGAGATCAGTGCCATGTGGTGTCCCTCAGGGCTCTGTACTGGGGCTTGGACTGTTTAATATTTTTATAAACCATATCAACAGCAGCATTGAGTGCACCAGCAGCAAGTGTGCAGATGACATCAAGCTATGGGGTGCTGCCATGGGCAGGGACACCTTCCACTAGAGCAGCTTGCTCCCAGCCCCAGCCAGCCTGGCCTGCAACTACCAGGGCTGGGGCTGCCACCACCTCTCTGGGCAACCTGGCACAGTGGCTCACCACCCTCAAGTTGATACAAGTTTTTAAAAAAACCCTGTTATTTATGGTTAGGTCCTTAAATTGATGGGTTTTCTTCCTTTCTTCTGTTTTAGAAACTGCATATCTGAAGAGCTTCAACAGAGCACTGATCAGTTTGTAGGAAAAGCAGAGATACTAAGTTCTACAGTGGCACTGAGAAAAACTCCTTTTGGCAAACCTACCTTTTCCACTTGTTTTTTTTCCACTGATATGAAATAATACCCTGAAATCCCTGCTAAGTTTCCTGCTAGGGGGAAGAATTCTGGCTTTCTGCAGCACTGTGGGCTTTCACTGACCCACTGACAGGTCAGTTGGAGCATGCTTTGCTTCAAACCAACATACAAATTAATTAAAGAGGTGGCAGCCTTTCTTTTTCAGGAGGCTAGTGCAGTTGTTGGAATAACACCCTGTACATCTTCATACAGTGTGTAAACAAGTTTTTTTTTCTTTTGCAAGTTTTTTTCTTTTGCAAAGCCCTGTGATACAGCTGTTTCTCATCTTCATCTCACAGATGCTATCTTGCTTATAGGGCAGCTTAGTTAAAAAGCTGTGTTGACTCATAAGACCAAGATGTACAATACTCAGTTTTAAATGAAAAGTGCAAACTCCTTTATTATCCACTGGGCAAAAAGCTAGGTGTAAACTCATGTTTTACTAGGAGCAGAAGACTGAAACTCCAGGAGCAGTGTCAAAGCTCTTTTTCTGTGAAGCATAATGGACTATAAAAGCCCTAACAAATATGCTTATTCATCTTATTATTATGGAAAGTCCTGGTGACTCACTGCACTGGCAAGTGGAGATGGGTTAGTTTGGTTATTACTGTTTGTAATTGGCTTTTCTGTTAAGATGGAAACAAAACAGCAACAGTATGGAAGGTTCCTTTAGCCTTCTGGTGTTCACATCTTTCAGTTATGGAGCAGGGGAGTGTTCTACAGGCTGAAC
This sequence comes from Bucco capensis, assembly GCA_013396975.1. Classification (NCBI taxonomy): domain Eukaryota; kingdom Metazoa; phylum Chordata; class Aves; order Piciformes; family Bucconidae; genus Bucco; species Bucco capensis. The sequence goes on along the minus strand of VWZO01006476.1, from coordinate 189,398 downwards.
CAGTCAGTTCTTAACACTGAATAAATGTGCTGAAGACTAGAAGAAGGGAGAAGAAAAAAAAAAAGAAAGAAAAAAAAAGACAAAGTCTTAGTCTTCCCCCATCCTCCCCAGAGCTGTGACTTGGAGCAATGGAATGTCCCAAGTGGAGAAACACAGACATAATGTCTAATTGCTAGGACATAAGGACTCAGAGGGAGAGCAGACAGTGGCCAGGAGTGCGGAAGAGCACTGACCCCAAAGGTCAGAAAGAGAGAGGGAAAAAGAAACTCAGTGCAGGCTACGTTCAAGAAGCTCAAGTGGCCAACCACAGCCAAAAGAAGGCTCAGGAGTACTGAGGCAAAGCAAGCAGGGAAGTAGAGGTTAGTCTGGTTTTTATACATTGCTCTGTTTGAATGCATACACAGAGATATTCTCTAACTAACTAATGAAAGACAAACCCCCTGAATCTGACTCCCTTTTGTGTTCAGTCAATATGCACTCATATAAATACTGCAGCTAATGAGATCTGAGAGCAGATTTGCTCAAGCTTGTGGGGAATGGGGAGAACTAGCCTGGGTCAATCAAATCTAGGACAAGGGATGCAATTCCAATGACTGTAACAAACAGGGAACTTGTTGCCCTCAGGGCATGCTACAGGAAAAGCAGAAAAAGCTGGAAGTTATTATTAAGAAAGGACTTGGCTGTTGTACTGGCCTCTATACATAGCAGACTCACATGTCTAGCCAGTGGGAACTCTACTGAGGTTGTGAAAGAGAACAACATTTTTGTTAGGAGCTAAGAAAAGGAGTTCTTCTCAGTAAAGGGCTCACTGCAACTCAGCTTTTTCTGTTATTACCAAACCTGACTTCTGAGTCTTGAGAGCTATTGATTCAAGTCAATAATCTCTAAATCAGTTGCCAGTTCCTTCCTGGAGGAATGCAAACCAGTTCTCAAGGAGTCCAAAACCTCATGCTATCAGCATTTTCATGTAGGGTCATAGAATCACAGAATCATTATGGTTGGAAAAGGCTTCTGAGATCTTTGAGTCCAACCATCCACCCAATACTCCCATGCTCACCACTAAACCATGTTCCCAAGCACCACATCTACATGGTTTTTGAACACTTCCAGGGATCATGATTTCACCACCTCCCTAGGCAGCCTGGGCCAATGGCTGATAACCTTCCTGGTGAAGAAATTCTTCCTAATATCCAACCTGAACCTCAATATCTTTCAATCTAAGTTTATTTCTCCATGATAAATGTCTTCTGTGCACATGACTCAGGTGCAGATTCTTTCTTTTCCCTCTGAACACCTTGATATGCCTTCAGCATTAGAAGGTATAATGCAGGTTCTCACCTTCATTTTAAGTTTGTAGCCTGGACAATATCCAGAGAAAGGAGAGGACTGAAAGCATGCAGTAATATTAACAAGTACATCCTTGAGTTAGGAGGATGCACAAAGGTACTGGTGGTGTACAGAGTCACACAAATCATGTAGATTTTTTTAATGAGGAACTAATTATAGGGTGGTGTTCTTTTTCAGAGTGCTTTATGAGCACTAATTATTACTTGTCCCTTAATTTTCCAGCTGAATAAACAGAACTGGGAAGAGATAACAGCAGCTTTCTAAAATCCCTGCATGAGTCAGCAGCAAGCTGAGCATCAGGTCTTTTGAGTTTTGAATCTTTATTGATTATTGCCCTGCTTAGAACCTTATTCTTTGTGGACAAGACCAAATCCTTGTATTGCTGTGAAATGGGGCAAAGGAAAGTGACATTTAAAGAGTGATTGCAAAGGTACTGACCAGTTCAGATAAGAGTGCAAACCTCTTTTTAATTTCTCTTTGATTCTCTTTAAGCAAAAATGATATTGGACTCTGTTTTATTGGAAAAGAGAAGATCTCTTTGATATATTTACACATCATTAGTCACTGCATCTGGGAGGTAAGTTGCCTTTGGCTTTCTGCATCTGGCCCAAGTATAAGTAGATAAAGACAAATGCTTTCCCAATGCCAGGATTCCACAAGCACACGGTCCAGCCCTCCACTCCTTTTACATTTCTCCCCTTCCTTGCAATCTCTTCAAAAGATCCTGTGTGTTGAAAGAGCCAAGTTAATTATTTTAAAGGTTCCAATAGTTTATTTTTCAGGGAGATTCTCAGACATATGAATCACCAGGAATAGCTGTAGTTCAGGAAAAACTTCTGGGAGTTGGACGTAGCTCCTAACACTTGGTCAGAATCAATTTGATGGGACCTGGAGGCAAAGGGAAGGGGAAAAGCAAAGCTTTGCAGCTTTGTGCCCTTTGAGCACAGAGGGAAGCCTAAGAGGCATTTTAGCTTAGCTTAGTGTCACAAATGGAAAAAAACACACAAACAAAACAACAACAACAAAAAACCACACACAAAAACCCCCAAACAACCCCCCTCCCCCAAAAAAAAACCAATCAAAAAACCAAAGCCAAGGTAAAAAAATGTTGACCCTGATTTCATGAAGACTTTTGTATTAAAAGAGAGCACTGCCATGCACTACTGCTTTGAACAATAAGAGTGGGGGAAAAGCTTGGTCATTATGTTATATTCTTATCTTTCTACACAGGATTCCTCAAATCTCTTCCATATTAATGGATATGCCCTTAAATGATCAGGATCTTGGACTTTCTTGACATGTGGCAAGGTCAGTTCATGTTTCTTTCTCAAACGCAAAGGAAACTGGGCAGACAAAATTGGGCCATGGTTTCGCGGCATGGTGGTGATAGGTAGATGGTTGGACTTGATGATATTAGAGGTCTCTTCCAACCTTAATGATTCTGTGGATCTGTGAAAAATGGCAAGGGAGCTGCAGTGATTTTCTCAAGCTTTTATAGCGGCACAAGCCAAGCCTTCACCTTAGCCGTATAAACCTTGTGCCTCTAATAAAAGCTCTTCGATGAAGAGCAAATTTAATACTGAGGAGAACCAACAAAACTAGAACAGGGGATATCTCTGCCAGCAAAGTATGTTTTTGCACAGAACAGAGTATTCACAGGACCTGTGGTAACAGTATATGGAACCAATTTCAGCCTGGCAAGGAAAAGGAAAGTATAACATTTCTTTATGCGACGATTTTTCCACATTCAGTCCAACAGTGTGTGTCATGAGTTACATCTGTGACAAAAACAGCACTTCAAGCGGCCTAAGAAAGAGAAACCTTGGCTCACTTTACCCTATTACTTCATCTCTAGGGTTTGCCCTGGTGCACTTTTCCAGTAACATGATCTTTGGATAGGCTCTGGATTGTCCTATATAAAAGACGTTACTGTAATAGCCATCTCCCTGTATTCTGTAAGTACCTATAATTCTGTCATTTGGCTGAAAAAGTTATGTCCAGTAATTTTGCAATAATATAGAGCTTAGTCCAAGTCAAGTCAGTCATACTTGTTCATATATCAGATTAATTAGCAGCTTTTCTTGCTTTATACTGTAAGCTGTGAGCTGCCACTGCCTTTGTGGAGTGAAGATTCTCTGCTGGGAGTTGTCATTTGTGGTTTTATGGTGAATTCTAAATGAATTCCTAGTGTGGAATTATAATCCAATTCATAATTGTCTATGAAGACCCCAACTGCAACTATAGTGTGCTTGCAAAAATTGTATCTGCTGTAATGTTGTTTCATATTCATGTCAATCTTAAGGTTTTAAAAACAAAAGTAAGTCCATTTTGGGTATTTCATGAAGAACAAAACTGATGTGTCCTTAAATCCACCTCACTCACCCATTCCAATGTTTTCTCCCAAAGTCTCAGCAGCAGCCAGTTCCATATGTCATGGAAAATAGATGTGCTTCTCTACCTATTCTACACCTAGGAGTTACTTGCTGTTGTAGTTCATTCAGCAAGGAGGACATGCAGAATCAAATTTGACAGAGGGGCTAGATATCCAAATATTTTGTACAGAAATACTGAATCTGATGTTAGATGTCACCCTTGAGAGACTTCTCCTCTGTGACTCTTCAGTGAGAGGAGGAACTTCAAAAAGAGTAGGATTGAAGCCATTTAATATTTCCTGTAAGTCCCTGCTCAGGACACTGGTGTGAGTCCTGTTTTTAGAAGCCTTTTTTCAGCTCAGTTTGTATCTCTGAATTCTCTGGAGTTACTCAGTAATGGAGTGTAGGACCCTCAAGCTGCAGGGAGGTCAGGCTCCTGCAGCAGGAATTGCTCAAGCTCAGCTAGGGAGGAGATAAACAGTCTCTAAAGAGCAGACTTGTAAAGTGTGAAGGTCATTTGAGCTTATTTCATGTACAGTAAGTTGCCTGTCATTTGGTTTTATTTTCACCTGTTCCTTGTTCTTGTTTATACTCTGTGGTGATAGCTGAATTTCCCCCCCTCCCTGAGAATTCCTACTGCAGGAAATAATTTATTGTCATTCTCCTGGTTTGAGTTAGAGCAGAACTAATTCTGTTCAGTGATTTTACCTTGAAGCTAAGTCAGATGTCCTTACTCCCAGCCCAAACATTCCAAAACACCACTTTTCAGCTGATACCAATGATTACTGTAGTAAGCTGTATAACATGAAGCTCAGAATACTATAATGTTATAAGAGCTGCTCCAATAACTTCATCTTTGTCACTGTTTCTATAGTTCTAATCAAGTCTCTAGTCCTTTCAAGAACCCTTTTCCATAATATTCCAAGGTCTCTTTAAATAATTGAAGAAATCTTGGAGAAATGTTGCAGCTTTCATGCACAAGCAGGTCTAACTCTTCCACTGCCCTGAACCATCCACTTCAGAGCTCACAGGAGGACACTGATGCAGTACCAGTCTCTAATCATAGAGTACAGGGAGTATTTGTTACTGATAGGCATTCCAAATCTTACTGAGGAATTCATCCAAGTTTCAAAGGGAAAAAAAAATGGCATAGAAGAAAAATGGAAGAGACAAAAAACTTACTTATGATTTTGCATAGATTGTCCAGCACCAAGCACCTACTCAGTGATATATGTAATAATAAGGCTTGTTCAAATCAGCAGCAGAACTAGAGCTACCAAAAGCTGGTGTAATTAATACCATTTCTATGCTCAAATGGTTGTTTCTTCAACTCTGTGTAACCCTAGTGTAGTTAGTAGGACTCTATAGTACGTGGTTCTGCAGTAAATAGATGTTGACTGTGATACCAGTTTATTCATCCTGAGGACAATAATCCACTGGTGTATCCAAATCAGCTAGAAGGCAACTTGCATCATGCTCTGCCTCTCCACATGACATATCCTGCAGCAGCTCTTCCTTTCAGAGCCTAACTTAGTTTGCATGTGCCATTTGTTCTAGTTTTTGTGCCTGTTTGCTTTGCTCTGAATCTCAAACTACTTGTTAAGCTGTGAAAACAGAAGCAAGAAAATCCTTCTCCTGCCTTTTGCCTCTCTCTGTGTCTCTCTCACAGTTGCTAGAGGAGGGACAGTGAAGCCAGTAGTCATTTGTGCTATTAATAATTATGCTGAGGTGGAGGAGCTGGGGAAAAATAAGGCAAAATAGCTGCTTTAGAAATTTCTCCCTGCTGGGTAAAGGCAACGTGTGCTCTCTCTCCCCTCCTTTGTGTAAAATGCTGCTTCTCAGACACTTTGACCTCTCAGAGTTTAGAGGGGGTTCAGTTACACTCAACTGTTCTGAAAATATTCCTATATTCTTTCACTCTGAGATTTATTTATCTTGTGCTTACTGATGGGATGCTTGGAACCAGTTTTGTCAGATGTGTGAATAACAACCCCTCCCCAGGTGTCTCCTTACTGCTGCAGTACTGGGGAGGAATGAGTTAAGAGGGGAGATCAAAGCAGCTGGGATCTATCAAGTCATTAGGGCTCACTGCCAAGGGAAGAGAAGGAACTGGGGCTAAGACAAAGGCTTTGATCCCAGGAAGAGAGGGCTCTGGGTCAGGAAGCATGAAGTAAGGCAAAATCTGTTTGCTTTGGCCCTGCTTTTGAGTGGGCTCTTCACCCTTAGAGGTAATGTTTTTCCTTTAATTGTTTTTTTTTATTACTTGCAGTATGGTTTGGCTGGGGTCTGGGTTCAGATTTACCTCTGTGGCAGCAAACATGAAAATGGCTGGTGGAGCTGTGGTGCAAAGTGGTATCTGAGCTGTATGGAGGGATGCTATGTGGAGTTCTGGTCTATGTCAGCAAGAGGCTGGCCAGTCTGAATTCAAAGTCAGGGGTTAAGGATGTCTGTGTGGGCTACAAGACGTTGGAGAAGTCTAGTTCACCCTCAGTAAAGATAAGCACCTTGCTGCTAATGCTCTGCTTTGGATTTCAAGGTTTAAATCCTTGTAGCTTCAATCTACAGTCATTAAATTGTTAGTATGTAGGGATTTTCTGCCTTTGTATGTGAGCAAGCAAGTTGGTTTGACTAGCAGAAGCTTTTCCTGGGTTGGTTTGGGTCTTTTTCAGATCTGTTCTGAAGGAAAGCATTGTTGGGGTTTTCTTTATGGCAAGCTACTTAATGGATGAGACCTCAGCATTTGTTTTCTCCAGGGATGTAATTCTGAGTTCAATACATGGTACTTAATGTATTTTAAGTAGACGAAACTCCAACAGGCAGGATATAGTGTGGGTTTTGTACTTGTGTAGGATTCTGGCTCCTTGGTGTTGGTAGCCATCTTGGTTCTTCCACAGCTGCAATTTTTTTCCTCACAAGTAATTCAGTTCACCTCTTTTTCAAGTGCTGATCTCCAGAGTCTGTGTTTCTAGTCTGTCTCAATCCTATTTCATTCTTTTGTTTTTCCTCATGGATCAATTTCTTTTGGATAATGTGAGGAGAAAAGGAAATATGAAGGGATTTTGTTCAGTGAAATGGAGCTGTGACCTACCACTGTAGATAAACTGCAGGAAGGAGATTTGGTCTATTGGGATAAATGGAATGTGGAATTTACACTTTTCTTGGAATGAAGAGTCAGATTCTTGTAACAGAGGATTCACTATTTCATAGTTTTCCTTCCTTTTTAGTATCTTCATGTGAAAACAGAATGATCAAATCCATTCACTTGTGGCAGTATTGTTGCTGTTAATGTATTCTGGAATAAGCGTTTCCCCCTAGAGAGCAGTGTATCTTCTGGTGAGATAAAAGGAGACATTATCTTTGCATTATAACAAGCTACACAGCATCCTCCTATGCAGAAAAAAAGTAACTCTAGCTCTTAACTAAGATTTATGACCCCTTCTTAGGGCAATAGAGCAATCCTGTAATACTTACTGTGGTCTCTATAGGTTTTTGGATCCATGTTGATGCTCAAAGGGATGTGGTTTGAATCTGAGCACAGTAATGTTGCATGTGAGGTGGAGGCATGCTGCAAGTGTGCATGCATGAAGGAAAGTTAGGGGAGAAGTTAGTGTTGTAGCATATACCACAATCCCCAGTAGAATATTTTGGCACAAGAATGACTGTTCATCTGTTGAGCATAACACTGGGACAGTCAAGAGTGAGCAGCAGTGTTGAGGGAATGAGGTTAAAGGCAAAGTGAGGAACTTTGTACTTAAGGCTCTGAGCTCTGGAAAGCAATAGGCTTTCTGTTTCTTCACAAAAATACATTAGGACCAATCATGGATGACTTTTGCCCCTGAATGACTCATTTTCTAATATTTTGTGTATTATCTGATTATATATGGGAAAAAACAAAGCAGCTCTGTGTGGCTTTCCTACTTCCCTGGGCAGCCTGGGGGGAACACATTGTTCCTAATACCCAATCTAAACCTCCCCAGGTACAAGAGAGGCTGTTTCTTCTCATTCTTAACACCTGGGAGAAGAGACCAACCCCCCCCCACCTTGTTCCAGCCTCCTTTCAGGGAGCTGTAAAGAGTGAGAATATCACACCTGAGCCTCCTCTTCTCCTGATTAACCAACCCCAGTTCCCTCAGCTGCTCCTCGTAAGGCCTGTGCTCTTTACCAGCTTCAATGTCCTTCTTGTAGTGAGTGACCCAGAACTGACCCCAGGATTTCAGGTGTGGCCTCCCCAGGGCCCAGTCCAGAAGGACAATCCCTGCCCTAGTCCTGCTGCCACACTAGTGCTGATCCAAGCCAGGCTGCTGGTGGCCTTCTTGGCCACCTGAGCACACTGCTGGCTCATGCTCAGCTGCTGTTGGCCAGTACTCCCAGGACCTTTTCCACTGGGCAGCTTTCCAGCCACCGTGCCTCAAGCCTGGAGTACTGCATGGTTCAGAGATCAAAATCTGAGGGAAGGACTAAACTAATCTGGAATATATTTTGTTACAGATCGAGGAGATTTCTAAAGTGAAGTCAGCCTTAGTAGGTAAGGAGATTTCCTCAAAGGGGAAAATAATACTTCATTTGTTTGTAGAGTCATATGATACCAAATGACTTCCTTAATTCTAATAAATACAGAAATCCTTTACTAGATTCCTTGTGGGAGAAGGTAATAGATGATGTAGTCTACACAACACTTCATCAGTAGAATAATTAATTGGGGGGGGAAAGTTTCACTTTCTGTCATTCTGTCAGCTGTAAAAGTTACATAGCATTTTCATTTACTTGCACTGTTGTGACACTGGGATCTGGAGTTAAGAATTAGAGCAAATAATTTCTCTTTCTGAAAACAATAGAAAATTGGATTTCTTAATATGTCTACTACTGCAGCCAAAGTACACACAGTAAAGTTGGAAATGGATATAAAATCAACTATTTTGCTCTTCCAAGATAATGAAAGATTAGCATTGTATAATGCTGACACTGAAATACCCTGAGATTTTTGTTGTTGTTTTTCTATAATGCCAGCTTGAGGATTTGATTCTCCAATTAACTTGGACCAGTTGCAGCACTGGGAGGTTAATATTCCAGGATAAAGTACTTTCTGCTGCAAGGAGATAAAATACCAGAGTGATATTTGAGTCATCAGAAGTTTAAATTAGTTGCAGTCTTGAAGTATTGACTTTTATTACTTCTCTCCCATAAGATTGCACCTGCATGGGGCTGTTTGTGTAGCTATCACTGCAAAACCTAACAGTTCTTTCTCAACACTTTATTGGGGTGAAAATGACTGATAGTCTAGAGATAAGTAGCTTTATCAGACATAGGTTTGCACTAAACATTTCTAGGCACTGTGCACTGTTTACATTAAAAATCCTGATTTTTAGGCCAAAATGTCTTCCTTTTATCCATGTTTTCAATTTTTCTCAAGGATGTGTGAGGTGAATTTTGTGCTTTACCTCCTTTGGGGGCTTGGAGGGCAAAGGATACCTCTGCTTCAAGAAACAACAGCAGCTATAAATGTCAATGTCTCTGCCATTTGTATGATATGTAGCTCCAGATTGATATCAGACCTGCTGGTTAGAAAGTCAATATTTTGTTTTCTTGGAGACAGTGTTTGCAATCCTATGTCCTCATCATGAGCATTTATAGTGAAATTGAGTCTTGACATATTTATAAGAGACCTAAACCAAATGAATATGAGCTAGCCTTAAAATATACCAAAGAAATCATCACCTGGTGTCAAAGCAAACTGTCTGTTTCTAAATGGTCTTTATAGCTTGTCTAGGAGCCATAATTCAGTCATTTTTCAGAAGACTTAATGACTTTGAAATTGAAAAGTCAGCATGATTTTTCCTCTGGATTTCATTCTTAAAAACACATGGAATTCCCTGTGGCCTCTTTTAGTCCCAAACCAGCATTCTCCTTGCACAACATTGGACAACAGTGCCTGTTTTGCAGGAGTGCTGTGAGAGTTCCCTGCTCTTCCCTAATCCCCTTAAACTCCTTTGGCAATAGGTAATTCTCTTGCTCAGTGCAGCCAAATCCCACCACCTTATTCTTTTTTGACATTCATTCATGTCACTGTGATATTTTTAACTTTCAGCACAATTTAGAAGAACTGGCTTGACAAAGAGGCCAAGAGTAGGCAGGAGGTTCCCAAGTCCTCACTAAAATAATGATTACATTTTTTTTCCTAGTGCCTTTCTCTAAAACAAGACTAGTTCCAAACAGTGTGGAAGAGACCACAGGAAACATTTAGCTCTTGATATCCTGCAGGACAAATCAACTGATGTTTGGAAGACTCTAGCTGTAAGGAATTAGAAGTCTGTCTATATATTGAGTGAATAAAATTTGCTGTGAGTTACATATCAGTGTGCTTTTAGAATCTGCTTACAATTTGCTTGCAGTTGATGTATTTTTCAATACATTTAAAATGGGAAACAAAAACCTTTGCAGGCTTGTTGGCATCTATATACTTTTAATGCACTGAGGTTAGGTCCTTGTGCTATTTCTGTTGGCTCTGATTCAGGAGCTGAACAAATCCATCAGGGAAATTACTTTTCATTCTGGAGTACTTTTGGTATTACAGGTTTAGGTTCTCGTTCAGCTTAATTAACTTATAAAGCATGATTAGGTAGTCCCTAGCACACCTTTCTTAGAATCCCAGCAAAAGCAATGAAAGACATGTTACAGATCACCTAACTTTCTTGAGCCAAAGCATATCTATGGCACACTGAACAGTTTGGGTTTTGTTCCTCCTAGCCTCTTTGCATAAACTTCTGGTGTTGAAGACTATACCTTCTTTCCAAGTAATCTGTTCCATCGCTTTGCTGTCTTTATTGTGAGGAAATTCTGTCCAGTCCAAGTTTCCCCCTCCCCCTTTTCTGCTTTAGACCTGCCATTTCTTGCTCTATCCACAGTGAACATGGAGAATACATTCTCATTTGTCTTTCCACCAGGTAGATGTGCAAAACACCCTTGTGATGTCCTCTTCTGTCCACGACCTGAAATGGGAGGCATTAATTTGCAGAGAAAGAACAAGCTCAAACTTTTTTGAAGGCCTTTTGACTTCTGTACTAGTTTGGGAAGCAGAGAAATGTTTGAATCTGGCTTAATTCTGGTTTTTGCCTCAGAGTCAGAACACTAACAAAAGTCTAACTACATGGTTTTGCCAAAAGCATAAAACTCCTGACCTACACAATAAAGGAGGAGGGTTTCTTCATAACTATGTTTGGTAAAATTTGTAACAAAACTGAAGAGATTTCCCACCAAAATGCTATGTTTTGAATATTTCTGTGTCTTTTAAGCATTTTATCATGGTTTTAGTTATATCAACAGGAAAGCCTTAAAATCCTTTAGAAACCTATTTTGCCTGCTGGTTTATCAGTTCTGAAAAGCAGCTGATTGAAAACATCTCAGCTCTGGAACAAAAATAATATGCCAAATCCTGTTCTTTGCACTGATGGATTTGACACATTTTTATTTTAGAGAAACAACTGTCTCACTAGGATGTTTAGGGCTATCTGTTGAATCAGGAGTCTGTCCTGAATTAGGGCTAAGCAGACATCCAAAGAAATGGATTTTTTTGCTTCATAAGTTTTTCTTTCTTTCTTTCCCCCCCCCCTTTCTTTACTTCCAAACACATGGGCCATGACCAAAAGTACATGCTGACTTGAACTTACTGTAGTTCAACATCCTTCAGCTAACAGAAACTAAAGGCTGCTTCCTTTCTGAACAAGGATCTCCAGAGCAGTGTTGAACAGACTTAAATCACACTCGTCCAACTCTGACCACCTAACAGTTCACCTCAAGTTTGCAAGTGCCCCTGTTAAGGTCTGATTGTAAGAGCCAGGACATTGGTGATGATCATTTAGAAGTAGCCATAATGTGCTGTGTTTGTGCTAGGGAGTGTTCACTGCTTCAAACGCTTCTGCAGAGTGATGTGATTCAATGCAGACACTTAGGTAAAACTCATGCTTAAAGATGAAGTCTCTGGTCTTAAGTCAGTAAGAAAACTTCCACTGAATTGAAATGAAAATAGGATTGCATACAAGTACTTTGTTACATTAAAGGTCTTGTTTAGCCCTTTGAGAAGTTCCTGTGACAATATGTACAGAAGTCAGTGCCAAGATTCAAAGCTCAGTAGTTGCCCTACGAGTGTGGCTTTAGGGAACAACTGCTGTCATTTATTGTCTATCATGTGTGCATCCTTTTTGCTTAAAATATGTAGTAAGGGGAATTAGCATAAGATTCTTACAAGTGGCATTTTCCCATGTCACAGGCACAACTGCTTCTCTTCTGATACAGCTCAGGACACTATTAGCTTTCTGGGCAGCAAGGGCAGATTGCTGAGGGATGTCCAGCTTTTTGTCCATTGGAACTTCCAAGCCCTTCTCTGCAGGGCTACTCACAATGTTTTCTTCTCCCAGTCTGCACTTATGTCTGGGATTGCCTTGACCCACTTGCAGGACTTTGTACTTGAACTTGTTGAAGATGACCTTGTCCTTAAAATCCTAAGAGTATTGAGTCTGAGGCATGTTTCTGTAGCATTGAGAGCTCTTGGTCTTAATCCTCTGCTGTACACACACAAATAAATATCTTTGCATCATTTATGTAACAGCCATTGAATTCCAGCAGTTCTGAGAAAAAGCTCAATAAATTAATTGCATGCATAAACACTTGGCCATGAATTTATCTAAGAGAAACTTTGGCTTTGCTTTTGTTTAAGAATGCACCTGACTGTTTCTTTGTACCATGCAAGCAGGAGTGTCAGCAGGGGTTTAACAAGACCCAGACAGTGGAAGGCTTGCCAAATTCTCTTTATGGTGTATATGTATTTACTTCAGCCTCAAGATCCCTTTTTTTTTCCATATGACATTAACTGTTGAAAAATATCTGCTTTCCAGACAAATGTTGGAAGGCTTGGGTGGGGAGGGAAGAAGGGAGTTTGGAAGTCCAGGAACACCAAGTGGTTCACACCCTGCTTTTAATCTGAAGAGCCTCACTTGAACTGTGTGTTTTCATGGGAATACTGAGCTGTGTAATCTATATCCTTGTTAACACTTCTGCTCCAAGTCTTTGCAAATATTGCTTTAAGCTTTTCTGTGTTTCTCCAGAGCTTACCTGCTTCTGCTCTATCCACAGTGACTTAAAAATTTAAGGCAGCAAATCAGTATGCTTTGAAGCTCAGCTTAAAAGAAATTCATCATTTACTTTGGAAAGCCCTGGAGAGAATAAACTGGCATAGCTGAGCATTAGAAAATATTATCCTGTAAATCAGGGAAGACACAGATAAGACATACCTAGAAATTCATGTTCAGTGGATTGCTCTTTCCTCACATCAGCCACGGGGCACATGTGGTGTGCTGGAAATCATCTTATCTGCATCTTTGATGTGAGTTTTAGGAGAATATTTGGCATAGAATAATCAAATAGTTATGGTTGGAAAAGGCCTATGAGATAGAGTCCAACCATCCACCTAACACTTCCATGCTCACCACTAAACCATGGCCCCAAGCACCACATCTACATGTTTTTTGAACTCTTCCACGGATGGTGATTCCACCACATCCCTGTTCCAGTGTCTGATAACCCTCTCAGTTCTTTGGGATATCTGAGTGCCTTTGCACTATGGTTTGTTGTATTTGCAAAGAGGAATTCCATTTCTTTTTCATGTTTCAGCCATAAATGGTTTGGTTCTGGCTTACCCAAGTCTCCACTCTTCTCTGTTACACACTTTGCTCTTTTCACAGGGCTCTTTGCTCTTTCATCCAAAGGGAGACATCCTCCATGCAAAACCAAAGGATTGTCAACAGGCCTTTCAAGGGACTCTCCAGGAAGGTTCCTTGAGAGAAGAATGTGCTTCCCACCCAGGTCTGCTGTAGCACTGGCTTGTTATCATTATGAACACAGAATCGTTAAGGTTGGCAGAGACCTCTAAGATCATTAAACCACATTAAACCATGTCCCTAAGTAGCACATCTATACCCATTCCAAATTAAACCCATTTTAGAAGCCTTTGAATACAAAGACAAATTCCTTAAGACAGTTTCACAGCAAATTCTCTTTGGCTTGAGATTTCTGTGGCTAGGTATTTGCAAGTCCTACCAAGTTACCAGTTCCTCTTGCACTTTGGAAGATCTTTTCCTGGTAACTCATTCTTTTCTCTTGTCTTAGTGCATCCTTTGCTCACAGTGACGTAAACCTGCAAGTACAATACCCAAATTTACTTGTAACTCAAGCTGGTGTTTAACCCAGGGTGCAGGTGGCACTGCTATATTAGTTTGTCCTTTATTTCCCAGCAAAAATATGAAACAGTGTGAAGCTAGCTGTGTCAGGCTGTGTTAAATAAAATTAATATCTCATTTTAAGTGATAATGTGTGGAAACAAACATGTTCATGTAGCCTTTCTGCAGTGTTTAGGTGATCCTCTTTGCTGCTCTGGGCAGTTCTGTATTTCAGAGTTTCTTGCTATACTTAACATTGCCTGGGTAAATATTTTTGTGTGTGCATGTGAACAGAATCTAAACCTTATGTCAGTCTTTTACATAACCTTGCAACAAGCCAGGTTGAAAACTCAGTGCTGCCCTTGACCTCAAGCATGCTGTGGATCTCTGAGAAGTGAAGTAATTCCATTTCTAGGCCAGATGAGAGTAGATTTATGTGGGAAATTGATCCAGATTCATGAATTATCTTCTTTTGCATTAAATACTCTAGGAGGTTGGGTAATTTGATAACAGCAGGTGACACTTTCCTTGCAATATTCTTTTAACAAAGTACCAAATTAATTTAGAATTTGTGAATTATTTGTTTGGTAACAGTAGTATAATCTGTGTTGTTAGATAAAATCAGCCTCTTTAATATCTACAATGGGTGATATATGAAGTAAACTGCATTTCTTTCTTCTCTATCCTGCTAAGTCTTTGAGTTGAAAAAACATCATTACATGCACTGACATTTGCTGTTCACCTTTCAGTGAAAAACTTGCAGCACATTCTATCCATTTGAATTTTTCATGTGACACTTAAATAGGAGTGGGATACAGTGTAATTTTCTTTTTCTTAAGTGACTTTGCTCAAAATTTTACTCCAGACATACTTTTGTGCTCAGGAGAGATGGAGACATTCTGTGGAGCAATGCTCTGACTCTAGCTCTGCCTGTCTGTGTTTCTTCAGCAGGGGAAAAACTCACTCTAGGGGTATGTGTCACATCCAGCTTATGGTAAACCGGTGCCAAAGCTGTTTGCAGCTCTTGGTGTTTAGTTATCAGTTAAACATTGCCTTGAGAACTGGCTTGCTGGCATAGTGAATTTTGTGAGTGTTACTCTGTTCTGCTTTACAAAGAAAGATTTCCAGTTTCCACACTCCAGAAACACAGCGATGGAAAATACCAAGGAATGAAAAATAGACTTTTCTATTTAAAACAGCTCTGCATTCGCATTTCCAGAAGCTAGCTGCATTTCTTCTGTCTCCTGGTTGCAATGCTAAATTACTTCTAATTGTCTGCTGCAGTGAAGGAAAAAAAAAAACCCAACAACAAACAGATAAAACTCACCCTCAGCCATGAAAAAGTTACAAAATCTGCGTTTATCCTTATGGATCAGATGGCTAAAGCAGCTGCCATGAGCCCAGATGTCTTAGCAAGGTATTTCCAAGCAAGGCAAGTAGCCAAGGGACACAAGGTTATATGTAGGCAATCCAAGTAATGAAGTATTCTTAGGGTATAGAGTGAATAATGCAGCCAAAAAAAAAAAAAGAGCTTGCCCAAAAAGACATAGTTTCTTCAGTTAAGGGAAATTAAAGTTAAAATACTCTGTTCACATAACATTCTGGCTGAGTTAGTTGCATGAAAAAGAGAAGGCCAAATTAAGTCATAGATTGCATGTATTACAAGGAAAAAACTAGAATAAAGAAAAAGGCAATTCAGTTTTAATCCGCCTACAGCAATGCTGGTGTACACTTAAGAAGATAATCTGTGGCAAAACTCTGGTACCCCATTTTTGTCTCTTTGAAAGGTAAGGTTCAAAAATGAGTTAAATAGCAACGTTATCCACTTGTAATTCACTTGCTTGAAAGGATGGTGTTTAGAGTAGATGGGTCTGATTTTTGGTTGCTGATAAAACCTGAATCCTGAGGATAATCTTTGTTTTTTTCTTTTTATTCTCAGTTTCTGTAATGTTTTAGACTCAGAAATGAAGTGATTGTTATAGACCTAATTGTACATATATGTTAAAAATACAAATGAGTGGCATCTGTTATTTTAGCAGGTATCTCTTGATTTCCCCTGACCACTAAGAACATTATCTTAAAGCCAGCCTCCCCTACCTCCTTATATTCCATCTCTTCAGTCAGCTCTATGCCAAATCCAAAGCCTGGTGCTGGGATGATAAAGGAATAAATGGTATAAGAGGTCCTTACTTCATTCTTCTGATTTGTTGTGCTAGTTTTCTCATCTCAAACTCTCTTAGTGAATGGATTAGCTATGGAATAGAACAGGACAGACCCATTTAGAACCCTCTTTTTATGTGTACAGTCATTCAAATACAAACATTTTCTGGGTCTGGCCCCAGTGGATAATGGAATAAGTGATTTTTGCTTCAAGGAATGAGACAAACTTGTTTTCCAGTTGCAAACTTTGACAGTCAAAAGATCTATTGACCAAGCAAATAAGGCTTTGAAAACTGGGTGACATTTTCTAAAAGGCCTATAGATAATAATCTATGGTATTTAAAAGTGTTCATTTGAATCACTGCAGTAATCTAGTTGCCTCTCTCATTAAAGTGTGGGTTTAATTCAGGGTTTTACAACATTAAAATACTCAATGGACTTAACCAGTTTCTCAAATACATAACTGAGTGTACTATGGGTAGTTTCTTGCAGGTGAAATCTCTAAGGCTGCTGTTTCCATTACCAAGGAACATTTATGCAAACTTGATCTTTTTCTTACTGTAGCTTTAACAACTGTAAGGGGATGCTCATAGAATCATAGAGTGTCCTGAGTTGGAAGGAACCCACAAGTATCATTGGGTCCAACCCCTGCCTATACTGGTCTTTGTGACCTCTGGGCACTCTCAAACAGCTAAATATCCTTCTTATATTGTGATGCCCAAAACTGCACCCAGTGCTAGAGGTGAGACCACACCAGTGCAGAGTAGGGTGGGTCAATGCCTCCCTTGACTGGCTGGCAAGGAAGCAAAGTCCTTAAGAGGAGCAATCCCAGTATGTACTTTTCTTTCTTTCAGAAGTGCTCTTTATTGTCAGTGGTGCAGGTTTTTTAGGTTTGCTGCACTCTGAGTTTTGTCCAGTTATGTATTCAAGTGAGGTTGCTTCTCAGTCCACATAAGTGCAAAAGCTGTTGAAAAACAGGTAGCAGGGCTGGGATCTTGGCAGCAGCAAATCCTCAGTTATTCTAGAGAAAACTGGAGAGGAAACTTCAAGGAGTTACTGCCAGTTCCTAGACCTGGGTCTAGCTGAGCTCTGTTTTTACTGCCATATATGTATTAATATAACTTTGGGTTGGCTCTAGCGTGTGTAGGAGGGAACATTCCCCCAGAACCATCTGGTAGTTTCAGACTGTCTGAAAGCAGACAGTCCCAGGGGTTGTGGCACAGCACTGGCATATAGTAAGAATTTTCCAGAGGCAACATCAGGAAAATGATGGCAGAGAAGATGATTGTGGTGCCCCAAAGGGGCACAAAAACTGGGGGAGCAAAAGTCACCCTTAGGTTTTCAAAACATGGAGTAGTACTCCTTGTGCTGTGGGTACAGCATATCACCTGTGTCGTGCCTGCAGTGCTGGTTCCACAGTGCAGGGTTTCAGGCTTGCAAAACACTTCTGTATGCTGTCAGCTGATGTTTGGATTCTGTAATGCCTTTGGCCAGGCCTTGTATACACAGGGAAGATGGTTTTGGAACTTGCAACACATGCATGGAGCTCCACCAAGATGAGTCAGCAGCTGAGGAAACTTAGTCTTAGTACATCTTTCTGGAGCCAATTTTTTTTCTTTCTTTCTTTTTAACAAATGAAGGCTTAGTACTGAACTTCTTTTCTGAAGATTAGATTCTTACCCTGCCCAAACTTTGACCAGCTCTGAACAACTGTCTGAGATGGTCAGGATAGTGGTGATGCCAAGTGCCTCTTCATACCAAATGCAATCTTGAACCTAGTCTCATCATAGTAAAAAATATACTGAACATTAGAACATTGCAATACCTTAAAGTGATGTGAATATTCTGTGAGTGTATTGGAGAAGGAACATTATGGGAGAAGCCTGCAATACTTGTGCTCTTGGAGATACCTTTCTACCAACTTATCTGACTTAGTAATAGATTTTAAACTGTAGATAAAACTTCTTCAGAATATTTGCAGTAGTATTCATTTCTAGCTACTCTATGGATTTGTTTCTAGTGCTATCTTTTCTCCTTCTTTGTGTCACTTTATTTGCTGTAGTGATGCATTAATAAAATAAGGCAACTGTAGTCTGAAAGAAAGAAGGCATGTAGACTCATAGAAGCACTAAGGTTGGAGAAGACCCCTAAGATCATCAATTCCAAACATTAACCTAACACCCTCATGCTACTAAACCATCTCCCTAAGTGCTACATCTACCTGTTTTTCCAACCTCTGAAGAGTTATGAAATCAGCCCAGAAAATACTGATTTGCTGTCTCCTCCCTCCACCCTTCCTTGGAAAGGTTTCCATGATAACAAAGTAGATGTGAAAGAGAACAAGTGAAAAAATGAAGACCTAGAGAGAAGGAGTCATGTTATTCTCTCGTCTCCCCACTTGTTCATGGAATTCTCTTGTTTATGGAATCAAATCAGGAAGAAAAAAAGCTATCCAAGGTCAGCAAAGATGATAGAATAGGGAAAAAAAAACCCTATTATTTTTTAGATAGTAAATGACTCAGTGCTATTTGTCTTGCTATCATTGAATTTTTCCTGCCCAAGAAAGGAGAAAATAAGATCTGTCAAAATCAGCAGTTTGACTAAAAATGAACTGTTTTCCCCTTGTCTCCTGTATCCCCTGATTTCACTGCTAACTGACACGCACCAGCACTTTATAAAGGATCTGGAAGTAAAGACTATCAGAGAAATCACTCTTCTGCTGCAAGAAATTCTTGCTAACCTTCAAATGGTACATTTGAAATGAGGATATTACTAATCAATCTCAACAATGCCAGTAGAAAGCATTCTTACAAGACAAGTAGTGTTTTGCAGTCATCACTAGAATGGGTGAATATTCAACTCAATTCCCTGTCAAAACCTAATAGTCTTTAAGAGAAGTCCTTGCAAAAATTGGTAGAGAAGTGAGCAATGAAAGTGGTGTTGCATGAGCTGGCATTTGCCTTTATTTTCATTCACTCACTCAGAAAAGGATTTCCTCCTCCAAAGGAGTGTCAGAGCGGGGGAAAGAACCCCATATGTTTGCTCTAATAAATGTTACATCAGTACTTTTTATAAGTAGAATGAAAAAGTAGATGAAATACCTGTGGAAATCACTGCAGAGGACAAAATATATAGTTTTAATAAAAGCTCCCTGCTGTCCTGGTTTAATTCTTTCTTTCCAAGACATCAAGGAAAGCTTGGAATGCTAAAATACCTGAAAAACACTGCACTCAGAAGTTTCTACTTCAGGCTCTAAAATTTAGCACCCTGAGTGAAAATAGTTGAGCTCACAAGAAGAATGTTGTTAGTGCCTAGAAACACTAAGAAACAGCAAGGAGAAAACAGGCTCAGCTCCCTAAGGACTAGGATAAAACAGACTCAGCTTCCTTAGGACCATCTGCCTCCTCCTATTCCTTGCTTTCTAGGACACAGAGTCATAGTCCTAGAAAGAACTAAGCCCTGTTTATGTCTTCCTTTTTCCCCACCACGTTTACTACATGTGTTTGTACATTGATTTCTCTTTAAAGTTGTTCTGTATTAAGAAATGGAAAGATACTGGATAAAAAGCAGGAAAGATGTCATCCTGCTCAGTGCTTAGTTAACCTGCCAAGTAGATCTATTGGTTTTAGTGACAAAACTTCAGGTATGAACTGCAAATATTTTTGTGTGATTTGTTGGATGAAGTCAGGCAGGTTTTGGTTGAATGGCAAAGCTGAGAGCACCTTGTTTGAGAGTAGCCCAAGTACATTAATATCAATACTATAAAGCAGCACAGCAAAGTGCCTACCAGCACATCTTCAAGCATGACTGTAGTAGCACTGAACTTGGTTCAGTGTTGTTACAGACAAGTGTGGCTGAAAACCAAAATGACTTTGAGGTTGAAAAGAATCTGGGGATTCATCTCTTCTGGCTCAGATTATTTCCCTTTGAAGTTCTTCCTCCTAAACATGAATAAGAACACCTTTCCTGTGAGGGTCACTGAGCACTGGACCTGGCTACCCAGAGAGGTTGTGGAGTCTCTTTCCCTGGAGAGATTCAAAAACCTTCGGGACATGCTCCTGAGTAATGTGCTCTAGATGATCCTGCTAGAGCAGGGAGATTGAAGTAGATGACCTCTGGTGGTCCCTTCCAACCTTAACCATTCTGTGATGGCCTGTAGTTTTTAGAACAGACACACATCTAAGAAAAGACCTTTTTAAATCTCTGTAGGTCCTTTTTCCAAAAGCAGCTTATCTAAAAGTCCTACTTTCAGACTAGGCCTGCAGATCCTGATGGAAGACTTCAGTAGACTTTCTTTTGCTTTAGGATTTTGCTTTCAGGATAATTATCCTCTGATGTGACAGTCCTTGGCCATTAATCTTGATTTAGGAAGTAATTTGGAATAGCTAAGTAGGCCTCACACTCTTCTGCTTGAGTTCAGTGTCTGTGTGAAACCAGTTGGGATTATCTCAGCTGTTGAATTTCTCTGGTAGAGTGCCTGTAAAAATATTATGTAAACAGGCTCCTATTAGTGCCCTTAGCCAAAGCTTTGCCAAAGAAAATCTTCTTATCCTGTCTGCTAACTAAGGAGGGGAAGCCAGGAGGTGGTATCTCTCTTTCCAAGGCATTTGCTGCTTCTGAGCAGCAAATTCAAGTCCTGGCTGCTGGCTTTTGTGCCTTGTCAGGAGCAGAGGTGGACCTGCATGGCTCAGAGATCTAGACAGCAGTTCATTTTTGTTTGGTTGGGTGTTTTGGTTGATTTTTTTTTTTTCCCCCTCACACTGCTTTCTTACAAAGCAATCATGAATAGCAGTTCAAGGGAGGCAATACGCTTGATGTACATGGAGTTTTGTGTGGTGTATTTCTGGAAGGACTTATGGGGATGCTGTAAGACTGGATAGGATAACTCTAATATATGTAATTGCCCATGAGGAAAAAAAAATGAGATGATCTGAAGGCTGTTAGGATGCCTCCCATGTGGGTGTGAGTAGAGTAATGGTAGCAGAACAGTGTATGTTTAGCCAGGAAGAGTAAGGCACCAATTAACATTGAAAAGGTGTCTTGTTTATGATGACAGAAGATTTCCTTTGGGTTTCCCCCAAAAGTAATTATATGAAAATGGAAATAACTGTGTGTTAAATTGCTTTTGCCCATCTAGCTATATTAATTAGAGGTTTATTTTTTTCTTTTCCATGTCCCTGGTGCTTTTAAGTCAATATAACTTTTCTTATGTGACATACTTGAAGGAAACATGTAGTGGAGGAGCACACTGAGCACTGCTTGTGCCAGTCCAAAGAATTTGTCACAGCACCATGCAAGCAAAACTTACTGACAGCAACAGTTCCTTTGGAAAGACTCTTCCCTCTTAACAACCCTTTCAGTAAAGAAATTCCTCCTTATATCCAATCTAAACCTCCCCTGGTGCAACTTGAGGCCATTTCCTCTCACTGTTAACCCTGGAGAAGAGACCTTACTTCTTTACTTCTGATGCTGAAATACTTTTCTTAATGCTAAAAGCAAGCAGCTTTGTTAGAAGGCCCTCTAAAATAGTCACTCCTCTTTCTTCCACCTTGCTTGGGGAATTCTTACTGCTGTAAAATCCAGGTGTGCTTCAAACTGTACCCAATTAGGGTTGTTACGTCTTGGCCCAGGCTGCCCAGGGAGGTGGTGGAGTCACCATCCCTGGAGGTGTTTAAGAAACATTTAGATGCTCTCCTTAGGGCCATGGTTTAGTGGCGTGGTAGTGCTAGGTATGGTTGGACTTGATGGTCTTAGAGGTCTCTTTCAACCTTTGTGACCATAATCAGAGGGAAAAAAACCCACCCTGCTCTGCAAACTGTTTGAACTGGAATGTCAGGAAGGAAATAGCTGTTTAATGAAGTATTGTGCATCCTGGATGCCCCTATTCAAAACACTGTGTAGGCTACCTGCTCAGCAGGTCTGTATCCAAGACAAAGTGCTTTCCAGTCCAAGGTGACATGATGATGATGGTCAGATGCCTTTCTCCAGCCTGCCCAAAGAAAATGGAAAAAAAATATAGGATGTATGACTTCAGCAGTTCACAGAGAAATGTTTACATGTTTGGGAAATCTTCATTTTCTTACCAAGCAGAGCAGAGTCTTGTAAATCACTTCCAGGTGACTATGAACATTTTTTTTCTCTTTCCCCCTTGTTTCTTGCCCTCAGCATGCATTTCCAATCAACCTCGGTGGGTTTAGACATGCAGCACAATGTGATGTCGTCAGAGGAGCCTCTCAGATGTTCCACTGGGGGAGACTCTGCTACTTCCTGAAGGTTGTGGTTCCCTTTTGGGGACACAAATAGATTCTCTCTTAGGATGTGGCAGAAGCCAGGCTGGAAGCTGCGGGGCGGATGCAGACAATGCGGCCAGTCTACTGGCAACAGGAGAGAGGCACTAGAAGGGGACAGGCAGAGCAGATTTGCCAGGTCTTTGTGAGACCTAGCAGCCTTGCTAGAAGAGATGCTCTTGGCCAGTCACTTGTGTTTGGGCTTATAGCAAGTGTCGTCTTCATGTCCATGTCACTGCAAAGTAAGGCCCCTGGTTGATATATACTTCATTAAGATCTGAAGAAGACATAAATATTAAGCAGTGCTCTTTTCATCAGTCCCAAACCTGGAATTGTATTAATTCTTCATTTAGCATTTTTAGAATGATAATACCCAGGGGGGACTTCATCACTCTCTACAGCTACTTGAGAGAAGGTTGCAGCAAGATGGGGCTCAGTCTCTTCTCCCAAACAAAAAAAGGAAATGGCTTCAAGTTGTGGCAGGGGAGGTTTAGATTGGATATTAGGAAGAATTTCTTCACCCAGAGGGTTATCAGCCATTGGCGCAGGCCACCCAGGGAGGTGATGATCCCCTGAAGTGTTCAAAAAGCCATGTAGATGCAGTACTTGGGGATAAGGTTTGGTGGTGAGCATGGTAGTGTTAGGTTAACAGTTGGACTCAATGATCTCAGAGGTCATTTCCAGCCATAATGATTCTGTGATTCTAATCTGTTGTTTTCTGCAGTAATTTTTATTCTAAAATTGACTTTGAAAGAGTCAGCTGATAGCCTATCATTATTATTTCTATTGCAGCATCATGAAGTACATCACCCCTTAGTCACTGTCCTACTGTACTAGATCCTGTAAGGCTCTTACTCACAGTTAAAGGAATTAGGCCAGCATGTATAATACTGAATTATCCTTTTAGAAGTGTTTGGTATTTTCAAGATTCATAACATAATCTCCTTTAGTCAATGGAAGGATAATTGCTGACTAAGAGGCTTATCCTCAGGAAGAAGTTACAACACCTATTGTTTCCAAAAAGTACATAAGCCACAATAAATAAGCTGAAATTCCTCTCTTGTCAAGATAAGTGTTTATGAATCACTCCTTTTTTAAAGTATTTGTATTCATCTCTCCCCTCTTCTCCCTTACCAAGTTCCCATTGGCTTCTGTGGGACTGGATATGCAATAGAGGAAAAGACACTTTCAGGGTTTGAATAATGTCCTCCAGGTCCTTCCTTGAGGCAATAACAGCATTCTGTTGCAAACCACAAGGCTGTTTCATCAGAGATTTCACTAGGCTTACTGAAAACTGCCTCATTAGGCACCCCAACAGCTAATTAACCCTGAGTGCTGGGCTGTTTTAATGGGTGCACAAGACCTGGAACTGCCACCTCGCCTTGCAAGGGAGCCAGCATTTGCTTATTGGTGGGAATCCCTTCTGCTTTCATTTCTTCTTTACATGCATAACCAAATCTCTATTTGAAAACAGAATAATCCTGGTTTCAATTTTCATGCAAGCAGAAGGACTGTAGAGCTTGAGTGGAAGTTCGCCTTATGAAATTTGACTGCTTACCTCAGTTGAACCCAGTGGTGTTGATGTCTTCCATGGTGTTAGCATTGACTGATGCAGCTGTGAGATCAGAATCTGTCCTGCTGTTAAACCAATCTGTTTTGAGGCACAACAGTGAAATGCCATGGCCACAAGATGGCCTGCAAATCTGTCAGAGAAAGAATTCTATTCAAAAAGCTAACATCTATGTGCAAGTATTGGCTTTAGGACCAAAAACCCCACCAATTAAATATGGTGTCCCACTCTAAAGATTGCTATGCTTCTACAAGGTCACCTTTTGTTTCTTCATCCTCTTTATTTACTTCAGGACCACTCTAATCATGATAAGCAATACTACATCCTGGCACAAATGTTTTTGGAAGGACTCTTTGGACCATCAAGTGCTCTTTATCCTGAATAAATGCATCTGAACTGTGACCACAGAGATAAAAACTTGAAGATGTCCTGATAAAGACCTGGTGCATTTCTACTGCACTTGAGAAATGCCTCTTCAAGAACCCCCAAAATCAAGAAGTTGGATATCATGAGCCATTACATTGCTAGATGCCAATCTGTCCTCATATTCAATGCCATCTTTGTGCCACCTTCTGCAATTGTATTCGGCTCTGATGTGCACTGTCCCATTACTGAGGAGCCTTTCCCTCTTGCACAGCTCATAGTGGAGGAATAGAGACATCAGCCACATCACTTCAAAACTCAGCTTTTCTCTTGTCTGAGAGTTTTGATAGTACTTACTATTTGATATTAGCATGTTTATAAATCATAAGTTCAAAGGCTTTGATAACAAAGCTAACTAAAGCTTTCTTCAGCATGGTTCTAATGGGGTTTGCTATCTGGCTTTAAAACCTGGATACTTCATAGGGGAGAAAATAATCTAAGTGGCAAAATTTATCTTTGACCTAAGAAATCATGGAGAAAATCACTTTTTACAGCCCCTGGTTTCATATTACATTCACACTATAAAAAAAAAAACAAACCCACAACCTCTACCTGTTCACTTTTTTCCTCTCAAGCAAACTGAATCTGATTACATTTAAGCTGTGAAAAACTGCATTTTACAGTTTTCTGCTAGTTCAGTCACATGAAATGTATCCTTCCACTTCAGCTCAGCCAGCATTTATGTGGAACAGGTTGTCTACAGACAGTAGGCAGACTTATAAAATAAAAAGTATTATGAATTTCAAGGCATTTACAGCATCAAATTAACCTAGAACTTTACAAAATTAACTCATGTTTCCATAGCTCCTTTCTAGGCACACACTATTAAATTAATAATTAATCCATTAATTAAGCGTTAATCCATCTTATTCAACATTTCTGATTGTTGACTGTGAGTCCTAAGGAATAAATGGCCAGGATAATCATGCATAAACATCTAATGTTGTGGGACCTCCCCATATCTGCTCACTTCCCTGTAGTTACTCATGTGAGCTGCCCTTTGAAATACAAACTGAATTCTTCCACTGCAGTTCCTCCTAGAATAGAATTTGTGTGTTTTAACTGCTAACTGAGACCTCCAGAAATATTCCAGTGAATCTTATACATGTTTGTTTAGCTTTAAGTACTTCAGCTGAGTTTGTACTTCAGAGTTTGCTTTCTGGATGTCAGTGCTAGGATGATAGATGCTTTCAGAGGCATCAGTATGGCTTGAGAAGTTTATTTTTCTGTTCTGCTTTCTGGAGGGGGGGGGAAGCCAAAGAAATGAGTAGTAATGAAGTTATGAGAACAAAACACAGATTGTTTTTCCTTTCTTAAATTAGTCCTTGTAAAAATACATGTTACAGAAAAAAAATGTATCACAGAATCACAAAGGTTGGAAGAGACCTCTAAGATCATGAAGTTCAACCATACCAGTCACTAACATGCCACTAATCCATGCCCCTTCTGTTTTATCCAACTTCTAAGTGAGACTTTTGGATGGTATCAGCAAACATGAAGATGTTGAATTGAATGCACTGAATTCCCAAATAATATGTATATATGTTTAAGTAATTGGTATGTAAATTGCTTTGCTTATCCCAAATAATTTTTCATGTTATTTAATATTTTTGTACCCTTTTCTTAATGATCATTATTTATACTGAAGGTGAAGCACCTTATTTATCTTCAGCACCAAATGTTTATGGGTTTGTCATGGTAGAGTCATCATCCCTGGCGGTGACTTCCTTCCAGGAAGGGTTTTCTTTTTCTTTGATATGATTATCAGCAGAGGATTCTTCGTCCCCTGCAGATAATGGAGAATGCCTTTAACAGTGACTAACATAAATAGGCTTTGAGAAGAAGTCTTTGTTTAAGAAGTATCAACATTTTATGGTTAAATTTTAATGTCAGAATTTTCATTTCAAGTTTATAACCAAGCAGGAAACTTGTTTCTGCAGTAGCAGTGTGATTGTATCTGTGAGGACTCAGCACCTTGATTGATTGATGGAATTCCATGATCACATGAGTAGTATTACCAAAAATACAGCATGTATAAACTCTGTGAATCCTGTTTAGGCTTCAGTTTATCCATCTTAATACTCTAGTCTACCACTATGTAAGAGTGTCCTAGTCTACGCTATTGGCACTATTGTTGTAGAAACAGTAGTAGACTCAGAGGAACCCCAAAAGCTTGGGGAATATGGACAGTAGCCCGTGTAGTAAAGGAAGCTGTTGTAGTATCCTATTGCATTGTATGACAGTGAGGTTCTGGATCAGTAGCCAAAGTGTTTTCTTTGCTTAGAAAGTGATGCTTAGGCTCATACATAGCAACCCAGAAATCTACAGCTGTCTTCTAACCTACAAGGCACAAGAAGTTCTTAAGCACTAAGTACTAAAGCAAACATTTTCTGATGCTTTGACTCTTCAGTCACGTTCCTGTTGATGTGGCATTTTTCCTGCACATCCACCAACAGCTGCAGGGTAGTCTGAATGGGACTGCTTTCCATTGATGGCTCAATAGCAGATAAATGATATAAGAATGCTGTCCTCACACAAAATGCTGTCTTAGCTAATGGCTGGCTGTTTATAGAATTAATTAATTGCATATTATTAGTTTAGAGATAGCTAATAAATAAGGAATGGTGCAATCACTTCCAATGCACTGTGTTCCATCCCGTTGAACAGTTGGTTTCTTTCATGTCGTGTAACCCTAATTTTGAAACCAACCCTACATAGACTAGACTCCAGCTCTCCTAAAATTTCTGTACTTGCTTTTCTCTCATGTTTTAGACGTTAGAGTCTAAGATTTGGACTCTAGGTACCATGGTTCTAAGGAGCCAACACTATTGGTGTTGAATGAAGCAAAGCATGGGTGCTGCTGTAAAATACCTTCATGGATTCTCTGCAAGACTGTCAGCATGACTAGTAGAAATCAAGATATCCTCCCTGGCTTTGGTTTTTGCCCCTTACATTGAGCATCATGGCAAATGCTAATCTTCCATTCCCAAATAGTGCCTTCATGCCCAAAGGCACTTTCAAGGCTCTTGCACAAAACTTACAGGGTCTCCAAATGAGAGAGTTCTTCAGGCATGAACCAACATCAATTATAACCTTAAGAACAGGATACTGGAAGTCTTTGCTAGGCTGTGCTAGGACTAACACTTCTTGGTTATCACTTCTTTGATGGTTAGGTAGGTATAGTATCACAATATTGTTAGGAAAGGAAAATGTACTAAGAGTGCTTGCAGGACAGACAGACAGTGAAGTGATATCTGCAGTTCCTAGGAAAAACTAGCTTGATAACTGTACAGTTGAAATTCCTAGGAAAAACTAGCCTAAAAACTGTGCAGCTGCCACCAGCATTACTAGGAAAAGCTGATAGCTGTGGAACCAGAAAAGGAGCTTTTTGCTTAGAAGCATCTGAGTTTCTTTGGAATATCTAAGAAACTGTAACAGGGCTAAGATAATATAACCATTGACTTCTAAGTAATGAAAATACATCTCGAGGAGTAGGAAAGTAGTCATAAAGATAGCCTTAAAGAGGAAAAGAACAGGTAAACAAACAGAAAAAAATGTACCAGTGCCACAGGATAAATACAAAGGATTGACACCTTTGTGTTATTCAGTCTGAAGTCTTACAGTAGAGACACTTGTAGGCTCAGTTTGGGTTTGGTGAAGTCATTGTCCTCTGCTGATTTCTGGTAGGAGAAGAATTAAGTCAACACCGAGAGCTTAGGGAAATCCTGTGTTCTTAATAGATATGTTTAGCTGTTTTGATTTCCATTTATGGCTTTATGGGATTCTGCCTCTTGATGAAAATTGTGTTTGGATTTCACCCATCATCCAAGACAGAAAACCTTCAGATTTTTCCATGTAAACATAGATGAAAATAATAAAAGGCTAAAAATAAAGAGGAGAGGCAATTAACACTGTAAGACAGAAAGTGGGTAGAGATTTAATCAGGAACAGAGAGAACAAATGGCAATGATTTACTCTGAAAGAGCAGCTTGATGGTCTATAATTATACCTATTCATCTCTTTTATTTCTTATAGTATGATGATTAGATCTTTGGTTAGTGGAAGAGCAATTTGTTGACTACATCACTACAAGTTATTATATATAATAACAAGGAATCTGGCAAATAATATTCAGCTTAATGACTCAAGGTTTCTTCAGCCTCCCCAAATACAAACTGAAAGGTTTGCTCTCCTATATGCCTTGCCCTGCTGAGTTAATTAACCAAATATGTTATGGTCACTTTGTGAAGCAGCAGTAATATCTTTCTGTTATTCAGTCAGTCAGATAACTGCAATGTTTTTCAGCTGCAACCAGTAAAAATGAATATTCTGTAAGGTAACAAGCTCAGCTTCTAACTGAAAAGAGTGATCAATAGAATAACCTCATTTTTTACCAGTTTACCAATCCAAAAGTAGAGCAGATTTGTTGTGTGAAAGCTGGTAAACTATCTGCAAAATATCATTTCATGGCTTGATCCTGATTATTATCTTAAGTTCTGAGATGTGGTTGCCCTTTTTATTTAGATGTTTGACTAGTAAAGCTAGCCAAAAGACTTTCAATGTACTTCAATTTCAGTAAAATATGTTTAGTCAAAATATTTAGTCAAAACTAGGTGTTCTGCAAAGAGAGTTGTTTCCATTAATTAATTTGTTTGAGAAGCTACTTCATCTGGGAAGTAAAAAAAGTCCTTTGGGGGTTTATTGTTTAGTACATAAAGTGATCTGGAACACAAGAGTCACAGACTTAAGCATCTGCCAGCATTGGAATAAGAAGGGAAGGATCTTTCCTGATCAACCAAACCAGAGAACTTCTCTGCATCTCCCGTATTCCTGTACACAAGACCTCTTCTCAATGTGAAAGCTCACATTTTAGTGTTGGAATTGTGCCCTCCTGTGTGCTGCTGTTTCCATGTAGCACAGGACCGGAGGAGCACTCCAGAGCACAGCCTTGATATCCTTGGAATACATGGTTCCCAAATGGATCAAATTCTCTCCTCAATGATTAGAAATCTGAATGAATTCATAAGTTTTCATGGCAATTTGGACCTGTTTCATTTTGTTTTAGCTATAACCTGTACTTTATATCTGAAGATCTCTTTATTTTGGTTTTCTTCCACCATTTAATCCCTTTGATAAACTTGTAGATGGCATTTACAGCCTTTCTAGTCTTTATTCCATTAGTTTGAACAAGCAAAATTGTGTTTCACCATGTCAGATAGAAAAAAAAAAAAGTCTCAAAATCCTTTAGTCTATCCTTATTTAAACTCATCTTAGAGAAGAACACTCCACACTCTGCTTGTTCAGAACTACAGGGAAGTTTCCAACACTACATCAACTGGTGGTGATGGTTCATATGCCTATTTCATCCAGTTTCTAATCCTCCTCTGGTTTGAGCTCCTGAGATTGTTCTTGTTATTCCTGAAGTGTATGGATTTAGATATTGGTAATCCCACTTCTACCATACCTGTTGTTGAGATATTATAAGATAGGTCACAGTGCTTTAACTCGTCAGGCTCTATCACTACTGCTAATATGATAAAGATGTGTATCATACTTAACTACTTAAGGAGTTCAGTATCCTCCTTCAACAGTATCACTTGTTACCTTTCATTTAGCCAAACTTCTGCTTTTGCATTTGAAATGCAGGACAACTAGCAGTGTCAAGTGATAGACTATAAAGTGGATCTATTTGACAGAATCACAATCACAGAATTGGAAGGGACCTTAAAGCTCATCTAGTCCCAACCCCCCTGTCATGGGCAGGGACACCTCCTACTCTCAGCTTGCTCCCAGCCCCAGCCAGCCTGACCTGCAACACTGCCAGGGCTGGGGCTGCCACCACCTCTCTGGGCAACCTGGCACAGTGGCTCAGCACCCTCCTGGGGAACAACTTCTGCCTAATGTCTAATCTAAATCTACCATCTATTTAATTCCTTTTGAATAGCATTTGTCTCACAAAGACATCCATTCAATCTGGTGCAATCTCTCTTTCTGAGTTCATGCTTCATTCTACCTCATTTTCCAGTCATGTCAGTATTTTAACACATTATCATAAAATATGGCCTGAATCTCACATAGTGCTGAGGTCAGTCTAGTTAGACTGTAGGTATCTGCTGGAGCAATCATTTTTCCATTCCATTATGGAAGAGTAATCTTCTAGGTTTGGAAATTTATTCTTGTTGTATGTCTGGTGCAAAACTCTGAAAAGTTTAGTCATGCTGTGTGGATTTTTTTTTCCTTTAAAAAGTCACCTTTTGTGGCATCACCATCATTCTGGGGGGGAAAAGGCCTTGGAAAAAATTGTGGATGTTTTCATCACCTTTATTCTTTTTCATATTTCATCATCTTTGTCATTTTTCATGTCAGATATTTTATTCTCTAGTCAGTCTAGTTGTACTCCAAATATCATCCAGTACAGTCTAGGGTTAGGGCTGGGCTGGCCACAGTGACAGATGCTCTCTCTGAACCCTCTGCCTTCCCAAAGGGAAGAGATAGGGAATAAGGGATTGATGGGTTGCAAAAGAAATTTGGAACTGCTTCAATGAAAATAACAACAGTACAATGAAATATATCCAACCCAATATCAAACCCAACCCCCTGATGGCAATTACATCACTGTCACCACTGATACTGTGACAGCACTGGGGAAGTCCCAGACTGGACTTGGCAGCAGATGGGAACTGGATTCAGGGACAGTTGGATTGGGATTGAAGGCAGAATGGATAGAGTCCTCCTTGGATACTGGTCATGGAAGAAGAGGCTTTACCCTTGTGATCTCTCAGCTGTATACTGACTATAACATCCATGGGATGGAATCCCTTAGTGGTCAATTTAGGGTCACTACTATCCCTTCTCCTCACAGGTGCCACCTCTGACTTTCTGCACCCCAAAGTGGGGCAAAATATGAAGCAGTGACCTTGATCTGCAGCCCAACCCATGGTGGTAACTCTCCCCATCAGATATTGTCACTGAGAAGTGTTCTCTCAGTGAGAACATGCTGTGAGCTGCAGAAAGTACAGCACTGAGAAGACACTGAACTGAAAAGTCCAACCACTGAACAGAATTAGCTCTGTTCTAGCTCAAACCAGGACAAGACAGAATGCTGCCTGTTGTTGCTGTAACTTTTCCTATTTCTGGTTAGTCAAACATCTATTGCTAAGAGAATGTGCATTTCTCTTGCCAGGAAGACTAAGCAGGTATTTCCATCATCCCATTCATTTTAGAGAGGTAGACCTCAGTAGCTTATTTATCCTTCTTCTCTTCTCAAAATTCAGTAATATGAAGCACAGGCTTTGACACAAGGTTCTATTAAAATAGCACAAACAAGAGATTTATTCAATGCAGAAATGAAAATGACATTGGCTGGCTGAGAACACAATAGAAAAAGCTGTAAGAAAACTGACAAATAAGGTCAAAAGTGTTCTGTATATTTTTCTGTGGATGGTGATGCCTTTCAGTTTTCTTCCTGCCCCTGAAAACAAGACTTGTTTCTTGGGATTAAACTGTAATGGCTACTCTCAGTAGAGCTTGTTGGGATCTCTGTGCTGAGAAAAACATGAGAAGAAAAAAATGTCCTTCAAGCCATAAAAATGCAGGCCAACAAGACTGGTGTTTGGGTGGTTTTGGATAGGTCTTTTTCTTTTGTTAAACAGTTGTTTTCTATAAGTAAACAGTGTTCTTACCCCTGTTTTGAAAGTTTAGCTTTGCTGGAGAAAATGGGGAATGGTTTTGCTCTTGTTAATCACTCTCTGATAGTATTGTACAGACTTTGGGTGAGTCACATTTCATTTACAAAAGAGTAAGTCTTTCCAGTGTAAAAAGTGAAATTCTGTGGTTTGAATGGTGCAGTTGATGAGACTTTAGCTTTTGTATGATGGAAATCAGTAGAATCCAGAAGAGGGAATACAGGATTTTTCTTAATGTAGCTATTGTGGAAATATTTAGGACAGCTACAGATGACTCAGTGATTGCTGGAGGATTAGTGGTCTTGAGCTGCAGCATCTTAAATCCCCTTGCTGATGATTTTTGGATATGCTTTAATTTATGCTCATTAGCTTCACAGAACTAATTGAGTCTTTCCTGCATAAGCAAGCCCAGATGTTCTTCCAAAAGATCATGAGAAAAATCTTTTAGAAGACCATGAGAAGCAATTCTTTGTAGCCCTTGATGTGTCTGACACTATGACAGCAGTCATCCAATGTCTGTCCTAACCACAGTCTTGTTTTCCAGGGCAAAATGAAGGTATTTCAAGTAACACCTCTGCCAATAACTGTGAGTTGTGTTACTTTATATATATATATATATATTTGTTAAATTAATTGAAGTATTGGAGAAAGAGCAAGCTCACCTTTAGTAATGCATCTAAATTGAAGACACCCCTTCAGATAATAGCTGTTCATAAGAAATGGCTTCTGAGTCTCTAAACACTTCAGACTTTCTTTGTATAAACCTGAAATAATGTTGTAAAGCCCCACCCCCCAAAAAGACCCAAGTTAAGGCTTCAATGCTTGGGATTTTGCTGGGAAAATATGCCAGCTATTCCTGTGGGCTTCCTGCAGAGCTGCAAACACAATGGATAGAAGGCTTAATACTCTAGTTCCAGAGGATTTATAGATTTAATTGACCTTTTCAAAATAACAAATATAACTGTCCCTTCTTCCCAAGAGATGACAACATAAATAGAATGAAAAGCTAGTCTTCCCCATGGGATGGAACATGGGAATTAATGCTACAAACCCTAAATATGAGGGAAAGAAACAAAACCAGAAGACTTGCATATTGTTTTTTTTCTGTGTACTTTCAGTATTTGTTTGACAGGTGATTTTCAGCAGTCAAAAAAAAAAACTAAGGGAAGCATAATTAGGATTTGGTAAAAGAAAGTGAAGGGAAGTATGTTTGAGAGGGATGCAGCTGATCATCAGTGCTTTAATAAGAAGAATACATATGGGTCCAAATAAGAGAGAGAGAGAGAGAGAGTCAAATCCAAACCAAATCTCACAGTACCCTTGCAATGAATTTTTATAGAAGAGCTGCCAAATTAAAGATGAGCTTAGCCAAAACCAATAAAGACTTTTAAAACAAATATGCAATGAGATGGCTAATGTGAAATGGGAACAACTTGAGATGGTAAACTGCTAGATTCATGTCAGCATTTTAGAAGTGCACTAACAAATTCTGTCATGAGGCAGCAGCATGTTCCACATGCATTGTGGACAAGCATGAGGAGCTTAACTCTGCAGCTGGAACACACAAAGTAGGTGGATTTAGAGAAAGACAGATGTTAGCAACCCTGACACAGAAAAGTGTATTCTAACTGTTTCATCTTACTCAAGTAAGAACGTTGGTATCATAGGACAAGAGGAAATGGCCTCAAGTTGCACTAGGGGAGGTTTGGGTTGGATATTAGGAAAAATTTCTTGACTGAAAGAGCGGATAAGTATTGGAAGAAGCTCCCCAGGGCAGTGGTGGAGCCACCATCCCTGGAGGGATTCAAAAACTGTGTAGATGTGGCACTTAAGGGCATGGTTTAGTGGCCATGGTGGGTTGATGGGTAGACTTGATGATTTTGGAGGTCTTTTCCAACCTAAATGATTCACTGACTTTATAACAATCTTGGACAGGTGGCTGCAGACTGGCTGAGATTTGGAGTGAAGCTCCCATGGTTTTACACTAGGGCCAGGTCAGACCTTATCTCTCTCTACAACTCCCTAAAAGAAGGTTGGAGTGAGATGGGGGTAGGTCTCTTCTCCAGGGTTGACAGTGAGAGGATGAGAGGAAATGGCTTCAAGTTGCAGCAGGGGAGGTTTAGATTACATATAAGGAAAAAATTCTTTACTGAAAGGGTTGTTAAGTCCTGGAATAGGCTGCCCAGGGAGGTGGTGGAGTTACCATCCCTGGAGGGGTTTAAGAAACAGTTAAATGCTCTCTTTAGGGCCATGGTTTAGTGGCATGGTAGTGATAGGTATGGTTGGACTTGATGAGCTTAGAGGTCTCTTCCAACCTTTGTGATTCTGTGACTTTGATACAAGAGGGATAGTGTCAAGTGTATAAAGCATTAAATTGATATTAGCACCTTATGCTTTCTGTGTCTGAAGGCAGAAATTTCTCTCTGCTCTGCTGAAACCATGCTACAGGAAGATTTTTGTCCAGTCAAGATTACTTCTAACATCATCTTGTAAGCTTTCAGGCTCTTAAATATAGATTTTTTTTTAAGAAAAAAAGATCAAGTGCTGTCAATGTTTCTTCTGTGAAGTTGCTGCACCATTGCTCAAGTAACATCTGTGGTAGGAAATTGAAGATCTATACAGAATTACTGTGCTTACTCCCATGAAAAACATGCATGTTCCAAAGATCAGACTGCTATTACTATTATCAGCTGGACATTTTAAAACCACATTATTCTTTCATACTCAGGAAAATATTTTAGTGACTAACTGTGGTTGTCCTTACTAGGGAACACCTCATTCATTCTGTCAAATAGTCCCTTTCTGGCAGCAGAAAGGACTTCAAACCCTTTCATATACCAAATGAGTCTATGGCTAGCTCTTGTCTTTTCCAGTGAGTCTTTGGGGAATTTGTCTCCTTGCTTCAGACTTTCCCATTTGATGTCATGGGTTGTCTGCAATTTGGTAACTATGCTATATATTTATTTTTTATTTCTGTAAATAATACAGTTTTCCAACAGCTCTTGAAAGCATCTTCTAACTCTGCAGTTACTGTAGGGGTTGCATCTACCAAGAAAAGATGAACCAGAAGAAACACAGAAGGACAAATTGATTTAAGTATTTGGGGAGGTTTGGCTTGTTTCTCTGTCTCATATTTGTGCAGAATGGACATGGCAATATTTTGTCTACAAGTGAAATTGTTCACCTAGATTGAAATGTTAGTAATAGGTGTGGTTGGACTGGATGATCTTAGAGGTCTCTTCCAACCTTAATGATTCTGTGACCCTGGAATTCTCAGTTAGATGAATCCCTGCTGTGAGTTCTTCAGGATGGTATCTTGGGCCTTGTCTAGTGCTTGGCATAAGGCATTAATCTTGCTTGGGGCTCTACACTCTAAGTGTTTAGTAGCATGTAAAGGATTTGTAAATGAAAGAGTAACTTCTTAGATTCTTATTCCTCTCTTTGTGTTCTGTCTGTGCCAGCAGCGACTTTTACTCCTGTTAAGGCTCTGCACATAAAATATTCATTTTATTTATATTTTTTTCTTTTAACAGTGCTTAAAATATCCTATAGTAGCGTCCAGTCTCTTATGTCATCACTCTTTCTTGTCCATCCTACAGATTGCCACTGTGACATGATCTGAACTAATCTGATAATCTGGAATACTAAATACAGACAAAATCAGAGAGGAAAATGTGTATATCTATGAATTTCCATTCCAGATTAATGTGTAATTATTCTTTATTCAGATTTTTAAACATCCAAATTTGAAGCTAAATGGTAGGCTTTCCATATTTCTGAACTTCTAAAATTATGAGGGACAAATTTAGTTTTAAAACCTCTTGGCCTCCCCTTGCCCCCCAACCCCCTCTATTCTTCCTGAGCCACAATACCTGCATCCCTACATAAACTGTGCAAATGGAATACATGTCTCTTTCTTCCCTGGGATGGGTGTTGGATGACATGAGAAGGCATTTAGGTTCACCAGAATGAACCTGATGCTCCATCCCATGAGCAGAATACCAACATGAAGAGAAGGTCATTGTGTCCTGCTCTAATGATAGCAGTCTGATGATGGTGATTTTACCTCAAGTAGATATAGAAGATTAAATTAATGCCTGCAAAATGTTGTCACTCTGGAAATTACAGGCACTGATAGTGAACAAATAGAGTAATGTGAACAAATTGAGTAGGGTGACATTTCTTATGGTTGGCTGAAATGAGCAGATTGAAACACTGCTGCTAGCCATTACGAATATATTAAAAGCAAGAGACGTTAGATTCCAGTATTCTCATATAATAGAGAGTTCCCTGTTTGAAGACTACTGCAATTGAACAGCCTTTGTGACTTAAGTTACTCCAGGCACTGAGTACTGGTGGTCAGGCAATTGCTGAGAACATAGTAGGAGAATGGGACACTTAATATGAGGAGGAGCTTTTTTCCTTTGAGGGTAGTGGAGCACTGGCCCAGGCTGCCCAGGGAGGTGCTGGAGTCTCCATCTCTGGAGATATTCCAAACCCACCTGGCCAGCATCCTGTGCAAGCTGCTCTAGGTTGTCCTGCTCTGGCAGGGAGGTTGTACTAGATGATCTCCAGAGGTCCCTTCCAACCCCTACCATTAGGTGATTCTGTGACCCATCTTGAAGGACACGCTCAGGGTTGGACTAGGTGCATGTCTGCATAAGGTGCTCTTATCCATATCATATCCAGAGAGGACACTTGCCAATTAATTATCTAGCCCAGCTTTAAAACACAGTCATAATCTTGGAAGACTGTTTTGTGAACCTCATATTTCAAACCATTGCCAATTTGGTCAAATCAGGCAAATCCTTGCCTGATGCCTTAGGATTCCTGCCTGTGGGATTCAGCACAGGCTCTGTAGCAGAGCAGCTCATCAAACAGTGCCACAAACTGTTGTAAAGGATCTGCTGGCAAGATGCTCACAGCTAGTGAAACATACTGTCTTGCCTTTAATGTGAGAGAGTACATGGAGTACATTAATTCCATCCTGATGGTGATCTTTCATGATTCCACTGGTAACTCCTGATTGCACTGTACTATAGTTTTTTCTCTTGGGAGCTATTCAGTGATGAGTCACTACCAGGAATGAAAGCAGCTGTATTTTGCCTTTCAGATTGAGGAGACTGTGGTGGTTCTCATCAGGAATATAGAGAGGGAGGAGGCACCTAAATTATCATTATTTATCGTGACTGACATTTTTTAGTACAGTTTTATGGAAAAGGTTCTGTTAGTACTTAATAAAATTATAGCTTCCTTGAAACTAGTTGGTCAAACAATCACCAAAACCCTTTCATGTAGTTTTTGCTCAAACGTCAAAGCAAATTCCTCTTCTTTGTGCAACCACTCTGTGGCAAACTAACCTCTCCTGTATGTACATACAAAGTATTTTGCTACTATGTCTGGCAGGGGTAGGCAAAGTGAGCTTCAATTTTCTTGTTTACCTCGCTTTGAATTCATGAGCAAAGTTCTATAAATCTCATCTGCAGAATCATTTCCAAACCTGTCTGAAAATAACATTTTCTAAAAGGAAAAAATTACCTCCTCACTGTAACACTTCATGTAAAAAAAAATCCCAACAAATATTCCTTACAAAGCAGCCAAAAGCAGGGAGAAGATATTATTCAGAAGTATTAAATTTACATATAACTTGTACAATTTTGAAAAGAATCTGTAATAATTGGTGATTTAAAACTAGGCTTAAATTTAGGAGTTTGTAAGCTGGATAAAACTAATCACAACAGGAGTGGTAGGAAAGTTGAGTTGTGAAAGCTGGGAGAAAACAGGATTTTTCACTCCTCCCAGTGCATTGCCCACAGGCCATGATGGTGACCAAACTAGCTAGTCATGCTTTTTCTCTACACAGCTAGCTGAAGTTTTTATCTCAGAATCACAAAGGTTGGCAGAGACGTCTAAGCTCATCAAGTCCAACCATACCTAGCACTCCCATACCACTAAACCATGGGCCTAAGTACCACATCTGAATGTTTCTCAAACCCCTCCAGGGCTGGTGACTCCACCACCTCCCTGGGCAGCCTATTCCAAGACTTAACAACCCTTTCAGTAAAGAAATTTTTCCTTATATGTAATCTAAACCTCCCGTGCTGCAACTTGAATCCATTTCCTCTCATCCTCTCACTGTTAAACCTGGAGAAGAGACCTACCCCCATCTCACTCCAACCTCCTTTCAGGGAGTTGTAGAAAGAGATAAGGTCTCCCCTGAGTCTCCTTTTCTCCTGATAAAGCCTAAGATGAATTCTGTGCTAGAAACACACATGCAGCCTGTCCCTGCCTGCACACCATGTGTGTTCCAGCACAGGAAGGCATCAATTGGGATGTTATGTACAGAATTGCATGATCTTTTGGTTTTGCCTGACAAAATTTGTACATTTCTAAACAAATTCTGTAAAAGCCAAACATAATTTATTTTATTTTATTTTTTTTATTCCAAGCAAGGGAAGTTATCTGGAACCAGTATTTTCTGGGCATCAGCCAAAGTGAGGGCTATTTTCCTTCTCTGTGAGTGCAGTGGAAGATGAAGTGTTCTCAAGCCAGCTGCAGTGTACTAGGCCAGAGCCTTTGGATTAGAAAAATGTGTGCTGTGACCCGGGCAGAGTCATCATGCAGCTGATAAAAAAATATAAGTCATTCCTAGGAACATCTGCTGTGCTGAGTGAGGCCTCTAACCTCTCCAGGGTGAGCAGTGTTAGGTCCTATTGATTCAAGGTGACCTTATCCTCATGCAAATGGCAACTCTTCTCCTTGTGAGCAATGGTTTATTGTAGTTCCCAGAGGTTTGATCACAGAATCATTAAGGTTGAAAGAGACTTCCAAGATCATTGACTTCAACCATCAACCTAGCACCACCATGCTGCTAAACCATGTACTTAAGTGCCACATCTACACATTTTTTTCACACCTCCAGGGCTGGTGACTCCCCACCTCCCTGGGCAGCCTGGACCAAGACTTAACACTCTCAGTAAAGAAATTTCTCCTTGTATCCAATCTAAACCTCCCCTGGTGCAATTTGAAACCATTTCCTCTTGTCCTCACACTGGTAATCACTAAACATGTCTCCAAAACTCTCCTCTAAGACCTGTTCCCAGCAGAGGCATCAGTTCAGACCCAAAGGGTTGTTTCACCATTTTTATATATATATATATATATATTATTGGATTGGTAGAGATGACACATTGTGTGTACAAATGGCAGATTTAAATGGAGTGTTTCAAATCTCTGTGCTAGTGGTAGCAGAAGGTTTGTTGAGATGAGCAGTCAACTCTCCAGGAGTTTCCAATGCATGTCCCCACTGCATGCTAGCATAGTCCAAGCAGAATGAGGCCCTGGAATCTGGCTTCAGAGAATTCTGTTTTACCTTGCAAAGTGATCTGGTGGTGTAACTTTTCTTGTGTATACCACAACATAAATCACAGAAAAGTCTGTGTTGGAAGGAACCTGTAAGGATCATGAAGCCCAACTCCTGGTCCTACAATGGACACCCCGAAAATCACAACAAATGCCTGAAAGCATTGTGTAATGGTAGTGGGCAATACTGAAATAGATTATCCAGGTTGTGTTTGGGATTAGCTTTCCTTGTACAAATGTTTTGGGAGGCTTTCATCCTTCTTTCTAACCATGCCTAAAAATATCCTATGTATTTGCAACACCGATGTGAACAGCCTAAGAAGAATGCAATAGGGGAGAGTGTCCAAGACCCTAGCCACTGGGAAGACAGAGGGCCCAATTCAGGCTAGGTGCAGGTCAGCCTGAGGAATGAGAAGCCCATGGTTTGGATTTTACCCAAGGCCACCCAAAGTCCAATACAATCTAAATTATCATTTATATTATCTGCATATGCTTGCACAGCATTCATGGCCAAGCTCTTCCAGACAAATGTATGCTAATCTGTGTATTTAGGATCATAAGAGGTCTCTATTCCACCCTTTAGGAGGTTGGGAGGCAGTATGTCCTGTAAATAAAGTCTTTAATTCATGTCAGCTTTGGCACCTAAAATGATCAGATAGTTTGGAATGTCTTGGCCACGTAGCATGGACTAAGAACTTTGCTCTCAAGCCTGACAAGAAAAACCTTGTGTTATACCCAATGTGCATTTTATTAATTACTTTAAAAATGCAAATAACACATGTAACCACCTAGCATGTTAGAGTCTGTTGCTTCGTAGCCTATGTAGGTGATGGAGTATAAATTACCTTAATTTCTCTTTTGTCATCTTCCATGTATTTACTGTGATTGTTACATGAGGTCCTTTATTAACTGGGGAGATGCATAAGCTTTTAAAAGTGAGTGAAGTCTGATGATCCATCAGCTGGAGAGGCATTTTGACCCTTCCTGCCTATAAGGACAGGGAATATTTGCCATTAATACACTGTTTGGTATTTTGTACAGAGCAGATATCTTCTAACTTTAACTTGATCACTTCCTAGTTATTATTTTGTATTTCCCTTCCTGTGCATTTCTATCTAAAACTTTTCTTCCCCTGATGCTCATCATGTGTCACCTTATTAAGGTGACCAAAGTTCAGGTTTTAATCATCCCATTTTCTGACTAATTTCTCTTCCCTACCCTCCAAATAAAAGAAGAACAAAAGATTCTATGCAAGATACAGTCCATTTTACTCAAGTAACCTTACTTGATCATTTCTGTCCTTCCTGAGTGGTCTCTCCTAGCTTTTGAAACCCGGGCCATTATATTTAGAAGAATTAAAGATTATTTAGAACTAAATGAGATTTATTGCATGAAACATACAAAGCTGGAGATGAAATTAAGCTGGGTTCCCCCCCCCCAATTGGTGTCCTGCTCAGTGGAAAATCATTCTGGCAAAGACAGAAACAACATTAGAGGATGAGTCACTTAAAGAGAACTGGAAAGAAAGGGGAAAAGAAAATCCAACAAACCCCTTTGCTGCTTGATAAGAACCAAAATAGGTCCAGATGGTCTCTGTAAATCTTCCCATAGTTGCCTGAAGAAGACTGGACAGAAACATCCTTTTATTTCCAGTGGTTCTTATTTTCTTGGTACAACAGGAACCCTCTTCATCGGGTTCCTGCACAGATTAAGATCAATCATGGCAAG
Source organism: Bucco capensis (assembly GCA_013396975.1). Classification (NCBI taxonomy): domain Eukaryota; kingdom Metazoa; phylum Chordata; class Aves; order Piciformes; family Bucconidae; genus Bucco; species Bucco capensis. Next base: position 148,256 of record VWZO01006476.1, on the reverse strand, counting down.
CTGAGTTCCATGTTGCTTGCAGAGGTGTTGAGAACAGTTTAATAAGGATTATAACTCTAATTATTAGGAATAACAATTCAGTGATTAAAGACTAATATGAAGAACTGAAAATAGAGGAGAGAGAGAACTTCATTCCAGTGCTGTGACTTTGCAGAGAGCAGTGCAATCCAGAGCTGCAGTTGCAGAGGATCCCTGCTGAATCCATGGCCAAATTCCAGGACAGATGGAGTCTCTGGAGCAATGACAATGAGACAAATCCTAATAAGCACGTACAGGTTTAGTTTTGATGTGTTGGGCACGTTTGGGTGGGTTTTCACAAGAAAAATGAAATATCTTAGTTCAGGTCATTTCAAATCGCAAGACTTTTCTCCGTAGCTTGGGCATGCAAAAATTTTCAAACAGAAAGCATTAGTCTTTTCCTTTGCATCACTTTCAGAAGTGACAGAACTCTTATATCTAAGCTTGTTCCTTCTCATTGTGTTGCTTCCATAGCAGTGTGGGGTAAAGAGTTTGGTCTTGTATCATTTCAGTGTAAAGAGCTAGAGCTGTACTAGGCTCCAAAACTGGAACTAGGTGATGACACACTTGGGGCAAGTGTGGCAAAGATGATACTACCAGTATTATCTCCAGTGTGTGTGTGTGTATTCTAAGCAGTAGGTATACTTCTGTATCACCATTGTAAATGCTTTCCACTGCTTTATTATTGTTATTATTATTATTTCTTTCTAACTATGATATTATCGGGAAAATATCCTTGAACAAAGGAGTTTTAAGAGTGTTCCAGAAACTGTGCAGTGCTACAGAGACAAATCTAATTGATGTAGATTCAAGCTTCTGAGAGCTGTTGGCTGATGATTAAAACCTCTGTCAAACAAGACCCTTCAGGTTTAACTTGCAGGTCTCCACAGGCATCACTCACCACTTACTAATCAGTCCATTGAAATTCCATGCAAAGGTGATGCAGCCTGGGATACATTTTTAAAACACAATAATGTTAGGAAGCCTAACTTTTTGTGCAGAAGCCATTGTGTAAAGAACCTTTGAAGTAGCTTAAGCCCAGAAGGTTTGGGCCTGAATTTCTTGGCTGAAATCTTTTTTGGAGAAATGAAAAAGTGATTAGGTGTGGGCCAGAATGAAGTAAAAGTGCTGGCAACTGCTCTTCAAATTCATGCTATCATGGCTGCAAGCTGCAAACTGATATTGCAAGACACTGATTTAGCTCATTATTCAAAAGGAAAAGGAAAGCAAGAAGCCCTACTGACTGGGGAAAGTGTGGATGGGAGCACAGCTGCCTAACCTCTGCCAAGCAAACCACATAAAACTTCTCTGGATTCACATCATGTTGTTGTGAACTCTGGATTCTAACCCTTGACCACCCACTTTCTCCTCACCATGCATCCTAGAAGCTGTGCCCCTCTCTCTTGCATTTTGTCATGGCTGTTCTGAAGCCATGGATTGGAGTAGGGCAATCAAGCTCCTTTCCCTGTAGCAGAGATCAGCTCTCCAAACATTCTTCCATCATCAGCACAGATGGCTTTGAATTCACCAAGGGCAGCATAGTAATGGTGTGTCTTGCTGGAAGACTTATTCTGATAACTTTTTTCTTCCTTGGATTTAGGCCTCTTGGTTTCAAAATGCAAAGCAAATTCTACATAGGCATAGACTGAAATAGGAATAAAAATAACTCCAGACAGCCCTCTAGAAAGTGAAGTATGTCTTTTTCATTCATCTCTCAGCATGAGGAGTACCTCAAAGGGGAATGAGTTTTAAATTGACCTCTATACCTGACTTCAGATGTGGGCATCTGTTTGGGTTTTTTTCCTGACATTGTTTTGGTTTTTGTTTTAACTTAATATAGGAGAAAAACTTAGATGCAAAAGAGGCTTTTCCTTAAGGAAAAGCTTGCTTGTTCTAGGAGAAAATCTGGAGGGGGGAAAAAAATCAGAAGACTGTCAACACAATGAGATGTATATGTCCTCATTGTGTATGTTGATGGTGTTTCTGTTCATAGATTGAAGATGTTTGGTCTTTATGTGTAAAAGTTTCTTTCTAGAGAGAAGCACTAGTGACCCTCTAAGGTAACTGGATGAAAGGAGTTTCTTGGTTAGTTGTTTTTGTGCATGTCTTGAAAAATTCAGTTATCCCAGCATTGCTACACTTCTTGGAATGCAGTTTGTCAAGAGAAAGAGGAGAAATGAGCAAGACTTTGAACCTTCACAAGGTCAGCAAAAACCCACAATCTCTATGTTCTCTGGTTGCTCAAAGGATGAAATGGGTGCTAGGGAAGTGTGAGCATTCATAGTCAATCAATGATTCAATCTCAGGATCAAATAAAGACAGACTTGCAAAAAAAAAAATTGATTTTTATGGCTTTTGAAGCACATCTCTGGATTTTCTGTGGTGGTGGAAAGCTCATCAGAAAGTGACAGCAGGATCATAATTTGAGATATTTAAAGAATACATCAATAAATAAAAGCTGTTTAAATTAGTGTTGTGAATAATCCAGCCCTGGATTTGGCTACCTACAGTATTCCATCAATGATATCAATTCCTTGATCAAGAGAAAGTGGTTTTTTGTGTCCACTAAGCTGCTTGTGATGCATTCCAACAGGAAAGCATGAGATGTAGAAATGCATTCTTTACATAACTCAAATGCTGCTGAGAACTAACACTATGTCATTAGAGTTAGTGTAGACTGCAAATGCCACAAGCAGCAAAACCTTCTCCTGCTTGACCTTCTTTCTGAAGAATTTTGTTGGAACACATTATAAATGGTAGGAGCAATATTTATAGGACACTGGGAACCTTAGGTTAAGAAATAGAAATTAAACACCATCAGAGATTTAAACTGAGTGACTCTTGAGTTTATAGAGAGGTAGTCATGGAACATCCACAAGTTCTGTTGATATTGTGGCTAGATGATGATTTACTTCCAGCTGACAGTCAGGGTACAGCTGAACTCACAGAGTTTCTCCACATTTGGAGAGTTTGAAAGCTAGGTCAGCCTGGCTGCTGTGCTTCTGCTCTCATCCCTATTTCCAGGAAAATCCTCCTCTGAGATTTCCCTCAAGTTAGTTGCATCTTGTACTGAGTCAAGAAAGACTTGAACCTTGTTAGCAAGCATCCAGAGAGTTGAGAAGCAGCAGGACCATGTAGCTGTGAGCAGGCCAGCAGCCAGAAGACAGATGGATACAAGTGCCTGTAGACTTGAGTCTTCTCTTCTACTGTCTCAGAATCCATCAGATATGATTAAAATCACCCAAAAAGTCTGACTTTCCCAAAATCACTGCCCTATCTTTAAGACTTTGCCTTCTAAAAGAGATTGCTAAGCATCACAAGCTCTCTATAAGAGTAGACTACAGATGATGCTGAGGAAGAGGCAAATACAGAGGGAAAGGAGAGGAGACGTAAGAATCAGTAAGTAATGCTGAATGGCAATCTGTAGAAATCTCTTATGGAGGTTCATCAAAAGACAGGATGATGCAAGAGTGGAGGAAAGGGTCAGGTTTTCCAGATTTACCACTATTTCACTCTGTGAAAATGGTGAATATCTAAAGAATGCTCAAACTGAGACACCTTCTACACAAAAAGTTATAATACATTGACCTGAAGGAACATCTATCGGAAGCTTAAGAGAATATAAAGATTTCCAAGCAAATAGACACAGATCTTCTGAAAAAGATTCATGAAAGACAGCTGGGGACGGTATTGTGTAAAAAATGAGTCAGAAATTCCATTTATTTGTCACCCAAGAAAGGGCAAATAATGTAAATGTGATGGGATTGTGACATCTGTGCAAAGAAGCAGAGCATAATTGAAAACAGCTAGGAGAGTTCATCTTGCACCTAGCAGTGCCTGGAAGCAGTTAGCAACTCATTTACTCCAACTAAGAATTAAAGCAATGGTGCTGCTGATGATTTTAATCATCTTCTCAGAACTATCTTAGCTAAGCCACATATTACTCAGTGCTCTGGCTCATTTCTGCCTAAGCCAAAAGCAACTGAAGTGGTTTTGTGATGAGCTCATTTCAGATTATGGACTTTTGAGTATTGAATTTGAAGATCTTGAATGGAATTTTGAGTATTTCCAAAGACTTGGTCTTACACACATATATGCATTAACATGGTTCATATTCCCATTATGCAGAAGTGCAAACCAAAGAAAATGAGATGTTTAACACCTCTCTCTCCATTTTATCTGTTGTAGCCCATGTCTTTGGAATTCAGGGCTTCATCCCCCTGATATCTTTCTACCTGCAAGCATTTAGATAGACAGCAAACTTCTCATGCAGAACTAGTAAAAGAAGATCATAGTAACAATGATAGAGCATTAAATTTTTCATCAGGAAACTACAATAGAACAATGGAGAGTCTAAATGGTCTACAAAAGCCTTGAATGGACCAAAACCAGCCATACATATGCAAACAAAACAAATCACATAAATATCTACCAGTACAACAAACAGCCATTACTCTCCATGAGTACACATCCAAAGGATGGAAGATCTACGAGATGGTTGTTTATTTTCATCCTACCTGGTATGATTTCCATTGCTCTGAGTAATTGTGTCTAAGATGCTGCATTGATATACTTCTCCATCACACAAGCTGGCACTTGGAAAAGAGAAACCAACTGTGTAGATGTTGGTATGCCAATATTACACATTTAAAACCAAATTGTGCAGACTTTATTATTACTCTTCTTTTATTCTGGGTGACTTTATTTCTCTCTGTTATAGAAAACAAGCAGTGTTTATTTTTAAACAGCTATAAAAATAGTTAAGACCTAAAATAGGCAACGCAAACGAAGGCTAGATGGGAATTCTTGGGTGATGCAATCACACATTCTAAGTCTTATTTTGCACTAGGTGCTGCCCCACAACTGGGTTTATAGAGCATGAGTATTGCCATTCATTCATGTTAGTCATAGATATCTACTTCACTTGCAAGGTTCCTCTGCAAAAAAACTAATGCCATGAAGAATAGTTTTATTTTACAAATGTAAAACTAGAAATATTCAGAATTATTTTGAGGGCATAGTTATGTACAATAGTTATGCTTAAATCCTGTCAGTTCTGGATGTCATAATATGGTCTTAAAATGTGACCTGTGCCTATAGTTTCTAAAAGACATGAGGATGTTGGGTCAAATGTTGGGCTTGATGATCTTGGAGGTCTTTTCCAACCTAAATGATTCGATATGGGAACACAAGGAAAACTAAGATGAAGCAGGAAGCTTTTGCTTAAATTTTTAGTGAGGAAGAGTTTTCTGTGAAGAGTGTTAGAGAGATTCCAAAGAGACTGTGAATGTTAAACAGTAGGAAATAAGGGAAGAAGCATCTTGGATTTAGTATCCCTAAGAATCACTAGGGTAGGAAGAGGAATAGTGTACTGTCTGGCTCTCAACTTACTGTGATATAGACCTGTCATCAGGACTCTTTCTTCCACACGTATTCCCTGCTTCTCCAGACTCTTTCCTTAGAATTCCATTTTAGCCTGAGCAATTGGACAAAAGATGAAGTGTTGGAATTAGACCCCAGGTTAGAACACCAAGAGAGAAACCTTTATAGATAGCATTCTAGTATTAATGAGGAACAAAAGCTGAATTTGAAGGGGGGTGGGGGGGAGAACAAACCAAAAATGACCCAATCGAAGAAAAGGAAGGCCACAATATGTGAACAGAAAGAAACATGTTACTCTAGAGAAAAAGAGAGAAAAAGACAGAATCAGTGGTTTTACAAGAGTAAAAGCAAACATGTTCTATTCTATCCCATCTGTTTATGTTGAAAGGAAAACTAAGTAGCACTCAGATTCCTATCACTAAGAGCTTCTGAGCTTTAAAATGACTGTGGCTAAGCATTATGCCATTGCAGTGAGTCAGCCTTTTCCATTAACATCTAAACACTGCAGATTGTTCAGGTGTCTCTCTGAGTGAAAAAAAAAACCTGTCAGAAATGTAATGATTATATTTACTTTAAAAAAAAGTGATGGTTTTGAAGTACAATCTGGAATGATGTCAAGTTCTGGGTGTACTGTTACTGGGCATACATTAGCTTTAGGACTGTGTTCTGTCCTTGCATTCTGTAGCTTTCAACAACTTGAAGTGGTAGGGTACTGGTGGGTCTGATCCAAATCAGATGAGTGTCTAGAGCTCAGAGTGGTTTGCCTTTGAGCTCTGCAGTTCTGTCAGAGGATGTTTTGCAGTGAGTATTACCCTCTTTCCCCTTCTCTACTACCACATTAGCTTCCTGCTCTATGAGTCCTTGGCCTAAACATTTCAATGACAAGATTCATAGTACAACTTCTAGGTCAGGAATTGGCTTAAGAGATGCAGGTGTCTAATTGTTGTAGCCTCCAGAGGTTCTTTTTAGGTGGTCTACTCCAAAAGTAAATTAGTTCAGTGTGTGTTGCACTGTTGCATACAGAGGTAATAATCTTTATTTCTTTTCCATCCTTTTCTTTGGTATGTAGATTTCACCTAATTTAGTGCAAGGTGAGTTGGAAAGAATTTCATTTGCTTTCATCACATTTCCTAGTGTTTGCCATAACCTGTCTACAGAATTTATTCATTCTTCTCCAGCATGGCTGTGGAAAAGGCAGTGTTGTTCTCTGTAATGGAATAACAAATCTGATGAAATCAGAGGTTTTATATATAACTGGGGAAAAAAATGAAATCTCATGGAGCCTAACATCTTTAGTGCGAGTGACATTACATTATCATAGAGAATTGTCTGAGATGTTTATGAAAATATTCATCTTTTGACCTTTTCTAGTGTTATACACTCTAAATATTCTGGTAATAAAGTCAATTATGACATATAAAGTGCTTGAATTAGGCTGCTCTTAGTGAAATAATTGCTCTGCTTAATGTAGTAACAGGCAATGCTTGAAATGGAAGTTAGGAGCAGCCACATCCATGCTGTTTGAGCAATATGCACATGGCATGCAGGCAGAGCCATTAATGGCATTTTACCATAGACAACTGCCAAGATGCTGCATTTAAAGTTTTTACTTGTTTCCCCAAAATATTCCGCTTCAAGTTTCACTAGAAATGTATACTGAAGGACCATAAACTGTTCCCTGATTTTCATTGATACTCTCAGAAGTAAATTGCAGTTATCAAAATATTTACAGTGCAGCAGAAAAAAAGCAGCAAGATTTGGAAGGAATTTATCTAGAGTTATATATAAACAAACCTTTGGCAAGGACAGAACAGGAGGAAAGATTCATTTTATGGTTTGTTATTCTAGAGCTACTCTGCAAGAATGCTACCTGCTCTAGGTTGTCCTGCAGGGGAGCTGGGCTAGATGAGCTCCAGAGGTCCCTCCCAACCTCTAACATTCTGTGATTCTGTGGATGTTTGATGCTTTTCTTGAAGCACATGATACCAGCTGCTATAGAAGTCAGAGTAGACAGAATTGTTTCATTGTGACCAAAACCTGTTCTTCCTCATTTTTTCATATCTTGAATATAATGTTTAGCAGTGACACACTGGCCAAATGGATATTTTCTGCAAGAGGGAGGCACTGTATCTTCATGAATGAAATGTAAAGGTCTCATTAAACAAAAAGGCAAATGGTTACCACTTAACCCAAATTGGTTTGGTGATTTAAAATTGGGGTAGGTCTCTTCTCCAGGGTTAACAGTGAGAGGATGCGAGGAAATGGCTTCAAGTTGCAGCAGGGGAGGTTTAGATTAGATATAAGGAGAAATTTCTGGATTGAAAGAGTTGTTAAGTCTTGGCCCAGGCTGCCCAGGGAGGTGGTGGAGTCACCAGCCCTGGAGGGGTTGAAGAAACATTTAGATGTAGCACTTAAGGACACAGTTTAGTGGTATGTTAGAGATAGATATGGTTGGACTTTTGATGATCTTGGAGGTCTCTTCCAACCTTTGTTGGAAATTCTGTGAAAATTGAGAGATTGTGAGCTTTTTTAATTCTTAGAATAAAAAAAACCTCCCTAGAGTTTCCTGACCATGCAGATTTCTGGAGGGCTAGAAGATCCCCTAAGATTTGGGACTAATCCATAGAGTGATTAGTTGCAGGATGAGAAGTAAACACAATCTAAGTTTGGAACTTCTTCTGCCATCTCAATTTCATGTTTGCAGAAGCTGTCTGAGAAAAGATAAACATTCCTGAGATATAGAGGAAGAAAAAAAATCCTTTCTACTAGGCCATGTAAGATTAAATCCTAAAAGGCAACAGCATGCTTAATATTTGCTTGCCAATAAATAAGGCTGAGTTATAGGCTTACATCACAAAATACATGCCAGGAAAGTCCAAGGAGTAATATCACATCAAATCTTGTGTCTGACAATAACATTGAATATTTACAGGTTCCATCTTTATCAGTGAAAATACAACTCTCAGGTGCTCTTTTTAATGATAGCATACGTTATACATATACTTTGGATGTGATTTAGACTGATTTTCGCAGTTATAGCCCTTCTCTGTTAGCTTCTCATTTATTAACTGCTTAAATTAAAATTAAGCTCCATGTGGAGATGAGATGAATAATCTATTTGAACTACTGAGAGGATGTTAATTCAGGACTATTCTGGGCTAGATTTGTTTTACATCTACATATTAACTATATATGAAGAAATTGTATTAATTCCACTGCAGTTTGAGCAGATCCAGCCTAGAACATCATTCAAATAAGCAATTTGGTTCCTGTGCCCATCCCACAGAGAGCTTTGCACACTGTGGGAGCCCTAACTCTCCTGGAGGGTGGGAATGTGCTTTGGGGCAGCTTAGAGCCAGCCCTGCCACCTTCAGTAGAGGCAGGAGGTGGAGGGCAAGCAACTGCAATGTGCTTTGGGAAGCTGCAGCAACAGTGAGGCTGCCTGGCCCTCACCTCACTTTCCTGCTGGAAGTAGTCATGTGAAGCACAAAGCAGCTAGGACAAATCCTCATGAATTCATTCAGATTTTCCAACTTAAGGTCATCTTTTGCTTCAAGGAGACTTTGATTAAATACAGACTGAATCAAAAGCAAATTATAGTGGGAGGTAGGGGTGATGTTTACTTTGAGATGAAGCCCCACTTCTGTGCAAAGTCTTAGCTTAAAAAGTACATTGAACTGTATATGATCAACACACTGTGCTGTAGAAGTAACAGGAGGGACTAAACACATGAGTAAATCTGCCCCCAATGTTCTGCTCAATAAAGGCAAAGATTGATTTAGCTTTTCTTCTTATTCCACTACTAATTCTGCTGCTGTTTTCATTTTATCCATCATCATTACAAGCCTTTGGCAAAAGAGGCAAAACCAAAGTAGTTCCCCACCCAGTATATTCCATGTTCTTGAGGCAAGAGAAAGAAGCAGCCTCACTGTTTGCACAGTGATAGTAAAGGCTGAGAGGGGTAACACACTGAAATGTTCAACATTGTGATCAAAATGCCACACTAGTGTTAGACATATGCACAAACAGCATTATTAGTGTCTTGAAGTGCAGCTCTGTTAGGCGTGCTGAGAAAGCCAGCTCTGAAACCCTTTGGACCCCTATAAAAACATGAGTAATTTTCCATTCTTTCCCACCAAGCATGTTATGGCCATACTCTTCTGCTCCTCTAAGTGTGCAGCTTGACTCATTGACAGAAAAGCAACCTCCATGAAATCTGAATTACAGCTGTGTTGTGTTCTAATGAATAACGGCTGCTTAACCAAGAGACTGAGTCAAGGAGCTAGTTCTCTGTGGAAGGAAAATATTTGTGTGTTGCACTGGAAAAGCTGACAGGCATCTAGCTGTGTGCTCTGCTTCACACGCTCCACCAGAAGAACTCATGCAAATTGTTGATTTGGCTAGGAATGGTCACAACATGGGGTTGAGGATCACACCACTTTCTGCATGACTAACTTTGGAGAAGCAAAAAAAAAAAGGTCTGTTTAGTTTGCCTTTCACATTTTGTATGAGTTGTGGTGTTAGCTTCAGCCTGGAATGTCTAAAGCAAAGTTCAGCAAGTAAGTCAGCAGTTATTTTTTATTCAAGATAACAGATTAGTGAAGGAGGATATAAACCAGGGTATCTTATTGTGCTCTGGATCTCTCACATTTGTGCATGCAGCTTTAAAGAAACACTTTAGACTTTCTGAACAGGCAACTTTTGTTACAGGGTTTGAGAGGTTTGTATGGTTTATCTGAGGGCTGTTTGGAGAGATACTTGTCTGCTTTTCACTTTCACTGCAAGGTCAGCTCTGGATATGAGCAAACCTTAAGTATGACACTAGACTTTCCTCTGTTCATGTGTTCCAGTTGCATAAGCTCTTTGGAGCATGCACAAGACTTCTTTCAGAGTTGTGTGATAATAGCAGATCTAATAAATGAAGACTGTTTCAGCTCTTTCATTTGCATTATTAGACATGCTCATAGATTTAATACCAGTTTTAAAATGGCAAGCACTACTTAGGAGACTTTGGAAAAAGCATGCAAAAATGTTGAAAGCCTGTATGCCCCTGTAGCAGACAGTGATGCAATTAATTTTCCAGTGCTCAGACTAAAAAAGTAGAGGTTTGTATGACATAGCAAGGCAGGATTCATTACAAGCTACTGCCTGTTGCTGTCAGGAGGAAGATGGAACACTTTGGGGTACTGAATCCTGCTGGCTGGCAGGATCAGAGGAGGCCAAACTTTCACCAAATGAGTAAAATAGGCACAGTGCCAGAAATCCAGATTTCTGCTGCGTCTCCTGGTGCTGCACTTTTCTCAAGCATTGCTTGACTGACAGTGCTGATGGCTCAGGGTCATATGCATCAGAATGTGTCACCTTAAGCAGTGCTTAGTACCCCAAGAAAGAGCAAGGTAAACTGAGCCTTGTGTGGAAGAGTGAGTAAAAGCTGCTGGCAGCTATCACCTAGGTCCTTTCTTGTTTGACATTACAATTCCTCCTGTACCCAGGGTATTGCTCACATGCATGTCTAGAACTGCCTTTATCTGGGTAACTGAGAGCATGTTTTCTACCCTGACTTGATTTTGATCCAAGCCCTAAGACAACAGCTGAACAACTAAACACAAGGCAACCCCAATACAGTGTGTGCTTCAGGACCATGTATAACATTCTTCAGAAGGAAGCTGAGAACTTCACAGTTTTAACGGTTTGGTTTTGTTTGCACACAATTTTGGCCTCAGTGGTGTCCAAGAAAATCTTTTATGAGTGTCATCAGTAAAATTTATGTAAAAACAAATACATCTTGATATTGACCATTGTGTTGTCCGCTGCAAATCCTGATTCTCTTTCTCTTCACCATGAGCTGATTCACAGAGCTAAACATTCTCAAATTTGTGTGGGAAGGAACTGAACTATAACACAGGCATGAATCCTGTGGCTGAAGTCCATCCCTGCATGTGATTTCTCAGTCACTGCCTTTCTGCTATTAGAAGTGACCATTGCAGAGGTATAGGAAAGCTCTTACATCAGCCAAGTATCAGCTCTAGTCTCTGCTTGTTTAGTCTTTAACAGTTACTGTGATTGGAGATTCACAGACACATTGAGCCAAGCAACCTGAATGTAAAATCCACTCTCAGAGCACAGGGTTGTAATCTGGCAAACTGAGTCTCTCTAACTTGTAGGCCAAAGAAGAGTGAGACAGAAACAGCAGCACTTGTAGAATCACAGAATGGAAGGTTGGAAGAGACCTCTAAGATCATCAAGTCCAACCCTTCTACCTATCACTCCCATGCCACTAACCATGTCCCTATGTAGAACATCTATATGTTTCTTAACCCCCTCCAGGGATGGTGACTCTACCATCTCCCTGGGCAGCCTGGACCAAGTTTTAACAATCCTTTCAGTGAAGAAATTCCTTCTGACATCCAGTCTAAACCTCCCCTGGTGCAACTTGAAGCCATTTCCTTTTGGTAACCATGGAGAAGAGACCTACCCCCATCTCACTCCAACCTCCTTTCAGGGACTTGTAGAGAGCGATAAGCTCTGCCTTGAGCCTCCTTTTCTCCAGACTAAAAACCCCTGCTCCCTCAGCTGCTCCTCATAAGGCTTATGCTCCAGACCCCAGCAGAACAGCAGTCACCTAGGTCTGTACCAGAAAGAGACCCCTACCAGGGTAGGCAAGTCTGAAAGAAGTCTTGTGCATGCTCCAAAGAGCTTATGCAACTGGAACACATGAACAGAGGAAAGTCTAGTGTCATACTTAAGGTTTGCTCATATCCAGAGCTGACCTTGCAGTGAAAGTGAAAAGCTGTGTGATAATAGCAGATCTAATAATTGAGGCCATATCATCATCAGGAGCATGAACCTCCTTCAAAGTGACACAGTCAGAATGCTCTGAGTATGGTCCAAGGCAAGAAGAAACCTCTTGGAGATGGAGCTGTTGCACAGAAGCCCTTCTTGCTTCAAAGTGATCTACACAACATAATACTTGAGAGATTGTGAAGAATCAGGGTATCCATGAAGGCTAAAAGTGTCACAGCTTCCAAGCAAATGTTTGGATTGATTCAGGTATTTATTTCTTCAAGGAATGTGCAAGGATCTGTGCTACAGAAGAACTGCTCCTCAGTAGCAGATTCTGCTTATTTCCTAGTATTTTTACTCTGTCACTCGGAAAGTACAGCTGTAATGTAAATGTATCATTACATTAGTTTGGGGGCTCACTAATTTCCCAATTAAAATGATCAGTGAGAAAGTGGAAACAGTCTCTGGTGCTATTCCACTAGAGTAGAAATGAAGCACTCAAAGAAAATTCTTAGGAAGCATCCTACCCTCTGAAATCATAAATCAGGATGGAATACAAAATGCTCAGGAATGTGAAACTGGTCAAATCTTCAAAGAAAAAACATTTCTATTTTCTCTTATTAGGGCACTCTGTCTGCAAGTAATAGAAGTATTACATGCCTGAAGAGTGGCTTTTAATCATCTCACTTGGTTGGGTTTTTTTTTTTTTTTCAAGCACAAATGAAATACAAAGGTTCTTGCTACATTATTTTGTCATTTAGCAGCCTACTTTCCAAATCTATGAAAATCACTATGAATTCCTCTTGTAAAATACTTTCTTTTTTTAATACTCCCTATAATTATCATGTACCATGGCATGAATGTCTCTTTCTTAAGTACTTAAAAATAGTATATAATTTAAGTATGAGCCAGATCTCTGTAAATGCCATCAAATAACCTAGACTTCTACAACTAACTTTCCAAGTAGCACATTCTGATTTACTGCTTTGCTGAAAACCTAGGAAGGAACAATAGGACTAGAATTTCTTTCAGGGCTGCCTTTTACCAGAGGTGAGGAAGCCTAGGTAGTGAAATGATCTTTGTAGCATTTATGTATTGTAGCATCTAATATATTTTTAAGTCTGAATCTGAATATAATTCTTTGTGTTAATCTATTTGTGTTCCCTTATATACTTAGCAGCATTTCAATGGGCTTAGGATAAGGCCAAAGTCTTGCTCCACAAAGGATGGCTCTCAGAAAATCTTGTTCTCTCTGGCATTTTCCATCCCAAGAATTCACCAGTCAGTTGGAGAGAGGAAAATTTCTGGGGGCTGAGCAGCAAAGTTTAACATCCAGAACTGAAAAGATTCCCAGGTGAATAGAGCAAGCCAGACAAGCCAGCAGACACACACTCTGGCCCACAACCTGCAGATAAATCTCTTTGCATGGACAATTACCTACACAGTCCAATGATGTCAGTGGAAATCCGTGCAGAGTTAAGGATTTGTGGGCAGAAGCTTGGCTTTGCTCAGGTTAGGGAAGCTGTTCAGGTATTCTGTTTCTTTCTCAAAGGAGACAGACATTAAATGCTTGCTGCCATTGCCTGCTTTTACCATAGACCATGATCCAGTTAAAGCACTCAGAATTTCTGCCTGTCAGGCTGAGCTGGGTACTGCAGTCATCCTGCTCTACTGGGAGGTTAGCTTCCTAGCTTAGACACGGCCATGAGTGGAAATAAGAGTATTAATCCTATTAAGACCTCCTTTTCCTTGGAATCATTATGTTTGGAAAAGACCTCTGAGATCACTGGGTCCAACTGTGACCTAACACTACTTCAGTCTTGCCCAGTTTTTGGTCATACATGAGGAGACACAGGCTAAGAAAAGGGTGAAATTGGACTTCTATCAGAGTTTCATGGACAATTGACTATTATGTAGTTAACTCAAAACAATAATGTAATTTCTGTGCTTTCATGAGAAAAGTCTTTTCACAGCTGAATTCTTTATGCCAGTTTATAAGTGTTAAAGGTATCTTCTAGGCATACTTTTTTATAATGCACTTAGCACTTATGAACTACAGAAGAAATGTTTTATTCATTTGGTCCACAATGTTGTTATTCCAAACTTAGATGCATATTTTTAGTTCTATTTCCTCTTATACTGTCTCTACTTGCTTTCTCCTGTCCTCATTTTGTACACTCTAAGCCAAAAAGTAGCAGATGTCCCATTGATTACTAATGTAGAAGGTTGAATTTGCTCTCAAAACTCTTTAGAGAAAAAAAGAGAAGTTCTCTGAAGGATTCAGACTTCCTTGTTTCCTTTCCTTTGCTCTATCTTTGCTTCTGGTTTCTTCTTTAGACCCCCGTGCTCCTTAAAACCATCTTTTAATCCATGTGTTCAGAATAATTTTCTGAAAGGGTTTTCTTTCAGGAACCTAAGCTAGTTTAGACTAACTTTTGATGGACCAAATCTAAAAGATACCAAACACACAAACTTTCCTTTAAAATGTCTAATGTATCTGACAGAGTGAGACCCTAGTTACTAACTTCAGAAGCTACCTCTCTTGGTGAACACTATGCTAAAAAAGTATGACAAAGTTCTAGCTGACAAAACTGACATAATTAGGCATTTTGTCTTGCCTTTGCACTGGTAGAATTTCCCACTCATCATCTCTTGAGCTGATTAATTTTAGCTGTCATCTGCACTGCATCAAAATCAAACAAGGAGCATCACTACAGGGAATAGGGATGGTAGCTCAGTATCACTTGGAGCAACATTGCTGTGTGTAGAGCTTCCCATATCCCAGCCTTGCAGTTTTATGTGAACAAGGCTGTAAAGGGCTCTCTGGTAGGTATTTCACTGCTTCATTCCCTTTAAACAATCCAGACTCCTCTGAGCTTGGCTATTTCTTTTCCCTGGCATAGTTCAATTATTTTATAGGACACAAACCTTCCCACGCTTCAGCTCATGTCTCTGGCAAATCAAGCAAGCCCTGTTCCTATGGAGCCAGAACATATGGAAGGCAGCCATGCAGCTGACATAGGTTGATTTAAAAGACTGAGATCAGAGAGAGGAAAGGAGTGAGTCCTCCAAAACAGGAGGTTCTCGGAAGAAACCATGGCTGCTGCACATGGCTGACTTTTCCATTCACTCCTTTTGGTCTTAGCTAGTAACATCTCACCCATCACAAAACATACTTCCTAAAAACCTCGGACTAAGTGGAGAGGAAAAACATTTTGTCTACTGTATCCAAGTTTCTTACTTCAGGTCATTATTTGCCATTCAGAAATCCATAGGGTTTAACTTCTTCCTTGCCACAAATTCTCTTTCAAGGACTTCTCAAACTGGCACACCAGGGAGATCCTCAAGACTCACAGACCATGCTGTTTCCTGTGTATCTATGAATTACCCTCCTGAGAGTTATTGCAGCCCTTAATTCTATCCCCCTTTTGAGTCTCTTATTGTCAGGATACACAATAAATACCAATAATGTGAGAGGACACCTTGTGTCGGTTACATTATGTGCTTGTATTTCACTGCTAATTGTATTGTACATGGCCAACCACGTCTGCATGAACTCAGAGGGGTACCTTCCTTGATAATCCGTGTTTTAGTCCAGCACTGCTACCTATCTGCACACAAAAAGCAGAGTATTCATGTAGGCTACCAGGTTTCTTCTTGCAGATTTTGTCACTGATATATCTGAAATAATAGTTAGTGAAACCATGTTGTGATACTATTATAATCATATGATAAAATGATATCATATATTTTAATCCCTATCTTTCAGTATGTGTTTTTTTCTTTGCATGGAACTGTTCACATCCTAACAAGGATTTAGTTTATAGTATTAAATTTAGCCTAATAGATGATGTTAGATTTAGCCTAACTAGGTTAGGTGAAAATCAGAGCTTCAGACCATGCAGAGCACTTTGGTGAAATGTTGTCCTGACCTAACTGGGATTATTCAGGTATTTAATATTAAGTGTAAAAGCTTTGCTAAACTAGGACTTTGTTTAACCATAATACCTTGCTTGCTTTTGCAGAATTAGGAGGAGATATGGGAAAGGAAAACAAGAAAACCTCAAACAAGGTCTGTGCAGCTTCCCTGGTATCTGCAGACCAAGAGAAACAAAACCAAAAGCAACAGTTGAGAAATGGAATTCAAAGTGAAGGTGAGTAAAAAGCTGCTCTTGAAAGGTAACTCAGAAAGCTTCTGAATGTGTTAAAGTTAGAGACATTGTTTATGTTTCTTATTAACATTAAATCCTAATAACCCGTACACAATAAAGAGGAAGTTCAACCTTTTTTGAATGGTTTTAGCATACAACCTTCAAAAATCACTTCTCTTCACCCACATTGCAACTAAGGCTTTCAGCCTGTAAGGCTAAACTTTGAAGACACAGAGTGTCTTTTAAATAAAGCTGGAGCTCAGGCTGCCAAAGTGTCCTGTGGTGATGGACTTTTAATTTTCATAGAATAGTGATTTGGAATACTTTTTTTGGTCCTGCAAATAAACTGCCTGTGTTTAAGACACAAAAATAGGAAGGTTGTTGTTAGGATTACTTTCCTGTATGAAACTTGTTTATTTTCTTTCCCATATCATTTCTGTAGTATGGTAATCTTTTATTTCCAACTTTGGAAGGCAGGGCTCAAGTCTTCTGTAATCCATTAGACTCCCATAGTATCATTAGCTAATCTCAGTCATTTTTCAGTAAGCAGAGTTTTATGTTGTATTTACTGTAAGCAATCTGGGTAAAAAAGGCAGGAGCACTGGCCCATTTTAAACAACTTGAACTTTTGACAAACCTTGGAAGAACAAGCAATTCTACAGCTACACATCTCTAAGTGTCTAAGTTATAATTAAACAAAGCCATGTCCCAACAGATAGCTGAGCCTAATTATTCATTCATTCATCCATTTGAAATCCTTTTCTTCCTTTATATTCCAGCTTATAATTTGCCAAATGTAGAAAAAGTATAACTGAACCTTTGTGAGGCTGACTGAGTCATTTGTGAGAAGTCATGCAGCCTATAGTGATTCTCTGCTTCCATAAAATAGGCCACTTTTTTTGGCATGCATATCATTTGGGTATTTAAACCTCTCAGAAAGCAGTTAGCCAGCATGTGCAGCAGAGCCTGAAATGGAGAACTGAGCTGAAATAGATAAGGCTCAGATCTGAAACGTCCATATCCCTTTATGAACATGGCACTTTAAAGGATAAAGGGATAAAGCTGAGGCAGTGCACAGGCTTTGTCATACACTAAGAATGAGGTTTGCTGAAGCTCTAGCTCACCATTGGCCTGAAGTTTAAATGTTGAGCAATGAATGAAAAGCTAGGAAATGTTTTGAAAGAACAGAGTGGAAGAATTGGTTGCATGATGCTGAACTATACAGCAAGAACTAATGAAATATATTTGTTAGGTTTTCCTTTCAGAAAATTATTGTTTGTGTTTTGGTATCTTCTGATAAGTGTGTGCTCTGGGAATGTCCTAAGTTTATCTCAGAAGTCAGAGTGTAATTCTCATTCCTGGCATGATGCTCAATCTTTTGCCCACCAAACAGTGACCTCACAGGTGACAAGCTGAACTCTTTGGAGGGGAAAAAAAGGGAAACATTCTGTGTCTCTCCAGGCCTAGAGCTATTTCCCACCTTTGCCAGAGGAGGCTTGGAGATTACACATTAGCCAGAGAACAACGATTTGACCAACGCTCCTCTGCCTGAGAGGCAAGTGGCTGGAGGAAGCTTTTGCAGTGGCTTATAAAATAATGATAAGCATGAAAGAGATAAGGGATGATTCTGTCTGCCATGAGCTTGAGGGCATTGACTTAAACTAACAAGTGGCAAGATCAAACTACCCATAAGGATTATTTCTTCAGACAACACAAGGCAGTTCAAAAGGCTAAGGCTGTGGGCCTGGCCGTGGGATGCTGTTAGTGCTGCTTCTATAGGGTAATATATAATATATTAATTAATGCTGTCTGTATGGGTTCAGAATGCCCCTGGAGGACTCACAGAGGGAAAGAATAAGGAAAGGAAAATCACATTTGGAAACTATTAAACACAAAACATTGCTTGTGGCCTAGCAAATCCCTTAGCTCTAAATTGCTACAAGGAATTTTAACTGCAGGAGTAGTATCAGTTTGTAGTTGCCCTGCTCTAACTCTCTTCCTGAGGGATCTACTGATGGTCTCTGATCAAGGTATGGGGCTAAAAGGACCTTTAGTCTGAGCCAATATAGGGGAAATAATGTTCTCCTTCTCAGTAAGTGATTCACACTGTATCTTGCAGAAAAATCCCTGATTCATCATGAAAAAGGCAGTGTTAAGTGAAGTTAAATATGTTTCTGACCACGTAACACATTCAGTGGAGGAAAGAACATTGTGAGCCAGGAGTTAGACTAATTACCTCAGTGTAATTACCTAAATTACAACTGCCTGATAAGTCTGTAGAAACATTTCACAGCACATATTTACAAAGACTTTTTGCCTCAGAGAGTGGCAGTTTTCTTATCTGGCACCTGGATTCCCTGTTATGTCTGTTTCTTGTGTTAGTCTTAAATAGATGGAAATACTTGGGAAGTAGGTGTTTTCTCTTGGAAATCTCCAAGTATCTGGTATTTACAGCTCATTGCAATTTTCAAGTGTTCATAACCCCACTGGACAACTGTAGGGCTCCATGAACATGTAAATAAATAATCAGTAGCGATCAGATCTAAAAACAGTCCAGATTTTGGATGTAGTGGTGATGTTCACAATGACAGGACTTTGCAGAAATCAGAACATAGAGAAACAGAATAAAATTGAAGCTCTTTTAGAGAAGAGAAGAGACTCCCTTTTAATAATGTCTAAGCAGTGTCATATGCTTAGAAGCCAACAGCAGATGAAATCTGCTGTGGAGAAACAGAGAGTGAGACACAGGCCACATAAATATGCACAGTATGTTGTTTTAATTCATTCCAAAGGCTGTAATTCAGAAAAGATTTTCAGCTTGTTCTTTTAATCTACTGAATTAGACCCATTTCATACTCTTCTTCATTCCACACAAGACTAAAGGGCTAATGATGATTTGCTTTATTTGTTTTCTTTGTTTCTAAGTCTTTGGTTAAATGATGTGCAGTTGAGAATGTGGAAGTGTTAAACCCTTGCACTTTTCACAGTAGAGTAATCCTGCTACAAAAACTAATTAAGCTAGTAGCCCACCACTCACAGATCTCATACTTTTCTGAGTTAATTAAGAGTCCTGCTCTGTTTCCTTCACCAATTAACTGGTGGGTACATTTTGCTTTAAAACTTTTATCTAATCAGCCTGAAGAGATGACATTGAATTGGCTGTTTTTGTTGTTTGTGTCTTGTCTGTGGTTTAAAATTAGGTCTATTTCTTTTGAAAGACTGACATAAGCTTTATGACTAGTTACAGCTGTTACCACAGCTCAGTATTTTTTTAACGGAATGGCTTTTGTATACTCTGATGTTCCCTCCTGGTTACATATTCTTTTGTCCCATTGTCAAATGGTCATTTCACCTTCACCTTTGCTTTAGAGTTGCTTCAATCTACTCCCAACCCACCCACATGTGCTGTAATGCTGCAAGGAGTCAAGCTTCAGAAGTGAGGCAAGGCATCTCCTTTCATTCTGTGTTATACTGTTCAGTCCTTTGCAATATCACCCATTGCATTAGTCCATGTCTTTTTACCTCCTTATGGAGATTTGGATACATAAGTACTCATGTAATAGTGTGTACCAGTGTTTATTTACTTGGAATTCCTGATTCATGGACTGTAAAGTGTGAATAGGAAGATACACAGTGAGGATCTGTATGTGTTTTGTAAACAACTCTTACATCCTAAGTGATTGTAAGTAAATATTGAGATGGTCTCTGATGGAAAACATACATTTACTAAAATCTTACTGCTTGACCATCCTTGTGGGGAATTATCCTCTCACAAAGCAACCAACAGCAATTCAAGGAGCAACAGTACTATCTAGCAAAAGTAAGAGGTTTCTACTAGCTGCTGCAACACAGAGCTGTACAAAAGGTCCAACATAGAATCTAGTTCTACCCACGCCATCAAGAAATATGTTTTCTGTTAGGTAGCATCTCACATCCCCTAAGAAAACATGTGGTCTAAGAACTACAATCCTTTAAGACCACATCATGTTGCCTTAATTTTGTCAAAAGCAGTCTCAATTTAACTGTTTGTATTTATAGGATACAGGAGTTTGTAAAGTAGTCCTATTCCTTTGAATCTTTGAGTCTTGGTTTCTAAACCCACATCTTTTAGGGATCATTTAAGTTAGTAAATGTGTTCCTTGCCAAACTAAGCAGCAGCAGCTGCTTCCTTTGTTGGTATTCAATGTTGAAAACCCACTCCTGAGTGTGTGTAGAGGACACCATGCATGACCACAGCTGCAGAATAGCCCCATCTGAGGAGACTGGCTTCACATAGACATCTTCCCATACAGAATCTGCACCACAGGACCCAATGATGGCTCTGAAATAGAAAAAAAACTAGGCAGTTTTGTGTTAGGAGCTGCAAAAAAGGAGCCCATTCATTGTCTCTGGTGAAGATTCTTGTTCTTGCCAGCAGCATATGGAGTTATAATTGAATGTTATAAAGCTTGCATGTGAACAGTGCTACCAGGCTTTTGGTTTACAGTGGTGTGGGGAAAAAAGTAGCAAGTAGGAACTGAAAAAGATAATAACTAATAATTTATTCATTCCTTATAAGCCAAATGAGCTTTAGCATATCATACTATTAGTAGCTCTTTTTTTGGCCAGTGTTTGAGGAGAGATCATACTTCTGTCTATTGTACCTTAGAGTGTCACAGCATTCAGATCATATCTCAAGTACTACATAGGCAGTAGAAAGTGGAATTATCATCACATACTGGACACAAGCAGTTTTTAAGGATCCCATTCTAGTAAAACTGGGGACATTTGGAGCAGAAATTGTTGCATATTTCCTCAGCAGCCATGCAGTCCAGGTAGGAAGTCCTCAGAGGAAAAAAAAAACAAAACAATCCACAAAGTTTGACTGAATTAAAGCATGTTTACCTAAAAAAAAAGAGTGATTGTTAAAATACGGTAACACTGTTCAGATATTTGTGTGGCCTACTCATGTCAATCAGACTTTCATTGCTTTCACTCAGATCACTTCATTGCAATGAAAGTCATTGAAAGCAAGCATTAGCCAATTTTACAGGAAGGAACATTTCTTTTGAGGAGCAAAATATACCCCATGCAAGAAACAGACTTGCTTCTACCATGTAATAGCTCCTGAAAGGCTGAAATCAGTGGATTCCAATGCTAACCATGAGGACATGACCAGCAGCTGAGGGGAGATGTCAGTCAGAAGAGTAGAATTGCTTCAGAGCTCTAGTAAAACAGAATCACAGAATCATTTGGGTTGGAAGGGACCTCTTAAGGTCATCTAGTCCAACGCCCCTNTCTCATCCCCTAGTGGTGGGGATTGTTCTGACCCAGGTGCAGGACCCTGCACTTGGTCTTGTTGAAGCTCCTGAGGTTCACCTGGGCTCACCTCTCCAGCTTGTCCAGGTCCTTCTGGATGACATCTCGCCCCTCCAATTTATCAACAGCACCCCATAGCTAAATGCAACTAGACACTTTTATTTGATGTTAGACTCCAAATCTAAGTAGTTCATGAATCCTTGTGAGGTGTTCTGACACTTTTTTCATTTTCATCCTGTTAGTATGCTGCAAAGAAGTGCAGAAACAAACATTTTAATAGGATCTGGCAAGTAGTTTAGCAAAGGATTATTTTGTCTGGTCTTTATGTATAACAGTATGCTAAAAGTCTAAGGATCTAATAAAAGCAAAAAGGTGAAGAACATTGCAATTATAACAAATATTAGAGAAAACATGACAAAATGTAACCCAGATTACTGAAGGTGTTGATGTGTGATGTTGCTCTCCATTGGACATAAGCTTGAGGAGGGGAGATTTAGGTTGGATGTTAGGAGGAAGTTATTTCCCCAAGAGGGTGGTGAGACATCTGCCCAGGTTGCCCAGAGAGGTGGTGGCAGCCCCAGCCTGGCAGTGTTGCAGGCCAAGCTAGCTGGGGCTGGGAGCAGGCAGATCTAGTGGAAAGTGTCCCTGCCCATAGCAGGGGAGGTTAGAACTAGATGATCTTTGAGGTCCCTTCCAACCCTAACAATTCTGTGATTCTACGATTGTGCCATCCCTGGCATATAGGGAGGAAATATTTATTAGCTGTGCTAAATAAATGCTGTAGTCCAAGCAGCTCTCTGGTTTAGCGTGCCTGTAGACATTGCCTACTACTCTGGATGCCATCAAATGCTGTGTCAACACCTCACAAGCCTGAATGGAGAATTATTCCTCCCTCTCACAAAAAAAATTGAGCATTTTCCAAACAAGTTCATCCTCAGTTGGCATTTGAAGGAAAAGGCTACTCTCTTGAATATATTCACATCATCTTGGAGACTAGAAGTGGAAAGGGCTTGCTAGGTCAGCTAGTTTACCTCTCTGCCAGTGCATGGTTGTACACTACAGTCCAGTTTTGCATTCTTTGGCTACCAGCATTTTGTGCCATGTGCAAAGGAAAGCAGGATTTATCCCTTTGGACAAAAATCCTGTGGGGAAATGTCTCTCATTTACAGAATCTGCATGTCCTGTTAACCTTAGCCAATGTAAATGTAAAAGCCAATGTAAAAACTAGGAGATTTTGCATGTTCTTTGAGATTGAGACCACAATCAATATTTTTGTCTTACGTTACACAGTGAAAAAAACCCAACAATTTCTTTTTCAGTTCATTCTTTAATTACTCATCAAATTCATTTGCACTTGAACTTTCACAGCTCACTGTCTAGGTCGTAGAACAGGGTAAAGGGCAATATTAACAATTGAAACTGTTTAGAAATAGAAAGCTTTAGCTCATTCTTTTAGTAGAGCTTTGCGTTTATTGACATAGTCCCCAGACCAGAGCTTTTCTTGTCTTCAAGAAATCATAACAATGTGGTGATGAGTCTCTAAGGGCTATCTCCCACACTATCTCTAATCCTTATGTTGCTCTCTTTTCCTGCACAAGGGCATTTGGATTTTGACTGATTTACAATTAGCTTCTTGCTGTCTACAGTGGGATCTTAATGCAATTTGGTCCTCAGAATCAGGCTCTTATAAACCTTTTATCAGTGCAGCAAGGCACATGGTAGTTAAGGATTCTCACCCCAACAGGAAGAAGTTTTTCTTCCTGTTCAGGTGGAACCTGCTGTGTTCCAGTTTGTGTCCGTTGCCCCTTGGTCTGGCCCTGGGCACCCCTGAGCAGAGTGTGGCCCCAGCTTCTTGCCCCCTGCACCCTTCAGCTCTTGCTCAGCATGGAGCAGCTCCCCTCTGGCTCTGCTCTGCTCCAGGCTCAGCAGTTCCAGGGCTCTCAGCCTTTCCTCCTGCCACAGATACTCCAGTGCCCTCAGCATCTCCCTAGCCTCTGCTGGACTCTCTCCAGTAGTTCCTTGTCTCTCTTGCACTGGGAAGCCCAGAACTGGACCCAATACTCCAGTACTCTAGGACATCAAGCTACAAATTCTAGGCCACTTTTCTCAGGCTCTGGGGAAAGGGGCATGAGTTTTTCTGGATGTGAGTGCCCTTAAAAAGAATACTCTATAGCCACAAAACCACCAAAGCAATTCATTAGAAACTTGATTTATTTTGCTGGGCAGCTGAAACTTGTTTGCCTCACCTTATTTATAAGATGCATTTAGTAGTCATTAAAATACTGAAAGTTCCTGAGAGTTTAAGGGTTTTTGAGAAATAAGAAATCAACTGTTCATTTTTTCCCAGGCTTTTCCAGCTCATGTTGCTATCTAATCTCATGTCCACAGACCCACTGTAAACACAGACTGATGGAAAGTAAACACTGAAGCCTCAAGTATCAGCTAAACAGAACACTAAGGATTCAAAGTTTGGGTTGTTTTGTTTCTCTACACAAGTCTTCCCAACTTCATTTGCAGCAAACTTTCCATATATATCACTTTTCATGGGACTTTGTAAACTTCTTCCTTGTGTTCTTTGATGAAGTGTAGAGTTTTGCTGACTCTACAGGGCCTTTGATGATACCTCAGTAGATGTGAATTCAGAAAGCACACTAACAAAATATCTATTACTTAATACAGAAGTCAAGAAGAAAATATTTTTTCACTTCTTGAGGAAAGAAAGCTTTAAGAGAAATGTCTTAACTTTCTTTTCAGAGTTTTTGTATGATTTTGGTGAAGCTTTCATGCTTCTCTATGGCTTCCACAAAAGAGAGGATTGTGAGTGGAGACATGCAAGAAGAGATGTGTCTAAACATTGCTCTTTTGCTTAATTTCTCAGAAGCTGGGGTGGGGTGGGGAAGCTGGAAAGTGATTTTTAGTGAAGCTAAGAGTGCTAAAAGGGCACTTGATAATTAACACTATAGAGGAAGATAGTGAAATGTTTTGTAAGCAAAAAGATACCTGGCCAGTTGATGATTTATGGTATTAGGGAAAACCAAAGTGATGAAGTATGAAACCAAAAACTGAGGAGTTTTGTCTAGCTTTTGGTCCAGACACTTATGGGCATTTTTAGGAAAAGCACAGTAAAAAAAATGATGTTTTTATATCTGCCAGCACAGGGAGAAGCTAATTGTGCAAATGCAGAGTAGATAACTAGTTACCCAGACTTTTTAACTGGCTTAGAAAATCTCAGCCATAGTCTGAAATTTCCTAATTAGAAAACTCCGGGAATATTTTTATTGAAAGAGGTTGCAGGAAATGATGTTTTAGTAGTATTTTCTTTCAAAATACCAGTTACATTTTTGCTTGGTTTATCTGAATAAATATCATAAATAGGAACATTGAAGACAAATAAAACAGTGTAGGACAGTGAAGAGAGCAGAGGTGTAAAACTCAGCCCAGAATGGAAAAGGCTGGGAAAAAGGAACTGCAATCCAAGCATTCCAGAGAAATGTGTAACAGCTTTGGCAACCATTCCTTTACATAATTAATTGGGGTTGGTTAGTCTGGAGAAGAGGCTCAGGGGAGACCTTCTTGCTCTCTCTACAACTCCCTGCAAGGAGGTTGGAGTGAGAAAGGGGTTGGCCTCTTCTCCAGGGTTAACAGTGAGAGGACAAGAGGAAATGGATTCACGTTGTACCAGGGGAGGTTTAGATTAGATATAAGGAGGAATTTCTTTACTGAAAGGGTTGGTAAATCTTGGCCCAGATTGCCCAGGGAGGTGGTGGAGTCACCGTCCCTGGAGAGGTTTAAGAAACATTTAGATATGGTACTTAGGGCCATGGTTTAGTGGTATGGGAGTGCTAGGTATGGTTGGACTTGATGAGCTTAAAGGTCTCTTCCAATCTTTGTGATTCTCTGATAATTAGTGCTCAGTTTGTGTGTTCTGATCATCAGAGGGATTTTCAAGTTGAGTTTCAAAGATGTTCAACCCTGTTTTCACCCTAATTTCAGTTAGACACTTGATAACCAATTCATCAACATCTTAATTTAAGGTTTTCAGCTAATCTAATGGCCACCTATTGCCTAACATAAGAGTTTCTCTATGTTACTGCCTATGCACAGATCTGTAGCAGTAAAAATACCAATTTATCTAGGTGAGTTAGAATAATCCCTGAGTCTACACACATTATTTCTCTTCTTGACAAATTTGTGATGAAAGTTTGCAAAAAATACCCACATGCCCTATAAAAGAAATCTCCAGGCAGTTTCTTGGGCAAAGATATTGGTCATAAATTTTCCAAAAGCATCCAAGTAGCTTTGAAATAAACATATGTCCCTCAGGAAGATCATGGGCAGAAAACCAAATTCACTCTTATGTCACTTTTATTCCTAGATGTACTAGAAGTTTGCTCATATGAGTGGATGTGTGGAAGGTTAGCAAACAGATCATAGAATAATTGAGGTTGGAAAAGACCTCTAAGGTCATCAAGTCCAACCATTGACCCAACACCTCCTTGCCCACTGGATCTATACCTCTCTTCTGCAGCCATGTCTGAAGGAACTGGCTGGTCACTTTGTGGATGATTCTTTTGCATTTCAAAATCTCAGCTAAATAGCTCTGAATCTCTCCAGGCCTTGTACACTGAGATTGAGAATGGATAACCAACAACTGTCAAAACAACTTGGACATCCAAATATGCTTTCTGAGACAGTCATCTCCTGAAACAGGCCAAGGCTTTGAAAAGCAAGGCCAGTTTGTATTACAAATGTATGATATAAAAACATATTGGCTAAATAAATATTATGTATAAAAAAGATTCCTTTAAAAAGCAGAAAGGACAGGTACACCTTAAAAAATCTGCATTTTCTGAATAAGTTGGTTTGGGTCTTTAGGCTAAAACAGGGTGAGGGGTTAATGGTTTTGGGTAATGAGCTTTAGGTTCAGGTAGGTGAGTCAAAGACAGTTGGGAAAAAAAATCTGGTCCAAGAAAACATGCTAAAACCATGAAATTATATAGCAGAATCCCAGAATCATTCAGGTTGGAAAAGACCACTAAGCTCATCAAGTCCAACCATACCTATGACTGCCATACCACTAAATCATGGCCCTAAGGAGAACATCTATGTGTTTCTTAAACACCTCCAGGGATGGTGACTCCACCACCTCCCTGGGCAGCCTGGGCCAAGTCTTAACAACCCTTTCAGGGAAGAAATTTCTCCTTATATCTAATCTAAACCTCCCCTGGTACAACTTGAATCCATTTCCTCTCAGCCTCATAAACAGGCTCAGGAGATGGAAGCTAAATGTAGCTGTCATTGTCCTGTTTGTGAAGAAAAGTTATTTGTCTGATATCTAAGTCTGTAATTTTATTATTAGAAAAGTCAATGGACTTAAAACCGAGTCCTGACTTCTAAGGTCTTTTTACTAAAACAAAATTTAAAAGCTCAAGTTTTGTACATCCCTAAACTTCTGGATGAACTAAACTCTAAAAGCTAAAGGTCCATGCTTGTTTTTGTTGAAGATCATT
The DNA here is from genome assembly GCA_013396975.1 of Bucco capensis. Lineage (NCBI taxonomy): Eukaryota > Metazoa > Chordata > Aves > Piciformes > Bucconidae > Bucco > Bucco capensis. The sequence goes on along the minus strand of VWZO01006476.1, from coordinate 121,114 downwards.
TTACAATACTTATTGCTTAAAAATTACAAGATGTTCTTATAGCTAAAACCATGAAATTTGAGCAGTTAGTTTGAATTTGACCTAAATGTCAAACAAAAGGCAAAGAAGAAATACTGTAAGCTCTTTGGGGCCAACTTTCCTCTTCATGCTACAAATGGACTTGCAGGGAAATGGCAGCACAGAAGGAAGAACCAATTTGGATGTCTTGACATTTTTATTGTGTTTAAGCAGTTAAGAAAAAAATCATTAGTATGAGGGCTGTGAAACTCTTTAATGTTAAGAGAAAGAGCAGCTTCTAGCTCTTGATTCCCTCAAGATAGCTGAGAGACTTCAAGGTCAGCCAAGGGGTGACTTGTTGATGCAAAATGTCTAGATTGTGCCTTGCTGGCTGACTTTGGGGTTGCTTTATAGCTCTCCAGGGACACAGGGAGAGAGGGCTTTGGAGAGCAGGCTCTTCAGCTATCACAGATCTTAAAGCTCATTGTTGGGGTTTCTCCTTTTGACCACCTTGGCTCCAAGATATTAGCTGTGCTGTTTGTTAATTAAATAATTTGTAATTAGAATGAGAACCAGAGCAGAAGCTCCAGAAAAGAAAATGCAGTAAGTGAAAATGGTAGGTACATACCCTATCCAAATGCCCTTGAGAGCCTTGTCTCTTAGAGGTGGCCATAGATTCCTCTGTTGGAAATAAGACAATATGTATAGGGGTCCTATTTCTACCTCCTAGGAGATGCTCTCTCAAAAACTCTTTGAATGGTTTGGATGAGTTTGAACCTGGATTCCCAAGGGGATCAAGCCAGCCTAGATATGGCAAATGTACCTTCTGGAAATTCAAAAGTGCTTCAAGGGTAAGGAATGTGGGAAGTCTCTTTGTCTTGACATGCTAGGGCTGTGGTGTTTATAGTGTCTGATATGTTCAGGGGTCTGGCTTATGTTTTACTCTGCTCATTGAGAAGAATGCACTGCATTTACAAGTTGCAGAACAGTCTCTTCTCTTTCTTCTACATACAACATCATTTCCCCACAGCCATTCCTGAAGTGGTAGGAATAACTCTACAGGGAGAGGATATTCTTTCTTTCACGTGTCATTTGTGCCTAACTTTTCCACAGAAACAGAAAATAGAGCAGGATTTTTGCTTGTTTATGCTTTCTGTCCACTATTAGATGCTCTCCTTAGAGCCATGGTTTAGTGGCATGGTAGTGATATAGGTATGGTTGGACTTGATGATCTTAGAGGTCTCTTCCAACCTTGATGATTCTGTGATTAGTTTGTTTAAAAGACCTTGATGTCTCTATAAATGTAATTCACCTCTACTTTAATGCTTGCATAGTGAGCATCTGTTTTGTACTTCTGATTTAGTCCAAAAAGAATCTTTGGAAGTTCCTGTCAGCTTGAAACCTATCAGAATATCAGACCTCCATCAGCTCCAGATGTATTGTTTCTGGGAAGGCCTAATAGTTCTTTTTCCCTTCTGAGGGGTTATTAGCTCTGCAGGAATAGATTAAAACTGTATTCCAAAATAGCCAATGCACCAGGTCCAAAGGAAATCTAGTGCACCTGATGAGACTGAGAACATTAGAAGTAACTCAAGGTCAAATTCTTTACATTCTTATGGTTTGAATGATTTTTCACTCTTTACCCAGCAAAAATTGCAATCCATCCTTCTTGTGTGCTTTTACAAGTGCCCATTAGAAACATCTCATGAATATTAAAGTCTTGCTGCTGACAGCTTTGCAGCTTCCCAAAGATACTGAGAAGGTGAGTTTTCCTAACTGTCATTTATTTGAAAGCAGTGTTTCAGTCAGGTTTTAGAGAAAACCTTTGAAAAGACACATTCTAACCTTGAAAACCTTTAAAAATAAAGAAATAGAGAAGACCCCATTCCTCACTCCTCCCACGCTTGCGAATAGGAGATGTTTGATTGATTTCTTTTTCTTATAAAGGACATTTTATTCTCAGGTTAACAAAAAGAATATGATCAAAATCCATTTTCAGAAGGTTATCAGGCACTGGAATAGTCTCTCCAGGGAGGTGGTGGAATCACCATCCCTGGAAGTGTTCAGAAAACCTGTAGAAGTGATGCTTGGGGCCATGGTTTAGTGGTGATCATGGGAGTGTTGGGTGGGCAGCTGGACTTGATGATCTCAGAGGTCTTATTCCAACCAAAATTATTCAGTGATGGTGCCATAAGTTTGCATTTCACACCTTTTACTACAGGGCATAGCTGAGTATCTTGTTCACAGTTTTCTTTTTCATAAGCCTATGGTATTATACATAGTGTGGTGAATAATGCCTGTGTGCTCCAACTCTATTTGCAGAATCATGTCCAGATCATATGTCACTTTATATAGCTTGTCATCTTACTAGATGGCAACCTCTCTGGGGTCTGAGTAGCTACCTCAGCACAAACAAGCATAATGTGGTAACTAGTGTTTTATTTGTGTCATAATATCATCTGTGCTGGGAGGTAGCTACACTTGGGCTTTACTACAACATAATTTGTGAGCTTTTATGTTAAATGGGAGGTGCTGACATTCAAAACTGTTTTATGGTAACATCCTCAGGCATGTTTTTAGACTATGCAATGTAGCAGTTATAAATCCTAGAATCATAGTTTAGGTTGGAAAGGACCTTTAAAAGTCATCTAGTCCAACTGTCCCTGCACTGAGCAGAGACATCTTCAACTAGATCAGGTTGCTTAGAGCCCCAGGTAACCTGACCTTGAAAACCCCCGGGGATGGAGCATCTACCACCTCTTTGGGCAATCTGGGCCAGTGTTTCAACACCTTCATTGTAAAACATTTCTGCCTTATATCCAGCCTAAACTTTTCAGATTAAAACTCTTTCACTGCAAGCCTTGCTAGTTAGTCTATTTCCATCTTTCTTATCACTCTCTTTTCAGTACTGGAAGGCTGCAATCATGTTTTCCTGCAGCCTTCTCCTCTCCAGGCTGACCCCAACTGTCTCAAGCTTTTCTTCATAGCAGAAGGGGTTAGAACTAGATAATCTTTAGGGTCCTTTTCAACCCAAACCATTCTATGAAATATGGCACTTGATCAGGACCACAATTCTGCTCATATCTTTATTTTGTATGCTTAGGAAGTATTTTCTCTTCTTTGTGTTGTAGCTTCCCATTTGCTTTGTGCAAAGATGACTTTCAGAGTGAAGTTTTCAGAGATCTAGAGCTGTTGTGTGTGTAAAGCAACCAGTCATTTTGAAATTCCATCACTTTTCTAAAGGAAAATCTTTCCTCCACTTTCTGAGTAGTTAAAATGGTCATGAGTGATATCTTGGGAGCTGGAAAAGCAACAGTATGCAGTGGTTTTTGTTCACAGTGGCAAAACATAAAGAGGCACAGTAAGGCAGCTTATGGGAAAGATAGTACAATAACAACACTGACCCCCTGACCTTTATAAATTAGGAAGTGCAATTTCTAAATCAAAACCAGCACCAGAAACTCTGGGAATGGAAAAAGGCTTCATTCTCTGCTGTGCAAAGAACCCAAGATCTCCCTAACAGCAGGTCAGATCTTCATGCCTGTGTATGTGTCTGCTTGCTCCAGGAATTCCCTGGGAGCTCTTTGTCCTGCTGGCTTTGGGAACAAGGAGAAGACAGGGAGGAGATGCAGGGTGGGTGGCTGGGAATTGGCACTCTTTCCGTGCCTGTGAGGGTGCAGAGTTGCTCAGGAGAGGAGAGATTTGAATATTCCTTGGTTCCCACTGGGGAATCTCAGTGCAGCGGAGTCCCCTTTTCTCTCCTGTCTCTTGAATTGGCTGAACACTGCTGCTGCAGCAAACACCACACTGCTGCTATCAGGAATGAATGACCCACACCAGATCTCTGATCTTAAAATCAGATATAATGGCACTCACTGAGAGAATCTTTCCATTGCTTCTGCTTTTAATTTTCTGCATGCAAGAGTTCTTTGATAGTGTGAGTCCTGGAGCTTGGTTGATCTTTTGCAAGGGTTTGGTGGAACATCCTTTTGAGGATAGGAAGTTCAGCTGGGTCTGGAAATGTGAGGTTTAAAGGTATTTTCATTTCAAGGCATACTCTCTGCTCTCAAAATCATGACAGTGGTGCTTTTCTGTAGTCACAATCCTAGTCTTGCATTCTTATTTTTCTGTATATTCATACCAGGTTATTCACTCCTCTGCCACTGGAGAAAAGGAGGTGCAACACCTTCAAATATGAAGTTAATTAACTGGAATAGACAGTCCTGAATTTTCCCTGTATGTAGAAAATGGTCTACTGAGAAGAATACATTCTTACATTAAGAAGTGAAGAAGATTTCATACCTCAAAGCTGCTGTGTTTGGGCTTTTTAAGTTGTTATATTGTTCCAATATTTTTTCCTATTATATATATTTCCACTCTTCCATGAGACACAATTATTTGGAAAAGGGATAGAAAGCATCACTTGTCTTTAGGAAACAAAGAGTAAATGGATCTTGAATGAGGCATAACAATTTCTTGATTCACAGAATAGTTTAAATCCAAATCATTAGCATCCATGTTTCAAGTAAAAAACCATATTATTACCACTCTTTGTGCCACAGAGTTTGCTGGGATGAAAAGGAATGGATGTATAATATTTTTATTCTGTTTTCCAGATGATTCTTCCTAACCATTTAACTTGGTCACCAGAGTCCACCACAGCTTTGTTTCTACTAGTCCAGGGTGGTTTTGTGGTTATCTTGTTATTCAGAGTATCTAACAAAACTTTCCCAGGCTTGCCCAAACATTTTTTACCAACAAACAACTGATATGTTTGAACAAGGGTTTTCCCTTCTGGAATATTAAAACAAAACCTTGCCAGCCCATTAGGGATTAGCCACAAAATGAGTTTACATCATTAGTACAACTACATAACTGTTTACAGTGATTTTATTTTTACTGTCTTCTCCATCTGCCATTATACCTGATGTTAGTAGTACATACTTTGAGGCTTTCAAAAATGACCTGCTGATTTAATGTTAATGGACAGGCTTCATCTTGAAAGGAAAGTTACTTTTAAAGCTCCCTTTGAAAAGCAGAACAGATGAACCTACATCCCTAGACTAAGGCCCCAAGTTGTTGCTCTATACATGACATGACAGATGAATTCAGAAGTGCTGCCACTTTCCAATAGCAGATGTATGATAGGCAACATGACAACATCCTAGAGTGAACAACAGAGACAAGAATGTGACAGGAGGTCAGGGATCAGAAGAAATCCCAGAGAAGAGATGTGGAGAGAATCCTTGGAGTCAGCCTCCCAGGCCACCCACCCACTGGGGTGAGCAGCAGCAGGGCTGGCCCCAGCATGGTGCACTTCTCCTCCTCCCAGAAAAGCAGCTGGATGCTGTTGCTCCATTCTAGGAAATCGGAGTGCTCTTTGGGACACGTGGAGCATCGAAGGCCAGAAGACAACGTCATACCTGCCTCAGCCCATCAGCCAGTGAGAACTGCTCTGACACTACTCCTGCAGATTGCTCTTTCTTTCTCTTTTTTCCAGACTATTTCATTTTTAGTGGAAGATTCCCACATTGCCTGACCTGCTTGTATATCTTGCACCCCTTCATTTAAAACAGGTGCTTTGCAAAAGTTCAGTTGTTTTGCATTGGTAATTTCTCTTGCTTCCCATCGTGTTAATAGTGAAGAGATCAAGAGTTAAAACCTTTAATCCTGTGTTCCTCTGTTTTTTTCTAAAGGATGAGTCATATGAGGAGGGATGGCCTTTTGTTGTTCTTTAGTAAACTCAAACAAGAATCTTTATTCCCTCATTAGAAAAACAGTAAACCAGCAAACAGAAAAATATGGAACAATCATCTTTTAAAAGCCTTGGCTCTATCTTACAATTATTGTTCTTTTTTATTATTATTATTTAGAAAACACACACACAAAAAAAGAGAAAAATGTCCATAAAATATGCTGGATTGCTAGTGCTAAAGCCCAAAAATCTAGAACATTTTTCTGTTTAGGTCCCATATAAACCAATAGCTGAAGTGCAGTACACTTAAACCCTTCTGGGAACTCCATGGAGTGTCTAAGCAGAGCCAACAGAGTGACTGAGTTGCATGATGTACCCCAACTTTCCCCACAGACCCCATGAGAAAAAGGATAACTTACTACCATAATTCATTCTGGTAGAAATCTCTGATGGATTTAACAGATTTTGTTACTTAGAGATAGAGCAAAACATGATTTTGTGTGTGGGTGATTGTGTAAAACTAACCATAGACACAAATTCACAACCAAGTTTAGTCTTAAACTTATAAACATTTTCTGCCCTTTTATGTTATTTTGATGTGCAACAAGCACAGGTTGTAGAGCACAAAAGCCTTTACAAGAAACTCTCCTGCCACAGAGTCTTGTGGCAGCTTTAAGTAATTCCTTAGGTGGTTAGGACTGGTGTTTCTTTAAAAAGTGAAGGTCTGGGTTGGTTTTTTTCCACTTGTCCAATGGAAATCTGCATTAGAGACAAGAAAAAATGAAATAATTTTGACACCTCAGTGAAAAGGAGGAGGAGCATCCTCCTCCCCAATGCTTTGGGCCAATGTTCTAAATGAACATGTTCCATCCTTGGCAACAGGAGTAGGTGCGTGTTCAGCACAGAATAACCACTCCCTGGCCCTAGGTTTTGCATTCCCCAGCATTCAGTACACCCAAAGGTCATTCAGACTCCTTTGGCTTCTTGTCCCTCCTGCTGTGAAGACAAAATGCTGTGGGTGCTGTCTGCTTCACCCATATGCAGTCATAGTGTTGGCTCTGCCTGAAGAGCCTTCACAGCTGTGCTGTAACACAGTTAGTTCCCAGCATGACTCAGATGAAGGATTTTATTTAATCTGCACAGGGCTTTTGGAAACAAATAAAACTAAAAAGAGAGAATTTTCCTTTGTGAAAGCCATTGAAGCTAAGTTGAAAACATGTGAGCGAGAGGCTGTGTCTCTAAAGCTGATTTCCCATTGTCTTAGGAAGTGAAAATGGACAGATAGGAGAAGAATGGAACAATTTCATGAGCTTGAGCACCTTAATTCCTGTAATTGCATCTTGAGGCATCAATCAGTTTGCATGACATCTAGCTCATAAATAGGAATGGGTGAAAAAGTGCATGGGTGGTGTGGTTTTTTTGTTGTTTAGTGACTCTAGATTCAGCTTTTCTTGCAGGTCATAAGCTTTGAAAAAGTGGGTTTTAAGACAAAAGAATGTCTTAGATGCATCTTAGTAGTGTGGCCTTCCAGTATCTGCAGGGGGCCTAAAAGAAATCTGGTGAGGGACTTTTTAGGCTGCCAGGTAGTGATAGGACTAGGGGGAATGAATACAAACTAGAGGAGATTTAAATTGGACATTAGGTAGAAGTTGTTGCCCAGGAGGGTGCTGAGCCACTGTGCCAGGTTGCCCAGAGAGGTGGTGGCAGCCCCAGCCCTGGCAGTGTTGCAGGCCAGGCTGGCTGGGGCTGGAAGCAAGCTGCTCTAGTGGGAGATGTCCCTGCCCATGGCAGGGGGTTGGAACTAGATAATCTTTAAGTTCCCTTCCAACCCTGACAATTCTGTCATTCTGTGTGTATTGGTTCACCATGTACAAATTGGGAAAAAAAACCCGTTTCTTTACAGCTTCCTAAATGTTTACACTTTTTGCAGTGGTTCTTTCTGTGAAACACTACACTCCTTTTCAAATTCTCAGATTTTTTTGTGGTTATTAAAGTCCACACAGAGCAAAAATATAAATATCTTTTCCCTGACATAGGGCTAATTAATTACAGTGACAAAACCTGAAGATGAAGGAAAGGGGATAGGTGCCAGCCTCTCCTTCAGGTGAGAATTTGAGGAACTTTCAAAGTTAACACTTAGATCATTTGCTCAAGGACTGACATTTTAGGGTGGTGGACTTGAGGTCACCTGATAAATCAACATAAAAGTGTGTTTCTCATTTGTCTTTCTGAGACAAGATGTCACTAACCATAGGACTCAAACATACACAAGGAGTCCCAAATTGCAGGACCAGCATAAATTCTCCAGTCAGTCATCTGATGTAGAGGTTGGTTCATAGTTTTGGTCTACACATCTTAGATAGTATCTGCAGTAAAGTGCAAATCTATGCAATAACTTTTACAAGTCATTATTCCAGGTCATAAAGAACACTCAGCTGCTCAAGGCAGCTTGGCCACAGGCTGTCCAGGCCAGGTAATTAAAACCAAGTGATGAATGCCTAGTCCAAAGGATTTGATTTGTGATGTTAAATGGCAATGACCTTGTGGTTCTACACTAGAATTGTAAAATCAATTCTACAGCCACTGTTATCTGAAGGTAGCACTCCTGAGAAATCCCAGTATTTGCTGAACCACAGCAAGTACTCTGCAGAACCCAAGGGAGAAGAGGTCCACAAGCTGTTTTAATTTTTACGGATGCAATCATTAAGTGATATTGATTATGCTTCTACACAGAAACCTCAGGATTCATTTCTGTACAAAGTCAAGCCCACAGACTGATACTTCAATGCCTATGGGAAATAGTAGGTGTCATGGATAAATCTGGGTTCATAATCTAGTTTAGAGACTCATTTAATAGCCAAAGTTAATCCAGAATGTTTTGAGAATTTGAATTTTCCCCAAACAATCAAGTGCTCTTCTGTAATAACTGAAGGGAAGCATTAGTGAAAATAAGGGAGTCACCAAGGATGTTCTTTTTTTTTTGGAAGGATGAACTGAAGAAATGTAGAGAAATGTTTATTATTATCATCAAACAGGCTGCAAATTCAATAGGAAAGAGGCTTTAAGTCAAAGACCATGATCAAATTTCTCTTGTTCTGTTGTTTGGCTATTCAAATGTGAACACTTACCATGGAACATTGATTAAGTTTCATGTAAATTAAACAATTGCTGTGATGAACATGTAGGCATTAATGCAGAAAACAGTGGCAATAAAAACTGATCTCTATGCAGTTTTGATAAACAGTTCATTTAGTTTAATTCTCATTCCATAGCTAAGAATGACTTGGTCTGTGTATTTCTCCTGAAGACACCCAAACCAACCAAGCCAGGTATTAGTAGATATTGTGGTTCTCATTTATGTCCTGAGCATTATTCCAAAGGAGAAGAAAACCTGATATGTCTGTGCATAAAAATGTGAAGCATTTTGTCTTATGTTCTAGTATAGCTCAAGAGGAGGTGGCTACCTCCTCTTGTTGGTTGGAGCTACTTGAAGTTTATAAGCCTATTAACCTAACCTTTTTGATTGTAGCTACTTGAAATTTATAGACCTATTAACCTAACCTTTGTTGATTATAGCTACTTGAAGTTTATAAACCAATTAACCTAACCTTTTAAGAAGTATGCTACTGGATATGAAATATCCATGAAATAATTCCACCACCCCAGTGCAGACAAGGTGGAAAATGGGAAGGTATTTAATGCATGAAGAAAAAAAAGTGGTGTGGAATTCCTTTGAATTGTACCAAGCAATTAATACCTTACAATACATGGAAGAGACCCTTAGGGTGTGTTGAAAATGATCACCAGTTATTGAAGATCTCTTCAGACTTGCTTCAACCTCTTCTTCCACCTAAGATCATCCCAGCAGAAGAGGGCTTTCCAGTTTAAGTGCAAATGTATTTCAGATAAGTAGGTTTTGGAATGAGATCCAATAGCTAGCAGATTAAAAGGTGACCTCAAGCTGCTCTTATTTCAGTATGCATATGGAGATATAGGTCCCTTTTGGGGGGATGTCAGTTCATGGCATTAATGAATTATTGAGAGGAGGGAGGGTTCCCTGGGTCACTGTAATCTTAGCAACACTTAAGAACAACTTAATGAGCACTCCTGCAGTTAATGACTTGGATCAAATTAATTAACTGACAGTGTCAATTAGCTTGGTCATTGCTTTAGCAGAGATGCTCACTGTGACAGCTTTCTGCATTCCCTTTGGAGTCTCCCAAACTTGAACTTAAGTCTAAATTCCCAGAAAAACTACATTCATAACAAAACCTGCTTGAGCTATCTGATTTGGAAAATGAGTTTATGTGTTCTGATCCTATCCTCAGGAGAATTTTGCATGGAATAAAGGCAGAATTGGGCTTAAAAGGGATCAGTAGTCTCCAGGTCTCAAGATTTCTTTTTTATTTTTTTTTATCTGCTATATCTTCTTGTTTGAGGAGCAAACAGTAAAGGAGAAGGTGATATTTGTCTTGCATTCCTTTCAAATGTTATAATGACATCAAACTTGAAAAGTTTTAGTTTGGGAGATTGGTGCTTCTGATTGGGGGTCCTGTTTCCTTCCTTCATTTATTTATTTATTTATAGAATCATAGAATCATAGATTCTATCTATTAAAATGTTTGCTTTCTCCCCAGGTCACACAAAATCACTGAGTGGGGCAGAGATGGTGAGAAAAGCACTGGAACCAGAAGCATTGCAGTTTCCACACCTCCTTTTCATGAACTCTGATTGTTCATCAGCAGAAATCCCCAAGTTTGCTCCTCCACTTCTGGGCTTCTTCTAACCAACATCAGGTAGGTACACACCTTTTATTGTTGGTAGGGAGCCGTGAGAATTAAAAGTCCTCTTTGAGCTGTGCCCACTGACTCCTAATTAAGATGCAAAAATGCTTTTCCCCAGAGGCTTTCCCACAGGACTCCTTTTTTCCTGTGCATATAGCTCACACACAGCACACCCTAACTCTTCCTATACACTCCCTGAGCATTTTGCACTCACACCAAAGTTCCAGATGTGCTGTGTATCTTGTTTAGTTGACTTTCTTCTTCTGTAAAGCCAAGAGAAATATTAATCATTCATTTACTGTTAGGGGATGGGTCTTCTTCTCATGTTTCAGTAAAGGGGGTGGAAAAGTAAAGGAAGCCAATTTTTTTCCTATTTAAGGCCAAAGCTGGGGAATGCTTGTGGCTGAGTTCTGTACATGGCCCGGTGCTGGAAGGGCAGGGAACAACTGATGTCGCTATTTTGAATAGATTTTTTTCTTCCCCCCCCCCATTTTTGTTTTTGTTTGTTGTTTTTTTTTGCACAGAGAGTCTCATGTCTAATATTTAGACATGATGAGCTTTGTGCAAAAAGTCACTTTGCTCATTCTTGCCGCGTTTCAACCCTCAGTTATTTTGGCACAACAAGAAGGTGAGTAATTCAAGCTTCTTACCAATTTTAACTTTTTGGTTTTACTTTGCCTTTTCACCCCTGGTTTTAATAGCTTTGTAAGAAAAGTGTAGACACGAACCTCCCCAAAACCTTTTGCCTTTGCTAATTCAGCAGTCAGATGCTTAATGCTGAAGCTGAAAGCTACAGGAGCTTGCATTGCCATCCCAAAGCTTTTCTCTTTGCTTTGCTTTCCTCTGGGTTAGAAGACACTGCTCAGTTCTGTCTGCCTTAGCTGCATTGCTTCTTGTTCTTACTTGTATTTTCCTATCGCAGGCACTGCAGAGTTCTTTCAGCTATTTCTTTTACTGTTAGCTCTGTGTTGCCTGGAAGTTCTTTATCACAAGCAATCAGTTTTTGCTTCCAGCTTGTTTTGTTTGGCGTTCTCCTTTGTACTTGTGTGTTTTCCACTGGCACTGTGGGGGTTTGTTCAAACAGTTTGCATGCAGGAAAACAGCCTTCAAAATTCTGCCTAGTTTGGATGAAATAGTTTTGAAGAGTGATATATGTATGAAAAGATGTCAGCTGATGGGATTTTTTTACTTTGACATGAAACAGGAGGGAAAAATGAATTCCCTCAGATGAAATAGTTTGAGTTGTACATCTGGAGGCTGCTTGGGTCCCTCAGGAGACTGATTAGCAGCTGATGGTATCTGGGAGTCCTTGTGTGTGAGTGTGTGTGTGTGTGTGTGTTTACAGAGAGTGAGAATGCCAAAAACCAGATGAACATGGACTTTAGAGAAGGAGGGGGGGGAATAAATTACTTTGTACACAATCGTTCCACTTTGAGTGAAGATAAGTGTGGTATGAGTATTTAAGTTACCCAGAAGACATTCCAGAAGTAGAGCTGACCTTTTTTGGATGTGCTCTGTTCCTGCTTGCCAGACACTGTAAACCAGACCTGCCTTCAGATAAAACATCTTTCTTTCTTGTAAATAGCAAAGATCTGCAGTGTATTTATTCCTGCATCGAGGCAACGAAATAAGAACTTGATAAGCAGCAGCCAAATAAGCTCTAGTGCAGTAAATCCTAAATGCCTTTAAAACTACACCCTGCCCTGTTCTCTATGGTACTACCATGAAAATTATTATTATAGACAATTCTCTCTGCCTTAGCATACATGGAAAGGCACTGAAGGGGTGGCTGTGAGTCCACTGTGGGCAGTGGAGCTGTTGGTGCTCAGAGGGCTTTGTGCATGAGAAAAATCAGGTAACATCATCTTGCAATAGCAGCATCTCCAAATACCAGCCTCCTTCACCAAGCACAGACAGAGGCTAAGCCTGGTAAAGTGTCTTTAAAGAAGTCCAATTCATATAAAGACATTCAGTAGGGAACAAACAGAATGTACTGTGAATCGATGCTTTTCTGTTTCTGCTTTTCCAGTAGAGAAACTGTCTCTTCAGTAATTCACATAAGAAAACAGTGCAAAATTTGAGCAAAAAATAGTGAGTTTGCTTGTGGCAGCAAATAATAGACATCTTTCAAATATTTAGTATGCATTATGTATATTTTAAGATCTAGACATATCTTCAGAGGGATAAGGACTAAGGGACCATCCAAGATAGAAAGGACATCAGTTAACAAGCCTTCCCTGAGTGCCAGGTCTCTTTCCCTCACTCTAGACATTTCTGAGATGCAACACATATTTGGTTCAAGAAATGGTAAACTTGGGTTAAAAGAACAATATAAAAGAAAGTGTGAGGGTGTGTTCTCCTTTCTCTGCCACATTCCTGCTTCATAGTGTAGTAACATTTCCTTACTGGGCTACCTTCCATACTACTCACAGGGATGAGGTTACACAGAGAAACTGATAAAACACTAGTTATCCCTTAAAATATCCAATTCTGTCCTTTCTTTGGAATGTTCCTTTCCACACATTTTCTCACAGAAAGGGGAAAAATGGCATTTGGAGGAGCTGATTATTAGCATCACTAATTCACATGCAGGGCAGCAAGGGACTGGGAAACCACATTTTCCACTAGTCCAAAGAGAATTTCCAGACATGCAAAAATGCTCTCTCTTGTCAAGAAAAATGTCTATATGGTTAGTATCAAATGTAAGTCAATATAAAATTTTCCTTGGGAAAGCCTGCCAGGAGACAAGGCTTGGCAAGATATTAAGGGAATTGCTCAGTATTCACTAAGTTTAGGACAGTCTCTGGGCTCTGTGTTTCTTTGTTTTGCTGTAATAGGTAGGAATGGAGATTTGAGTTCAGCTCCAGGTTGAATTTCTTCAAAAGATTGAGATCTGGGTGCTGAGGAACAAGGAATTGTCTGTAGCTTCCATGAACAAAAGCTATATGTCCTGGTAACCCACCAGGATGCTTCTAGGCTGCAAATGAAATCACCTTGACACAATTCAGGTTTTCTGGTGTGTGTTGAGTTAGTGTAAGGTGTTTGCAAGCCCTGCCTGTGTTCAGGATGAAATGCAGTTCCTCCTGGGGCTGACATGACATGAAGCTGGTGCTTCAGACAGGAAAAGTGACTCTGATTCCAGCTCCACCTTTTGAAGGCAGCTTTACATCTTGCTTATCAGACTGCTAACAAGGGTAAGAGCTTAGGATGCTTGTTTAGGAAAGAAATCCATGCTCTCTGCAGCCAGCATGTTTGGTGCAAGCGTTTGCCAGCCCTACAGCCTACATTCATCCCATTTATCTTGACTTTGTAAAGGCAACCAAGACACGACTTCCAGAAGACAGCATAAATTTTGGTTAGACAGACTGGATGTGGTTGGCAGTTTCCACTGACTACAAAGGAAGTGTGTGCACAGCTCTGCTCACTTTGCTGCCAAAAGGGAGGTCAGATGGATTAGAGCTTGTCTCAACCCCTTCTGAGATGGTTAAAGGACATCTCAGTCACCAGGAGTATGACAATTCTCATACAGTCCTCGGGGAACTTTGCTGAAGTCATCAGGAAAACTCTTACTGCTCGAAAAGCACTGTCAGAGCAGAGCTAGAATCTCTTCATTACTAATCCAAACCATTTTTTTTTTCCTCTAATGTCATTTAGAGTTTTCCTTGTAAGTGTTCTCTTGGCTGTTTGGTCAGAAAGCTTCTTCCAGAGGCAATGACTGAATCCTAAATTATTTCTGAGAGTACTTATTGACCTTTCCTATTCCTTTCAGTCACAAATTACAGTTTGAACATGGAAGATAACCATTACATGTAGGTTTCAGGAGGCAGCATACAAAGAACTTCTGCTCAGCACCCACTTCTGATCCCCCAGAAAAGAAGGAGGATACTTTAGGAAAACTTGTAAGCAGCTTGCTTTAGCCATTTTGTTTTCTGCTTTCATGAATGAGAAAGGGCTAGAGAAGGTGATGAGGTCAATGGGTGCTGCAGGATATTTGTGAGACTGCCAGAATGACATTTTTAGCACTTACCCATATGCAACACTGCTCATTTGCTTTATTTGTTGGTAAATTAGCTATTTTAAGAGTAATACTAATGACAGTCAACTATCTTTCCTCAAAGATTTTGGTCACACAGCAGTCATGAAGGTAAAACCAGATGAGGCATGCCTGTGTGCCGACAGGTAATTACACCATCCTAAGTAACCTGGATGATGTGAGAGTAAGAAAGATCAGGGCTCTGCTGCTCTTCTTCCATTTTTCCTAACAAGTTTTTTTTTTTACCAAGCACACAGCTTGGTTATGCTTAGGAAAATTGAAACATTCCTTTCTGGTCTGGAAAAATCATGTTAAATGAAAGCCTGGGGAATCCACCTCCTTCTAAACATTATATATATATATATATGTTCTTGGAAATAGGACAAATTTCATAAATACATTTTAGATCACACATCCCTGGAAGACATTAGCCTTAGGAAAATGAGGCCGTTATATGTCCCTTTCATACTTTTCCAGATTTGTTTTCAATTTGAGACCAAATCTATGTAAAGTGACTTTCTTAGCGAGAGGAGGTGGAGTTGGAAACATCTCCTGCTTCATTCAGGGAGAGGTGGAAGGTTATTGTCTCTGGCACAGATGTTGCTCCTGATGGCTCAGTCAGAGTCCTTACCTTTGCTCCCTTCTTTGTGCTGCAGATTACAAGCAGATCCTAGTTCCTCTTCAAGCTTCTGCTAGAGGTTTGAGGTCTGAAATAGGCAGCCAGGTGTCACTTGCAATGTCTTAGCTGGTGCCAGCCTTACAAAACAGCTGGGTGCTAGCTTTAATTAGAATCATAGAGTGGCCCAGGTTGGAAGGGCCCTTAAAGATCATCTAGTTCCAACCCCCCTGCCATGGGCAGGGATGCCACACACTAGCCCAGGTTGCCCAGGGCCACATCCAGCCTTGCCTTGAACACTGCCAGGGATGGGGCATCCACAACCTCCACAACCTGTTCCAGTGCCTAACCACCCTCTGGGTAAAGAACCTCCTTCTAATCTTCAGTCTAAATTTCCCCTTCTTCAACTTATATCCATTTCTCCTTGTCATATTGCAATCTGAGCAGCTGGAAAGTTTCTCCCCTTCTATCTTGTAATCCCCCTTTAGGTACTGAAAGGCTGCTATAAGTTCCCCTTGAAGCCTTCTCTTTTCCAGGCTGATTAATTAATGCTATCCAAGAGAAAGGAAGGAATGAATTCCCACCACTGATAATCCAGGCTGACATGGATCTATTAGTCATTCTCCCAGTTCTGTGCTACTGTTGGACAAACCTTGTTTTCCTCAGAAAATGGGACATACCTGGCTTCAGAATTGTAGGTCAGGAATGGAAATGAAGCAGACTGTCATTTAGAATTTGGAATTAAACCCAATCTCTTCAGAGTTGAAAGGAGGGAGAAACAAGAACAAAGTGTGTTTTCCCAGGAATACTCTATTGCTCTGGATGTTTTTCTGGTAGGTTAGTAGTCTGGAGAAGAGCACAAGCCCCAGCTGCTGTAGCAGTTGCAAGTTTGAATTGGTTGCTTTGAAGTCATGAATTGTCAAAACCCACAGAAGTGGCAATTAGTGCAGTGGTTGTGTCAGTTAACACTCCAGGTTATGGTGTCCTTTAGTCATGCTTGGTTAGGAAACTAGGCAAAAGAGCTCAGCTAAGAAAAGGAAAACAGTTAACAATATCAAAGCTATGTTGCTAACAAAATGGGGTGTTTTGGTCTTGAAACAACTGGCTTAGATTCCCACATCATTGCAGATGTTTGATGTGATGGAGCAAAATTCAATTTATTATTGAATAGAACTCAGGTTTGAAAAGGGTATAACAGATTTTTTTTTCTCATTCAACATGTTAGCTCATTCTCTTTGTGGTAGCTTGGTAAATTGTGTATCACACAACTCTAATGTGCTTTAGAATTCTGTCCATACCACCTGCATGTCTATAGTTTTGTTCTGATTTAGGTTTTTGGTAGATGGTAAATAACCTTCAACCCAAAATGGAGCAAAAATCTTGGTGTCAACATTTTCCTGCTGCAATCCTTTACCAGACCACCTCCTCTTCAACACATCCATGATCATAGACCCTGTACAGAAGGAGCACTGGAACAGATGTCTTTCCTTCTCCAGGAGTGGTGCAAGAAGTGTTCTTTTGCTTCTGTACCTTCAGGTCAGGCTGTTGAGGGAAGCATGGATGGGTGCAGAGGAATGCTGCACCCCCTGCCCATTTCCAGCCCAGGAGATCCAGTGGATTCCTCTTGGAGATAAGGGTGTTTGGGGCTGTATTGCTCACAGTGATATTATCTCTATTTCAGAGATGCTGTGTGGTGGTGACTCACTGCAGTTGGCTTCCCATAGCCCTGCTGCTCCTACATATGAGAACCAGTGCTCTGGTTTAATTACTGGTGCAGGACAGCTTCTCCTCTATGGATTTTCTTTCTGCCATTGAATTTTTCAGTGCACAGAACTTGTGAAGCTTTTCTTTCTGTCTGCTCTATGACTTCCCTGGCAAGAGTTACTGTGTCCCTGGAAAAATCTAAGAGGAATTCCCACAGAATTTCCTGCACAGTCAGACACCTTGTGTTTCAGGGAAGTTAGATTCCCACATTTATATGTAGGGACCATGCCATTACTATTTCTCACTTGGCTTTGAGACTGTGTGACAATTTCAAACATTAACCCTTAGGTTGCTCCTGGCTGTGGCTAATGAGCTGATTATCATCTCCACAGGCAGTCAAAAAATTACTTGTTACAGGAGTCAGAAAGTCTCTTCTGAATGTATAACAGAGAAAGAGAGAGAGAAGGGTGTCCTTATCTTATCATAAATCCTGGAAGGGTCCAAGGAGGACCTGTAGAGCAATTCCTTTTTCAGGCAGAGGCATAGTAAATTCTATTTTTCCTCTTTATTTTCAAGCAGTCATTATATTTTTTCCTCCTCCTGTATTTCCTAGGAAAGGCTCTCTCCATTTCACTTTGAGAAAACCCAAGCTGCTCCCAACCACTGCTTTTATGTATTTATTTTCACTTCAGAGCCAATCTTCTCAGCTCTGGGTTTGTAAAGTGGAAGCCTCTGCCTGCTTCATGTCAACATGACAATGGAAAACATGATATAACCTCCTCCAACAACAAGCGTTTGTTGGCTTTAGTTTGGATAAACTTCAGCCCTGGGACTTCTGGCTTTGTTTAGTGAAAGCACAGCAGAAGAGATTCCTTTCAGATTAGCTAAGAGACGACTCCAATTTTCCCTCATTTACATCAAACCCTTCATTTAAACATGAACTGTCAGAAGGAGAATGAAAACAGGACCTCCTTTGACACTGTCTGCACGTTTTCCTCTTGCTTTGACTCACGCAAGCAATTGGTGAAGGGAGGGCTGCTAGGGAGGAGAAAGCATGCACAGGGCATGAGGGCCAACAGAAATGATCCAAGGGCTAGAACCTCTCTGCTGTGAGGACAGGTTGAGAGAGTTGGGGTTGTTCAGCCTGGAGAAGACCTTATTTGCAGCCTTTCAGTACTTAAGGGGAACAAGTGAAAGAGATGGGGACAGCCTTTTTGGCAGGACCTGTTGTGATAGGATGAAGGGTGATGGTTTTAAACTAAAGGAGGGAGAAAAGAAAGGATAGAAGGAAGAAATTTTTCCCAATGAGAGTGGTGAAGTGCTGGCACAGGTTGGCCAGAGAGGTGGTAGATGCTCCATCCCTGGAAACATTCCAGGTCAAGTTGGATAAGGCTCTGAGCAACCTGATCTAGTTATAGGTGTCTCTGCAGTGAGCAGGGACTAGACTAGACTTCTAAAGGTCCTTCCCAACCCAAACCATTCTATGATCCTATGACACTGAACAAGGAGAATGTGGTGATAATGGAAAGATGGACATTTTAGGGCTGAATGTGCTCTGTTCTTTTGAAAGCCTAAACCTTCTCTTCCAGCTAAAGGGGCACCCAAAAGACTCACAAGAGGGATGTGACTTGTAGGTTTTAAGACCTTCAGCAAGTTTGTACCAGGTTGGCCTTCAGCATAACACAAAGCTACCCACAGCCACACAAAACCCATGCTTGTCTGCTGCTTTTCTTCTTCAATCACTGTGCTTCACACCCTGGAGGCTGACACAGGCACCTCTATTCTCCCACCATGCCATAAAAGCTTTCCTTCCATGGGCTGCTCTGGTGGCTTCAGGCACCACTTTATGCCCAGCCCCAGCACTGCAAAGGCAGCAGAATCATGGGAACACCCTGTGAAAATTTGCAACAGTAGATATTAAAGGATAATCTGTGTCTAGAAACTACTTCCTGCAGCAATTCAACACTGGTAGTTCTTGGAAAACTTCTGGACATGATTAGTTTCCACTGAAATTCTGCACAATTGATACCCAGGGCATTAGCAGGCTTGGCTGCTCCAAACATTTCCTCTCTTCTTTCCTTTTGTGCTGCTGCTTCTCTTTTCCTTCTTCTCTTAGGAAAAGAGGCAAGAGCAAAACTGCAGCTCCCTTTTTTCAGAGAGCCCCAAGAGAAATAATTGCTCACCCAAAACACAGCCAATGGAAAAGATGGGAAGTGTCTCTCATTGTTCCTTTGATGTTCAGTGCAATAAGCATCAAAGGAGGATGAAATACACTCCCTGTGCTTTCCTTCAGCTCTAAGCAGCAAAAAGAGATTTCGTATTATTTTGGAAAACACTTCTGTGTTGATGAGAAGCTCTTTCAAAACAAAATAATTCCATTTTTTCTGTGTTTGGTTTGAAATGTGCTGTATGGTAGTTGCTTGTTTCCCTCCAGAGCAGTAGGCATTCTGTGCCAGCTTTTTAAGAGAAGAATGTCCTAGTGCAAGCAAACAATAGGCTGGGTGGTGGGAATTGCAAACCCTTGGAAAGGGTAATTGAAATCTGCTCAGAGGTATTTTGAAGATTCTTTGCACAATATTCTAAGCCTTTTGGTGGCTGAGTGGTTGGCAGGGTGGTCCTTTTTGTAGATGTCTCTTTTGTGTGTGTGTGTGAAGAGCAAAGCACAAATATGAGAGGAGGGGAGAGGAGAAAAAGAAGGCAAGAGAAGAGACATTCAAGTCCAACTGATTCTTTTCCTGTTAGAGCAGTGGAAGAGAGAAAGAGGATTGTAAACTTATTTCAGTGAAGAATCAATAAAATTACAGAGCTTCTTCATTTATCAGATGTTCTCTGGCTCAGGCTCCTTCCACTCCTACCTTTTAAGGACTCTGGCAGATAAACTCTTGTGGATCTGGCTGTGTGTGCTGAGGATGTTCTAGCCTTGCTCTGCTACACAGAACTGTTTATTCTCACCTTGTGCCAGCAAAGAGCAGGGAGAGCTAAATGTGTGCCAGGCTTCAGGCAGCCACTTCAGTAGCAATGCTCCTGACCTCTGGGCTTGCAGGCTCTTCACCCCACCAAAAGTGTTCATTTTCACCTGGTGAGGGATTTAAGAAGTGCCTCAGGTCTTCATGCTTGCAAAATAAGGGTAGAACTTGATACTTCAAAGTGGCCCCAAAATTAAGAAGGTTGCCTTTGGTACCCTGAGGAAAGCCTGACAATACTCACTTTAGCAGCCTTAGGAAGTTGACAATAAGAACATTGTTTGCAGGGTACAAATAGCCATTTAATAGCCTGCATGAGGCAGATGAAGAAGAATTTCAACTGCTGCCATCTGTATCCCACAAAGTGTCCAAAATGGATGTGGGGTGAATTAGTGCAAACTGGAATAAGGAGTGAATGAATACAAACTGTTTGGCAGATGAAACTAGGTTATATCGATGCTCTGTGCATTCAGAATCCCCTCCCTCCCCCCAGCTTTCTGAGTTACAAATACCTTTAATTTATTGGCAGCCCATGATATGATTCTTGTCTTTAGACAACATGCCAGGCTTCTTTAATCCAGAACTGGAATACGAATGTCAAGAACCAAACCTTTTGTTTACTTCCAACTTCTGAAATTATAGGGAAATAAAAGCAATTGTACAGGGAGTTGTATTAGTGTAGAATTTGACTCCCCCTCCTGCTGCTTTACTCCTCTCTGATGTAAATTCAGTGTGGCCATGGAGTTAGATTGGGGTTGACTTTGTCCAAAGGATCTGCAAATATAAATGATATTACCATATGCATTATACTGCACTGTAACATTTCCCATCTGTTTCAGTCTCAGGAGAGCAGCATTGAATCAAGCTGATGTCTTCCAAGGCAAACCACAGAAAACAGCATTGCATAAAATCATTAGGCCCCTCACTGAGCTAAGGGGAAAGAGAAGATCATGTCCTGCTTGAGACCTTAAGCACTTGATAAAAAATGGTTTAATTATGAAGTTAGGCAATGAAAATCAAAACTCATGCAGTTTGGGGTTGGTTTTTTTCCTACAGAGCCTTTGGGTTTTATCTTGCAAGAAGCTTCAAGTACCCTGAGTAAAGGAGTTCTAGGTCAGTGTTTTACACCAGGTGCTATGTAGAGAGAGAGCAGTTTCCACTGGTTACCTTTCACTTAGCAACTCAGAAGCTGAATCTGATTTTCATGATGCTTTGGCTCTCTCAGACTGTTTGTAGAGTCTGGGAAACCTGCTTGTAACACAATGACTTTTCCAGTTTTACTTGGTTCTTGCCAGGACAGCCCTACTACAAGAACCCTCCAGTGTTATAAACTACCCCTGGACCTAGCTAAAATCAGAAAGGCAGAAGTTATGTCTTTGAGATATGCCTTGGGTGATTTTTGTTTGCTTGTTTGTTTTTTAAAGCTCTGCCAAAATGTTATGCTGGATTTGGGTAATTTTTTTCCACAGAATTGATCCTAATAATGCTGAGCATGAAGCTATTGCTTTTATTCAGGAATATGTTAGGCTAGCTTCTTGAGGAATAAAGTTAGAAATGTTGATGTGTTCAAATGTTCAGATTTAAGATTATTCTGACTCTGATTGTAGAAATCTTCACTGACTGCCCAAGGAGGGGGCAGGATGTGTGTTCAAAGAAACTAATAATGCTATAAAATCATCAGTAATCACATCAGGCCTTGAATTTATGTCAGTTACTGCTTGGTTTAAGACACAAGTCTGTGCCATTTGGCATCAGGAACTCTAAAGACAAGCAGCACATGAAAATCAGATTACTGCAGAGGAGTGAAGGTTTATGCCAGCCCTGCAACTAAATAGCCACAAATAAAGTGATTGCAGTCTGCTGTTGCTTATTTTTAGAGTGACACCAAAGGTGATGTGCCAAAAAAAAGTTGTGGTGTGAAACAGAGGGGATGGAAAATTCTTATAGGCATTTTAACAAAAATTGGAAGAGTGCCTGAAAAATTAGGCAATAGTTCCTCTAAAAGGTATTGAATGCACTGAATTAAGGTGAAAGTCTTGCTTACTGTGTGCCCTGATCTAATGCAAATGGTTACTCCTATGAAAAGGTTTGATCTGCCAGGCACTGAAGTCCTTCAGTTCCCACCAGAATAATCTGACCTTCTTCAGGTCTGATCCAAAGCCTAGTAAAATCAAGGGATGTTCTGTGTTCACCTTTAGCCAGGAATGATTATAGCAATAGAGGTCTATCTCTATTAAAAAGGCAGAAGTAGGAATGTAATTGTCTGAATTACAGAGTCAACTTGTCGAGAGAGGATTTGGGAGACAAAATCCCAGGGTAACATCTCAGCACAGATAGTCATTCAGGAATGTCTTCCTCCTTTGCCAAAACCTATTTAGGCCATGATGAGGAGACTGAGGGGAGACCTCCTTGTGGTCTACAGCTTCCTCACGAGGGGAAGCAGAGGGGCAGGAGCTGATCTCTTCACCCTAGTGGCCAGCAGAAGGATCTGAGGGAGTGACATGAAGCTGTGGCAGGGTAATGTTAGGGTGGGCATTAGGAAAAGGTTCTTCACCCAGAGGGTTGTGGAGCACTGGCACAGGCTCCCCAGGGAAGGATTCACTGCACCAAGCCTGACAGAATTCCAGAAGCATCTGGACATTGCTCTTCAGGCACATGGTGTGATTTTGGGGGTTGTCCTGTGCAGAGACAGGAGTTGGATTTGATGATCCTTGTGAGTCTCTTCCAATTCAGGACATTCTATGATATTATGTTGTCAAGGAATATCTAACAACAAAAGGAGTACAAGCAGCTCTTCCATTCACCAGCTGTTTTTCCTCAGAATGACTTTTATAAGTTCAGAAAGAGGTGTAACAATCTTCTGGGCAACCCTCAGGAAGCTGACAGACACACAGCCAGCAGTCTGCTCTATCCTGCCCCTTGTATGACTCGCTCTGAAATGATAGTTCTGCCAAAACCAACCTCCACCAACCAAACCAACCAAAAAAAACACCTCCTTGAACTTTGTTTTGCTATTAGCAGTTTTGAAACAAGAGAATTTCTCTGCCATTGTTTCCCATGCTGAAGCCAGTGGGGCTGTTGTGTAATGGTATTGCTGGTGGGACATTACTGTTTCAAAGCAAGGCTTGTGTGGCAGGGTGACCTTTAGATGTTGCATGAAGAACATCATTCAAGGAGGCCAACATGTGTGCCTGAGTGGAGCAATCTTGTGAAACATGAATGTTGAGAGAGAGCAGTGTGACAGATTCTGCCACTTCAGAGCACATCACCTTGGAGAAGAATAAGGGCCCTCTGAAGATCAAGGAGAAAAATTAGAGTCCTTAACATAAAGCAGACTTTGCAAGAGTGGGAAAATAGACACACTTGGTAGCAAATATGCCATAAGGATATTTTTGAAGCCTGATATTTCCTAACATTTCTGAAAGCTGCAGCATGTGGAACTTATAAAGATGAAGGGAACAAGCAATGATTTGGTTAAGATGCAAATATTCATATCCTTGTAGGCCTAGGGTTTTCTTTCTTATTATGATTATGATGATTATTATGATTATTTTCTCCCATTTTTTCATCTGAAAGACAGACTGGGTGAGTCTCAGAGCAAGGACACTTTGGGCTACATGATATTCTGACCCTTTGCCTGGGAATCCAGCCCCTTCTTTCTGTGGCCACTGAAGCAGTGTGTGTCTCCCCTCTGCAACACTTCTGCCAGACAAAGAGCAGTGCTGTGATTAACCAGCAGCGTTCTCCTTTCTCTTGTTCTGCATCTGAGTAAAGAGGAAAACATCTGGGACTGGGGCCGTGGCAGAACTGTTCAAACACCAGCTTTCTTGGCAGGCAAGAATCCTTAGAAGTAAGAAAGCTTTGGTTTCAGTCTGAAAGCACGGGATACAGCCATCCTTTTTTGGTGTGAAACTCTGGGAAATCACTGAACCACTCATTCATAGTCCTTTTCCATTCCACCCCATAGCAGTTCTACCTCCTACAGGACATGGAGCAGGAGAGGGGTTTTAAGATGGATCTTCTCTGATTTTTCACAGCCTGTATGTGTTTTATCACTTGAGGGTTCCTTTACCTCCAATTCCATGGTAGGCAAGCCTTACAAGATAGGACATCAGTACCATTAAATCTGAAAATGTCCTGAGAGGTAGATATGCCCCAATTGGCCCTTATGACCTCTGTGAAAGGGACTCAACTAATTAGCAGGTTGTTTAAGACAATTCCAGCTGAAAGAATGTCTGTAGATCTTGCAGTTAAAAAAAAGTCTTGTTAAACCATTTCTTTTCTTGTATTTCCCCCTCTTTTCCTGACCCCTGTGGACACTGCTTCAGAGTTTTTGAATGCTCAGCACTTAGCTGACAGGAGAACGTGCAGACAAACCAGGCCATTCTGCCTTGGCAAGCCAATTAGTTCATGATGAGTGTCTGTTTGTTTCCACTACTGATCACAGGATGGAATGAGTATGTTTGATTCTCTTATAAACATCAGCTTAATCCCAGACAGGGAGCCCAAACCATTTGCTTGGAGGTAGACACTGTGGCATTCTTTTCTGCTCAGTAAATGGAAAGCAGCAATGGGATGGATTCCTCCCTCTACTCCAGTGCAGGGAAAAATTACAGCATTTCCATCAAAAATGAACAACACAGCACCTTCCTACTTTGTCCTGAATAAAACAGTGCTGGAATACACAGTAAATAGATCTATTTACTCCAGAAGAAATTGAAAAGCACTTTTGGAAGTAGCCATTCTGTAAAGCAAATTACCAAACCAGGTCAGAGTACGGAAGCACAGGCTTTGTGCAGTTAAAAGTCCATAAAAAAGCAACAGAAAGACCCTTCTCAGTTCTGCATTCAGACTTTGAATGCAGTCAGAGGCAAGCCCTCCTTCATCTCTGTGCTTCAGCCTTCCCCAGATTCACTTTAAATCACATCAAAACCTCCTTGTTTTACTGGTGGTGGTTGTGATCTGACTGTCCCAGGTCAAAGCTCCTTGGGTTTGCTTCCCAAGTCATCTCCAAGTGGCTGCTGGAGGGTCCTGAGTCACCTCTCTGTGGACTCTTGCCCTTTCTGAGGGAGAAGCAGACAAGTTCAAGATGTTCTTTTAATTTCTAACCACTGAGTCACAGCTCTGCAAATGGGAGATGTGAGTTTCTGCCACTAATGCAATAGCTGGACATATGCTTGCTCCAAAGTGGAAAAGCCTGTGGTTTTTGAGGATGCTATTAGGAGACTTTTTTCCCCTGTTGCCATATAAATGTGGTTAGGTCATGGTCAGAGCACTTGCACAAGCACAGAGCCAAAAGCAACTCTAAACCAGGTCAGCTTCTCAGGTCGTAGCACTGGTTACCAAATTCCACTTCACCTCCCTGGGATCAGGATTATGTCCCATATGACATCTGTCATCCTTCAGGCCTCCATCACCCATATTGTTTCCTCTTGTACACATCTGGGCTTCTTTATGGTACCACACTTACAGGTCCTTTGAGTCCCAATGGTGATTTTCCTTTCAGCTTTCCCTGTTGGTCTGCTTACCTACAGCTGCTAGTCTGCTTAGAAAGTGGGAAATCATTCAAAGCCAGCATATGACAAAGATTGTCTTGCCCTTTCTCTTTTCTTCACTTTTTTAGGCTAGCCCAGAGAAATGCTACCAACAGCAAAATCCTAAAAACAGCAACAAAAGTGAATATTCACTAAACAGCCTGAAACATAGAATCATTATGGTTGGAAAAGACACCTGAGATCATCAAGTCCAACGTGGTAGAACTTCTGAATGCAAAGTTATTCAGGCTTTCAAGTATTAAATGTTAATGTTTTGTACAGTGGATAAGAAATTGACACAACCTCCAAGAAACCCTTGCAGTAACTGAAGTGCTGTATAGCCACTCTCTTTAGGCCTTTGGGAAGAAGAACATTTTGCTTTGCCATAGGTGAATATTGTTGAGTTCTAATACTTTTTTTTAAGCCTTAGGCTGATATATTATCCTCTAAGGGAGATTTAGATTGGATGTCAGTAAAAATTTCTTCCCTGGAAGGGTTGTTAAGTCTTGGCCCAGGCTGCCCAGGGAGGAGGTGGAGTCACCATCCCTGGAGGGGGTTAAGAAACATAGAGATATTCTACTTGGGGCCATGGTTTAGTGGTATGGTGGTGATAGGTATGGTTGGACTTGATGATCTTGGAGGTCTCTTCCAACCTTAATGATTCTGTGATTCTACTTAGGAATCAATAAGAAGAGCTGGTCAAGGCAAGTATGTGACTCTTTTACCCTTAAGTCTAGACGCAGGCAAGTCAATTTTTATATAGCCTTATTATTCCTATATGTTCCTTGCCAGAGCTTTAGCACAAATCAGCTCTCCAAAGGATTTTGGAGCTAACAGTTAATCTTTATGAGCAATGCAAAATGCATTATGTCATAACATGCTGACACTCAGATCTACATCTGAGCACAAGAGGGGGTATCTTGAACAGCCTAAGCCTTCCCAGATGTAAGTTTCCTTTGGAAACCTCTTTTAATACTTTCCTTCTGCCAAGGACTGGGGTGATTTTCATTGCATTTCAGCTCATTTCTCCTAGCTTCTTTCTTAATTCATTTAACAATGTCCAAAAAAGCTAGAAGCAAATCTGAATGTCATTATATCCATATGGCTTCAATTTTTTTCCCTCCTCCTCTTTTTTTCAGTTGAATGTTGCCATCTACTGTAGGATAACTAAATGACAGCCTTGCAAAAAGGCAAAGGAATCTGCTTTAGTTCCTTCTTACTGTAAAGTTATGGAAGTTGTTTTGGGACAGATTTTAAATGTCCATTCTTTTCATCACTCTGCCTTTTTTTACATGTCTATGCAATTCATATTACATCTGCACAGAGTATCAGTATTAAGTTCTTCTAGATTTATATCATGATACTTTTATTTAACAGTGATATATAACTCTGTTTTGCCCTAACCTACAGAAATATCATCTTTTCCCTTCCTCCTTATGTTTGCAAATGAGAATGTGGATCTGGGAAGTGCTTAGGTGGAGTGATAGCTGAGTACCTTGTCAGGTGAAGTGATCCTATGCTACCCATGCTCTTGAGGGTGTACTCAACCAGCTCCTTTGAGAATGATAACAAGCTCTAACCTCTCCCCCTTTGCTACTTTGATAGTGTTCTCCCTCCCCCAGTATGCTGCTTTTGAGGTTTTCTTGTACACCACTCACACTGTGAGAGACTCAGCTTTGGCCACTTTCTAATTGAGGTTTTTTTCATGAGTCATTAGAGAGCCTCTAAAGATTTCATTCATAAAGCTGCACTTCTCCTTTTTAAAACATATTTCAGCCTTCTTGTTTGTCAGGAAATATTTGGCAGTCCAAGGAAGGATGTCTAGGTCCTCTTGGGAGGTAGTGGTTGTTCAATGGTGTTCTTTGAAGCAGCATCCTCTGCTGCTGTGACCCTGTGTCATGGTGGGTGTGAGGAAGATGATGTCCAGGAAATAAGTATTTCTACTCCACCTTTCTTGTGCAGTTTCTGAAGTTCCTGGTGAAGTCCAAAAGGTGGAAAAGTGAAGAAAAAAGTGGATTTCTTAATGATAGAAAATATCTGAGGGGATGAGTTTTCATAGGCCACTGGGATGTTTTTAGATTTTAAGGGTTATTTTGTGATGTCTAAGGAAGGTAAAATCCCGATTCCCAGCCAAAGGAAAAAAATATGGGCTTGAAAATGTCTGAAAAGGATTTTTGAAGCCTTTTGTTGTGTTCTTGTTGTTCTAATCAAGCTAGTGATCCAAACCAACTCTTAACCATAAGTAGTGTCAGCCTTGAAAAGTCAACATTGTCCTGTTTGCTTCTTTCATAAATGAAGTACAGAAATAACATAAGCTGGTGTGGACAGAAAGGCTCTAGCTGGGTTGAAGCTGGGAAAAGAGACCTCCTGTCCCATGCAGTGCTCTATTCTGAGCTCCCCAGTCTGGTTCTCCACTCCATGAGCCAGGAGATCTTAGCTGTATTCCTCTTACAGAGTTCACCCAAGGAGGTGATGAATTTCATGGGTGACACAGAGGGAAAAGTTAGGTTAATATGGGTAAGGAGAAGGAACTGAATAAGACATTAGGAAAGGAGCTGAGTCTAAAAAGCTAAGCTCAGCTGAGTACATGGCAGTAAAGAAGGTGAACTGTTCAGGTCCAAAAGACAAGAGGATAGAGATGAAAAGCAAGTTAAGTATTATGGGAAAGATGAAACCACACAGAGATAAAAAGGGACTAAGGAAGAAGCATGAGTTGGAGGTCTCTTAGTCCAAGTGTGCACCAGTCCAAGTGTGCACCAGGCCAAAGAGCATGGGTATGGGTATGGAAACAGGTACCCACAAAGAGAGAGAGAAAGAAAACCAAGAATATAAAGAGCAAAACAAAGAGACCAGCATGCTAACATGGGAGTGAAAAAGCTGCATGTGGGAAAAGCAAAAGGAATTGTACAAGCCAAAGGAGTGGACTGCAGGATGAATTTGGACTCAGTCTTGTACTACATAATTATGACCATTACAACAAGTTGATGTTATTCAGCATTTTCTGGCTGGAGCCAGTGGTTAATTTTAATGTTTGAACTACAACTTTTAGGTTTGCTGGCTTTTTTTCTTTTTGAAAATTGATGTGAAGTAGGTAACTTACTCTGAAATTCAAGCTGTAAAGACAATAGAGATACACAAATAGCTCTTTGTTCAGAATTTTGTCTTTGTAAATGGAATTATTTTGATTTATTCAGGGGGGAAATCTAACTCCATTATTCAAGATATTCACTGGTACTTATATTTACAATTTGAGACTTCTAATATCTTCTACAAAACTTACAAGGGGCTTGTCTATCTTTCTAGAATCAATTTTATATTGCTTTTTTAAGTGACTGGGCTTCCTGGGTCTTGTTTCTCTCAGAAAATACAACCCCAACATTTAATGTTTGAAGTTGGTTTTCATAAGTCTCTTCAGATTCATTACCTGCAACAAATGCGATCAGTAGAATAGCTGTTGGAGGGAATTCTCAAAGCATTGAATATTACAGATGAACAGTGTTTTTCTTCTGAAAATGCAGACACTTGTGATATTTGGGGGGGGCAGACAACGTACTAATTGCAAACCATTTGGGCAATTAATGGGAACGTTCTTTTAGCTCTATTGCATATGTTGGCTTTCAAAAACCACTTTGAAAACTCTTGGTGCCAGCTATTCATGCAAGCTGCTGGTGACAGGAGTTCCTGTTGGACAGATGGCTTGTTCCACATCCATGTGTAAATGCTCATGTTGGCTCACAGGGGCACAAGTTAGACTTGCTGGAGAGATTTGGCATGTTTCCTATTAGCTGCACCAGAGAATTCAGTTGCTAATTACAGAGTAACTAGGTCTGACACTGAAACTACTCAAGATGGAAGATTATCACAGATTTAATTGGGCTTTGGATCAGCTCCAGTAGCTTTCCATTGATGTCTATTTATAGGTTCAGAGCAGACTCTGCAATTGATGCAACAGATCCTCCCAGTGTCTGAAGACAAGCATTTAGCCTTTTGCTTCACACACATGAGCTACATTACAGTAGAAAACAAAACACTCTCCAACAGCTTTCATGGCATTCATCTTTGATTCAGAAAACTCATTCCAAATCATATTGAGCACTATTTCATTTGTTCTTTCCAGTCACAGAATGTACCCATCTTGGGCAGACTTACACTGACAAGGATGTTTGGAAACCAGAGCCATGCCAAATCTGCGTGTGCGACTCAGGATCTGTTCTCTGTGATGACATCATCTGTGATGATCAGGAGCTGGACTGTCCCAACCCAGAGATTCCCTTTGGAGAGTGCTGTCCAGTTTGTCCACAGACAACACCACAACCTACAAGAGTAAGTTTGTCCTCAGTGTTGTTACTTTGCTGTTTCTGTCTTCTCGATCCGTGTCAACATCAACTCATTTTCTTTTAAATGCTCTTAAACACTTTTGAAAGCCAAGCTTTTAACTAGGCAAATATATAGGATGGGGATATTTTGCCACATTAAATAATTAAAAAAGCAAGCAAAAAAACCCAACCAAAAAACCCACCAGTTTTAACTTTCACAGAGTTTTATCTTTTTTGCTAAATCTATATTCTATCAGACAACTGGTACTAGATCCAATAAAGGGCTTGTTAGTCCTTTGAGCTATACAGCTGAAAGCATGAAATTCTTCAACTCAGTTTTACATAGACAACAGGCACAGATAAGGTGCAGAAGGCAAAAATTAGCCATTATATTTTTCATTTGTCAGAGAAAAATAGGAACAACGTCAACAGCTTGTTTGTTGACTGCAGGCTTAATCTATATCCAATAAACTAATGCCAACCCAGAGTTCAAGAAAGTTAGATTTTCACAGCATACTGGGAGTCTGCATTTCTTATCAACTCAATTTTACATCATCACAGAGTAAATTTCTCTTTCCAGAGTTATTCCTGACTTAATGTCCTATAAAGGTAAGGTATTTGTCATCATCTTGCTTCTAGATGCCAACATTAACCAAACTAGTTGCAGCAACTTAACCTCAAGAAAATCAGGACTATTAGTGCATGCCCAGACCCCTGCCTGTAGTGCATCAGGGAATGAGCCAGCTACACTGAGCTCTAAGGTTACCTGGGCATTTCATCCTCACTTAAGATCCATGAGATTCTATTAAAGTGCATAGATTTCCATAGGCATGTTGAAGATGCTTATCCAGAAGATGAGAGTGAAAGTGACATGTATGTGGGAGTGAAAGGGAGATGTCTTTCTGCACCTCTATAATATATCCGTGTGCTTAAACATGAAATATCACATACAAAAATGTCACCTAGTGTTAGTTGCAGCAGGCTAGTGCAACTGTAGTGCTTCCAGGATCATCTGAGCTGCCTCACTGAAGAGTTTGAGAGTGGTGAATAGAAGCATGCTGGAGATTCAAGCACACCTACTTCTCTTGTTGACTCTAGAGACTCTTTGCTCAGTTCTGTGGTTCCTGATAAGAAAGGACATGTGGACTACTCACTCCAGTCTCTCTACATCTTAGAGTTTGATCAGCCCATTGGAAGTTGTCCTGCTGACCTTGGGTGGTATATAGGGATATGCCACCTTGAAAGATCCAAGACAGTATCAGCCTAATGTATTCTTTGCTTCCATTAGCAGATGAATACATAAGAGCTATCCTGAACTATTAAATGAGAATTAGATATTAACATGTAACTGAATTATTAATTGAAAAATTAATACATTGGAGGAGTAGATCTAAGAATTAAAATCAGCTACACTATCAGACTTAACTTGCTGGACTGAGAAGAATACAACTGGTCCTTAGAGCTTCTTCTTGCTTCATTGTGCTCAGTGGCAAACCCCTACTGACTTCATTAGAGCCGTGTTTTTGCCTACAGAAGAGATGTAGCTTTATGGATAAAAGCATGAGAATGCAGATGGACTGACCAAAAACCCTTCAGCTTTGAAATATACTGAATAAGAATAAAAGGAATTAATATGATAAATCAATATTCCAGTGTTTAAATGTGTTTTCCTCTAGTTTCTACCTATATTTTTTCCCAGGGTTTGGGTTTATTTTTATTTTCTTTCTTCATTTAATGACTTTTCCTTTTTTTTCTAGACTCCTGGAGTAGTCGCCCGAGGTCCCAAAGGAGATCCTGTAAGTGGTGTTGGTTTTTATACAAGGAAACTAACACAACCAAGAGCCAATTCCTATAGTGATGTAGATATCTGTCTCTATAATATATATATGTGTGTGTGTGCATATGTATATCATTCAAGCTGCTATCCAGCTTTCATTGATGTCTGCACTGTCTGTAGGACTGTGTCATATAGTTATTTGGAAGTAGTCCTTTAGTGTCAACAGAACTCTCAAAAATTGAAACCTGAAAATCACACACAGAGAAAGTTTAGTCCAAACTGCATTACATTTGATATAGATATATATTTCTTCCTAGTAGGACAACAAAATAATCTGTGGACTCCACTAGCAGCATTAATTTTAGCTTCAGGAATTGACCTGTTTAATATTTCTCATGTGTTTGATCAAATATCAGCTCAAATAAGGTTCCAGCAGCTGAGAAATGTTTGTGGGTGTGAATTTTGTCTACTACCTGTGTCTTTCCTGAATGTTCACTTGTGGCCTTAGTTATGTTTAGTAGAGAAAGTTTCCCACCACAGGCATACAGACTTTGTTACAAGTGGAAATTGTCATCTCGTGATGCCCTTGCAGTTAGAGGCAAGTACTTATGTCTCTGTGTCTCTGTCTATTCTGTGTCTTTGCAGGGTTCTCCTGGAATTCCAGGCAGAAATGGTCCCCCTGGCCCTCCAGGAGCACCAGGGAGTCCTGGAGCTCCTGGCCCACCTGGGATCTGCCAGTCATGTCCCAGTATCAATGGAGGTGTAAGTCATCGTTACTTTTAGCTTCTACCTTGTTGCTCATAAACATTCAAAGCAATAGTGCAGGCACCCAGCCTTTGCATCTTCACACACACTTTGCATTCAATTTGGGGTTTTGTCCACAAAATGTGGCTGGAGTGCAACTAAATCTCTGTCTTATTTTTTAAAACTTTTGAAGCCAACACTGGTGAAGGATTTGCATAAATCAGAAATAATCTGACCACAAGGACAGGAGGAAGCATGTCCTCTCAAACTTAATGGTTAGGGAAATCTCTTACTTTCCTAAATTTTAGCCAATTCACATTTAATCAAGAAACATTCCCAGGAGACTATATGAAAACACAGGTCCTCTGCTTGCAGGGAAGTGCCATGTAAGTACTCTTTGCCATGCTCCCTCTTTACTTCTGGCCCACTGAATCTCTAATTCTCTTCTGAAGAGTTGGGCAGACTCAGCAAAAGAGCTGATTTGAACAAAAGTTCCTGTGCAGTTGGGTTTGTTAAGGGAGCTGAGCCACAGCTAGGACTTGGTGGAGAGATGACCATGTCTCCATGCAGTTGAGCAAGCCTGGCTTTACAAGGTGGAGTTGCTTTAGCACAAAACTCTTAAAAATCATATGTTGAAAGGTATTTTTAGGCAAAATGTCTTCCCTGCAAGAGTGGTTAAGCATTGGCACAGGCCAGTGCTGGAGGGGTTCAGGATGTGTGTAGATGTGGCACTTTGTGACATGGTTTAGTGGCATGGGCATCTTGGGTCGATGGTTGGACTTGATGTTCTTAGAGGTCTTTTCCAGCCTGAATGATTCCATGATTCTGTGACTCTAATGGCTGCTTTTGAACATAGACCACTGTTCATAGCTTCCATATATGCTTCCCACTCCCAGATAAACCAAAAATTGAGGAAAGGTGTCTCTTAATTCAGAAAGAGACTGTATCTGAAAGACTGAGCTTCTAGGAGAGGTACCCATGGATCAGTTAACCAATCTCAATGGACATCACACTAATATAGCAAGGGAGCTAGCTAGTGGTTTGGGGTTGGCAGATGCAGACTCAGGGGAGGATGATAGGCCTAATTAGTGACTCAATTCAATGGTGTATCAAAGCTTGCATTTGTTTCAAGATAAAATGTCAAAAGCATTGAGGCTTGGACACCTGGGCTCCAAAGTGCTGATTGTCATTGAATTATTTGGAGTGCCATAGTGGATGGAAAGGGATACAGGGAAAGATGGAAAATGGCACTAGGAAAGAAGTGTAAAACTTCATTTCCCGAGATGTGTAAATTCCCACACAAGGTAAAAAAAAAAATGTATGTAATTCAAGGAAGGACAGTGTTAGACATGGGTGAGAGATTTTTTTTTTTTTGCTACAAAATACTCTGAAATGAGATATTCATTAGTCACTCTTAAAAGAAATTAGGAAAATACTAATCAACTGTTACATTATGCTCTCCTTAGGGCCATGGTTTAGTGGTATGGGAGTGATAGCTATGGATGGACTTGATGATCTTAGAAGTCTCTTCCAACCTTAATGATTCTGTGATTCTTTAGTATAACAAAATATTTCATTGACTTTCTTGAGTGGCAGCCTCAGTCCAACAGAAAAGAAACTGCTATAATGAGGGGAAAAGGTTAAAAGGAGTCAAACAAGACTAAGAGAAGAGAGAATGGTTTTTGGTTCAGCTGACACCCAGCTGTCAAGATGAACACAGCATGTGCCAAGCATAGGGAGCTACCATTGTCAGGACCTCCAAATAAGGATATTTATTTATTTATATATTTTATAAAGAATCTGGACTTCTCTTATGGATGATCTGTAGCAATCACCATTTTTCTTTTCTTTTCTTTCTCTTTCTCTCTATTTCTTTTACAGAGTTTCTCTCCACAGTATGACTCCTACGACGTGAAGGCTGGTTCAGCTGGTCTCGGTTACCAACAGCCCATTGTAAGATGATAGAGCCTTTTATTTCTGTTCTTTCTGGTTATTTCCCTTTTAAAGAACAAATTTTCTGTTCAGAGATTACACTTTGGATGTGTATGTATCCTGATTTTAATTGACAAGATCAGTTTTAATTCAAGTGTTGCCTGCAAGTGGATTGTGATGTAAGGCAGCAGTTGGCTTGGTAAAAACCATTCTAGAAAGTAGCTATATTATCTGGAGTTTGCCTTTTCTCTTCATTCCTTTTCTTACCTTGCTTTTGTGATCTCTCTCTGGTTCATTTTCTTATCCTGCCTAAATATTTATCCCTTTTATACTTCCCTCATTTTTCTGCTTTGATATTCTAATTGCTTCCTTCCCACCACTTTTTTCCCTCTTCCACTAACCTTCCTGCACCCATCCAGCAGCATTGTCTTTACTCAGTAAGATGCTCTTGTTGACTATCCCACAACTCAAACTTGCCTGGCAACAAGTGAGTAAACCCTTCTTATAATCATTGTTTTTCCATCTCAGAAGCCATCAAAAGCTTTTCACCTTCTCTTTTTACAGTTACCATTCTTTTACCCACAGCTATTCAGACTGCACTAAGGATGCTCTGTCTGCCTGTTGGGCCTGCCTCAAGCTTTTCACAGTTTTTTTTAGTGAGATAAAGCATGGATTGACTGGAAAAGTTATGCATGAGCCATGCTTCCAATACAGAATAAATCTGAGTGTTGCACCTCGTGGTTTTCCTTGTAGGCACTGGGATTTAGAGATACTCATCACTGAGGACATGGAGTGTTCTTGGTTCAGGCAATCAGCTACATGGAGGATGTGGTGAATTGCTGTGCTTTGTAATTGGCTGTTGCTTCATTAAGCATGATAATTAGTTTCAGTCAATGCTGCATTACAAGGTTTGGGTATCAAGCTTTGTAACGTATCGAGGCAGTTCCAAGCAAAACTGTTATTTCTCAGGGTTCCATCAGATCACCCTGTGAAAAAAAGTTTACTAATCATGACAGCTGCTTTTCCTGAGATATGGTTCATTGTTTTATTTTAATCTGTTCATTTCTACCTCCTTCATTTGCTAATATCAGCATCCATGCCTTGGTCTTCTTTAACCCCCTGGTTTTGTGTTTGTTTATTCATTTATTCACATTCAGCTCCTCACAGGTTTTGCTCACAGCTTAGTATATCAGCTACCTTTTGCTTCTTGGTGTCTTAATATGGAATGTGCTGAACCAGGCAGGTAACCAAGATACCTTTCAGTTAACAGTTACAGTTACTCCTCTCTCTTTTGGCATTAGTGATTTCTTGTGCTCTGATCGCTAGAGTTGGGTTAAAATAACTGAGCACCCTAGAATGTCTTCAGCCAGGATTGTCTGTACACTTTCAGATCATATGATCTCTCATATTGCATTGTGCAATACATGACTGCAAAGCAAGGAGCGGAGCAGTTACAGGCAGATGTGTCTAAAATCACTAGAACTTAATAATATTTCCCATTAACATGACACAGATTTATTCATTTATACATTTCCTATATTTCTTTTCAATGTAAACACTCAGTTTGAATAAATATCCAACCACTTGGAAGAGTAATAAGATGAAATAATGTCAGCTATAGCACCAACATTCGTCCATGGGTGGTTACCATACCTGGTATGTCCTCAGTCCCACACCTCTCAATTTCTGTATTCCCAGTGGCTTTCTACTGCTTGTAAACTGATTTTGGTACCTTACATCACAGTTTCTCTTGACCTGCTCCTGTAACCTCTTCATGTTGTCCTTGGCTCTTTAGTGCACATCTTCTAACTGAAGCATGCTCATTTGTTCACAGCCTGGAGATGCTGGCAGCAAACAAATGTCATACCTAACTTTCAGTTTACCTCTTCAGTGTGCACCTGGGCAAAAATAATGTCTTGTTTGTTTATAGTCATTTGTCTAATCAATTGATGGGTTGATGGCTCCAATTTAGGTGGAATCCTGAGTTATGTTACACCAAATGAGTTCTAACAGCTAACAGCAAGGGACTGCTCATTACAGTCACACACTGAAGGCAACTTGATTTACCCACACACTAACTGCTTTACCACTTCTTGCCCTAGAAAATAGCTAAAGTTACTATTATTCTCTTTATTTTTAGACCAAAGACAATCTATGAAGTAATATTAAAGCACCATCTTTGTAGTAGTGAACTATACTATATATACTACTATACCATAGTAATACTATGAATCATGTTATGAAAATCAGTTGTATGTAACATCTGCAATACATGACCTATTCTGACACAATATGACCTATTTTGTGCAACAGTAAGTTCTGGAATATACTGCAGCATCCAGTGTTTCTCTTGCAATTCACATACTTCAGTTGTTTTGGCTGTATGGGACCCATTAAGTGTTTGATTGATCAAAAGCTTTCTTTTTAAAGACCCCTAGATAGCTGCAGTAAATCACTCTGCTAATTGTCAAATGTTTTCTGTCTTGCAGTATCAAATGCTCCTGTGGTTGTTGTGGCAGGAAATAAAATATTAGCACTCTTCCCAGAGTGAGAATTTCCTTAGTAGTGTTCTATTCCATTTTTACCAGTTAAAATAAGGAATGGAATGATTGATTTGAGTTAAACCATCTATATATTAAGGTTTTATCTCTGAGTCCTTTGGTTAGTCCAGCCATCATTTATTTCTTATGGCTTAATACTGTTAAATTAAATACTGTTAATACTGTTAAATTTCAGCAAAGATTTCACTGGTTGAAATGCTTACCTTACCTGCAATAACAAAAATGTGGCCTTAATTGAGTATATCTGGAAATCCTAAGAACTCTAGGGTCATCAACAGAGTTCACACAAAGTTCTTCTAATGAGCTGTATATGTGTTATGTAATGCAGCTCCTGAAGGCAGGTGAGAAATGTTAAAATGAGGTTTAGAAAGCAAAATCAGTAGACTAGCAAGCAAGCTGATGAGTACCCTTTGGCTCCACCACTGAAGATGGAGTGTTAGGCTGATAAATGCCAGAGAAGCTGAAGCTCATTTACTCTGTTTAACAAGTTTAGAGTTCCACTTATCTGTTCTTCCAGTTTAGGGAGCTGAAAAGCTGAGCTGAGAGTATCTTTCTAGGGATCTAGAGAAGGGGAATAGTGACTCAAAAGGAAAAATGACAGATTTGAAAATATCTTGTGGAGTACCTTAGCTAAGGCTGCAAAGAGGAACCTAGTGACTCCCTTTCTGAAGAGCCTGTAGGTACTAGACAATCTATTTAGCAATGTATACACACACTGGGACTTTTTCTCTGTAATAATAGGTAAAATTTTATTTCACAGTTACTGGTGACTATAACAACTACATGAAGCCTTAAATCTATATACTATTAATACACTGATTATTTTTTAATCTACACTACAGAGTGGCTTTCCAGGACCCCCTGGCCCCAGTGGCCCTCCTGGCCCACCTGGTCATGCAGGTCCCCCTGTAAGTAAAATTAATCATTTCCTAATCATCTCATATTTTTTGTATGTGCGTTTCCTTTGTCATAAATATCAGACACTTCTTCAATTAATAAATCTAGATACTCTGCTGATGAATTTCATGGATAAATGTCTTTAATTAGTTGGGCTGTACCACCTCTGCAGCCACCAAGGCTCAGCAGCTAGATATTATGCTTGCTTAAATCCATGTGTTCCCCTGAGCCTTCTGCAGTTCTGTGGGGTGTCAGCTAAGATTGTCTTTAAGATATCCCGCTGCCTATCCTCCCCTGTTAAGGTTCCTAAAAGTTTATTCATGCAAAAAATGAGCAGGAGATAAAGTAGGAATCCTAATCCACTTTGAGTGAATGCACAGAAGGTCTGAGTTGTTTGAGTGCATCTCATTTTAGAGGGGTAGTTGCAATTCTTATTTCATGGAGGCCTATTCTGCTTGGGCCTGCTAATTTCACCTTTGTTGATGGTTCTGACTACCATTTTCCTTACCATTATGAGATTGTTAGAAAATATAGCAGCACCATGGAATGATGCAGGTAATTGCTGACATCCTAGCTGGTTTTTTTGCTTCATTATAGGGCTCTGCTGGATACCAAGGTTCCCCTGGAGAACCGGGACAGCCTGGCCCTCCTGTACGTATGCATTACCTATCACTACACATGCATGATCTTACAAGCATGAATCTGTGTCATCACTACAGTGGAAAGACACTTAATATATTTTATTATTATAGTTAATTATTCTACTTAATAATAGTTCTTTTTCTCCAGGGACCTCCAGGCCCTATTGGACTGATAGGCCCAGTTGGTCCACCAGGAAAAGATGTAAGTTCTCTATCAGTCATCTAGTGCTTAATAAATGGGAGGGAAGAAAGTACATGAAATGGTATGATAAAAGAGGACAGTGATTCCATTTCATTTAAGAATTGGTAATATCTCCCTGTTTCTTAGTTTGACAACATGACTGTAAAGGTCTAGATTTGGCTTACATGAGGTATAATTCAAAACAAGTTTCAAATTTAGGAGGCAATTTGATTAAAACTGTTTAAATAACCCCACAACAAAACAAGAAAACCTAGGCATGACATATGACAAGCAACTGAAGTTTTTGTCCATTTAGAGTCTTCACCATGAAAATTCAGATTTGTGTGATCATTTTTCCAAAAAGTTAGCTTGAAATAAATTAGATATTAACCAAAAAACAAACAAAAAAAAAGCTTAAAAATTGAGTTTCTAAATTCTGGCAGCTGTTTTTCAGAAGGCAAGCATATGGTGAACCATCACCACGCTATGGTTTTCCTCACTGCCTTTGTGGAAGTTTGACCTGCTGATTCTGATTCACTTTGATCTACTAAGACTGGTTCTTTGCCAGTAAAAAGAAACAGAAAAACAGTAAAAAAAGTTGCTTTCTTTCAATAGGGAGAACCAGGAAGACCAGGCAGAAATGGAGACCGTGGAATCCCTGGATTACCGGTATGGAAAAGCCACCAATGGGCTTCTAATCAAGGACTTTGGTTTCCTGCTTTAAGTTAGTCAAGTGAACATGACACTGAATGAACATTGGCTTGTCCCCTTTATATATGTGATTTATTAATCTTTCTCTATTTGTGTGTTTAGGGTCACAAGGGACACCCTGGAATGCCTGGAATGCCTGGGTTGAAAGGCCAACGAGTAAGTATGGAGTATATTGAGCATAGCTGTGTCTGTTACTCTGCTTGAATTATGGTGTTGCATTGTTGAGCTCTTTCAGTCATCATCATTTCCAAACTAAAGGGGCTAAATCACATAATTCAAGGCCAGTTCCTGGGCAGTGGAATCTGACCTTCTATAACAAAGACTGTTCAATTTTATCTAGGCATCTCAGTTGTAGAGCTCTATCACCAATGCTGGGCTGAAGCACGCTCTCCAGAAAAGCAGCTGCTCTTAACTAATGGCCATGGAGTGATGGAGCAGTCCAATTTTTTCTTCAAAAAGAGTTCCAATAGCTGATAGCACTCCTTGTCATAAACATGCCCCTTTGCCTGAGTTTATCTTCAAGCTTAATATTGTGCCAAGAAGAATCAAGTTTTCTAGAACACAAAGGGAATACTATTGACATCTCTGGTTTTCCTTTTCCACAGGGTTTTGATGGAAAAGATGGTGCCAGAGGTGAAAGTGGTGCTCCTGGTCCAAAGGTAAAATATCAACAATCTCATCTTTGTAACAGGTACAATAATACCCTCCATCATACATTCTATAGCTCTGCTTTGCACATTACACATTTAGAAAAATCCATTCAAGAAACTCATTGAATATCTCCATGAAAAGAATGAGAAGCATTCCAAAGGAGTTAGACTTTCTGAACCACATCACATCCTGATTTTCCAGTCATAAAAAGACAAGATCCCAAAATGAAAGGACACACCTGGAACATCTGACTTTATTGTATAAAAGATCCAGTCTTGCTGGGGGTTTTGTTTGTTTATTTTTCTGTTTAAATATTTTGTTCTGGCACTTGTTTAGACTTCTTGGACCTCTGGCACTTGCTTAGACTTCTCAGGCCTCAGTACTGGGCAGAAAAGGGGCAATGGGTTGGGTTCTCTTGTTTCTGTGTCTCTTCCCCTTGTATAAACCAACAAATGTTCATTCCATCACTGGTGTATTCTTTCCATAACAGGGTGAAACAGGTCTTCCTGGAGCAAATGGAGCACCAGGCCAACCAGTAAGTATACGTACCCTGTAGTACTGAAATGCAAATGCCAATGGCTCCTCCTGGTTAATGAAGTTACTCATCTTTCTTTGACTGCAGTTATCCCACCATGTGCCCTGAACAATGCTGAGATATGCAAATAAAAGCAGTGTCTCTTTGCTCAGCCATATTATTTTGGAAAGTGTTTAACAGACTCCTTTTCTTATGTTTTCTAGGGACCAAGAGGTCCAGCTGGTGAAAGAGGAAGGCCTGGGAATCCTGGTGGCCCTGTAAGTAATTGTTGTTCTTAAGCAGTTTGTTTCAATATGTTGAGAATTTCCCACTTCATAGATTTACCTTAAAAGAGTTGTAATGCAAAGGATTAGAAAACTATAGAGCAGCTGTAAAAACAGATGTGAAAACTTCTCAGTCCCTAATTAAAGATGTAAAACTTCTAATTCACAAAGTGTTCACCATCTTATTTCTGTTTCATTTTTTTTCAAATGAATAGAACACAAATTGAGGGAGAGTTCAGTGTCTCAGCACAAGCTGTGGTTCAGCCAAGAGGAATAGGATCAGAAGCAAAGGACAGCAGCAGAAGGCAGGGCAGAGAGAGAGGAAAAAAATGCCATCTCAGAAGTAACTTGCAGGAAAAAAGATAAAATTACTCTTTGACTGAAATGAGTTGATGCATTCTTGTTCTGAAGGGAGTCATAGCTCAGGGTGTTCAACACAATCAATAAGGAACAGCTAAAGCATAATAATCAGCATCCTGTGTGTACAAACACTACATAACCTGAGCAGAGGACCTGGTCCAACATGTCTACAAGACAGGCAACAGGATTTAAATCATACCACTGGGTTGTAGGTTTGGGGAGTGAAATGTTAGTCTTTTCTGTAAAGCAGAAGTAACTATTACTTTGAAATATCAATCTATTTTGATCTTCTTTGTTCAACCTGAAGAACTGTCCACACAGATGATGCTTTGTAACTGTTATTTAATTAAGAAATGTCATTAGAATACATTTTAGCATCTTGCTGCCTCATCATCACACTACAAGTCAGGCCAAGTGTTGGATATTCTTTCACTATTTAGTGAAATATTATTTAGAATGTGTTAGTTGAGGAATCCTTGGGTCTTGGCCAACTCAATGGGAATGTATAGACAAAAAAATGGTCTGTGAATCATGGGCATGAAAGTATGTGGGTTCTGTGTCCAGGGTAGTGCTCCATACCCACCACCTCTCTTCTTTCTCTAGGGTGCCCACGGCAAAGACGGAGCTCCGGGAGCAGGAGGCCCACCCGTAAGATGACTTACAGATGTTTGTCTTCAAGTGTTTGTGTTGCTCAAGTCTAGCTACTTCCAGCTGATGTTCTTCAGTGCCAGCAAACCCAAGACTGGGAGTGCACTGATTTGAGAACAAGCATTTTTCCAGGTCAGGTTGTTTGGGGCTCTGAACAACCTGACCTAGTTGAAGATGTCCCTGCTCATTGCAGGGACCGTTGGACAGGATGATCTTTGCAGTCCCTTCCAACCCAAACCATTCTATGATTTTATTTCATTATATTTCATAACTAAGTTGGTTAAGATCCTTAACACATGCAGTGGAATAGGAGAACTTTAAGACTGTAAATCACAAAATACATAAATCCAAACTCAGATTGTTCTCAGAGAACACATAGATGGATAGAGTTGCTGTTCTCCATGCAAATCAAATTTGAATAGTCCTAATCAGATACATTATTTAGCTCTCTGAACTGGGCAAAAAAATTTCTTTCCAATCTGCCTAGAAAGCTGAGCATTTGGATTCTCTTTTCTCCTACACCTTTTTTATAATTATGAACAAATTTTGAACATTTTTTTTTTGTAACTTAATCTCTTTAATGATAGCTGTCATGGTTTTTAAATTTACCACACAGAAATTTAGCTGAACAAGTAAAAAGTCAGGGTAATGAAGATGTAGGTGTGATATTTCAGGACTAGCCAAACTTCATCTTCTAGGGCATGATTTATATTTGCTATTTTGCCAGGTGTTTCCTTACTCAGAGGAAAAATAAAACCATAATCAGGCTTATTTTTTTTTTCTTGACTTAAGATTAATTCCATATGGCTTTTACCTTTTGCATTAATAGTATTTGTTTCACTTTTAAGGGTCCCCCAGGTCCTCCTGGAACTGCAGGATTTCCAGGCTCTCCAGGTTTTAAGGTATTTCAGCTAAAGATGTAGGATTTGGTCTTTTCTCTAGTTGGCCAAGTCATGTCACATCTTTATTTTATAACTCCTCCTTTTTCTGGCTGCTATTACACTGTTTGCAAGCCTATACAGCACAAGACAAACCCTATCCTCATCACCTTCATGAGGATCTAGACCCAGTGCTTTATGTTACATTATAGGTAGATGGTTGGGCTTGAT
Source organism: Bucco capensis (assembly GCA_013396975.1). Classification (NCBI taxonomy): domain Eukaryota; kingdom Metazoa; phylum Chordata; class Aves; order Piciformes; family Bucconidae; genus Bucco; species Bucco capensis. Next base: position 78,462 of record VWZO01006476.1, on the reverse strand, counting down.
GATCTTGGAGATCTCTTCCAACCTTAATGATTCTGTGATGATGGGAGGAGCCCAAGTGACCTTCCACAACTAGAGGAGATGTGCAGCATGTGCTGGCTGGAGTGCATGTGTCCCTTGAGTCTCAGTACTGAGCTCACCATGCTGACTTGGCTCTTGCGCTTAGGTGATGATGGTGGCAACCTTCTTCCCAAACCACACAAAGATGCCACAGTAGAGGAAGAAACCATGAAGCTCATACTGATTGTCCTGGAAACAAAATGCATTCATTTTCTCCTTGTACTTCTTTTCTGTAGGGTGAACCTGGTCCTCCTGGTCCTGCTGGTTCTAGTGGTAGTCCTGGAGAGAGAGGAGAACCTGGTCCTCAGGGTCATGCTGGGCCACCTGGGCCTCAGGTACATAAATACCACATGGGAAATGAGAAGTGTTTGTGCTACCTATATTGTCCTTTGGTTTGGTCCTAGGGCAGCAGCATTGGTTATTTATATATTCATTTCTTTCAGGGCCCTGCTGGAAGAGCTGGAAGCCCTGGCAACAAGGGTGAAATGGTGGGTACTTCTCATATCTGTGTCCTCTGTTGCACTGGCTTGGTAAGGGTTGCTGTTTTGTACTGGACAGAGTCCAACAGATCTCTTCATCTCCATCTGCTCTTCACACTCTACAGGGACCTTCTGGTATTCCTGGTGCTCCTGGTCTGCCAGGAGGCCGTGGTCTTCCTGGTCCCCCAGGTACAAGTGGAACTCCAGGAGCAAAAGGCCCTGCGGTGAGTTCCTAATATTCATTACACTAGTTGTACAAACAAATACGGTGTTAGTAGTTCCAATAACATTAAAGAAACCACAAAATAGAATTTATCCTATTCACTTGAGATGGTCTAATAGATTACTTGATAATAAGTGATTCTTTTTCATAAATAGCTTCTCTAAAATGGCTATGTTAGACAAAATCTGTTGTTTCAAATCCTAATTTCCCCATTTTAAGTTCCCATGGGCTGAATCCAGAGTTCATTAGACCTAGTAAGTTGTATCTTCTCTTACTCTGTCATTTACCCCAAAGGCTCTTTCCTGACAGCCTTACATCACACAGAGTTCTCTGTCAGAGAAAACAGGGACTATAAGCAAAAGTCTCAGTGATGTCTGAAATAGCTCAGAAACAGCCATACAATTTTCCCCAGTGTATCACTTCTTTCCTTTACTTGACTTTTTTAAGGAGCTTCATGTGTTCCATATCCAGGTTCAACCAGTGCATTCCTATATGATAAAAATGAGTCAATAATTTGAAAGATATCATGCCTACTTCTTAGTATTTTAGAGTAATACCTAACTGAATGAGACTTTTCTGCTGTTTAGGGAGAACCTGGTAAAAATGGTGCAAAAGGAGACCCAGGCCCAAAAGGCGAGCGGGTGAGTGATTTTAAAACGCCTTCAGAGACTTCTTCCAAGGAAGTCTGAACCTGAATCATCCCCCATAGAAAACACAGAGGAGGTGGGGTTTTTTGGAGACTTCTAACTTCACTGGTGGATTTGGCAGGGTGAAAATGGCACCCCAGGTGCTCCTGGACCTCCTGGTGAGGAAGGCAAAAGAGGTGCAAATGGTGAACCCGGCCAGAACGGCGTACCTGGTACACCTGGAGAGAGGGTAAGCTGCTGTGCATGACCACAAGGTGCATCTTGAGTTATATAGAGAGAGCAAAATCTGCTGTTCAAAATCCTTTGAAGAGAACTTCCACTCCTTGTCTGTTCTCAGCAAATTCCAGAGGTAAAACTGGAGAGCGAAATTAACACAAATTCTTCTACATTCAATACAAATCTTTAAGGCAATATCTTTATTGTCAGTAGATAAAACTTAAATAACAATAATGTCAATAACAAGAATATTGTCAGGGTGTCTTCTATGTTATAATACCTTTACTGCCAACAGGTTTTTGGCCAGTAGAGTTGATAACTTTCCCAAGAGCATTCTCACAAAGGATTTCCCAAATTGATTTCTTCAGGACTCTTAGAAATTTTAGATTTTTGTTCCCATCTGAAGCAAAGAAAATTGTGCTGCTCTGTTTATTAACTCCTCATTGATTTTCATGATGCTCTGTCTAATGGCAGTTGCCATTACCTAGGTCATGTTACTTATGATCCATATCTTGTTCTTTTCTTGGCAGGGCTCCCCCGGTTTCCGTGGCTTACCCGGGACCAATGGACTTCCAGGTGAAAAGGTATGAATCTTCCTCTAAAACAAACCAAAAAAGTTAAAATTCTGGAGAATCCATGTGAATTTGAATGGACAATTTCAAATGATGCTGATGATAACCTTGCTGTCAATTCCACCATCTCTTTTTCAGGGTCCTGCAGGAGAACGCGGTAGCCCAGGTCCTCCTGGTCCCAGTGGACCCGCAGGAGAGCGTGGACAAGACGGAGGCCCAGGTCTTCCTGGAATGAGAGTAAGAGAGCATATCTCCAAGAAAAAGAGATCAACTCTATTTGAGATGCCTTATCTGAGCTGATACCATAGAGGAGTCCAACTAGAAAACATTTCTATTCATTCCTTTAAGTAGATTACAATTGTTCATAATGCAATAAATAACCATGCACTCAGAGAACATTTCAAGTGAATGAGGAAGCTTAGATGAAGCTCAACATGTTCCAAGCTCTTAGACTATGCCATGCACTACCAGGAGATGTGGCTTAATGTGGATTAGCATTGGATGGTTCACTGTATTATGCATTTACATTATAGCAAACTTTATAATTCATTGTAAAATACATTGCTTATTATATTGAAGAGGTATTTGAGTTACTGTGTGTAAATTTCTTTAGATTATTCTTTAATTAGGCTTAGATTTTACATTTAAATCATTAAATCCCACATTCATTTACATACTTTAATATACTTAGGTATTACATTTATTGCTTATGACCAATTCAACCAAATAAGCTGTTGATTAGACTTTTTATAGTGCATATCAAGAAGATTTTCAGAGGTAACCTATTGTGTAATATGGATAGAACATAAATACAATATAAAAACCAAATAAGCTGTTGATTAGACTTTTCATAGTACCTATCAATAACCTAGTGTGTGATATGTCCAAAATATAATGACATTCTTTGAGCCATACTAAGAATAAGCAACTGCTGGCAGTAAATACATTGAAAGTCAAAAGTCAACCTGGCTGCAAGCTTCTGGGAGTTAAGAGTTTACTGGAAATGAAAATGAATCATGTAAAATATAACACAAATAATATTTAAAAATATAAAACAACTAAAAGAGGTCCTAAATTGTGCTGGTTTTAAGTGGAGGTACATAGGCAAAATTGTTTCATTCCTTGATTTTTACCATCTGAAATGAGTTTTCTGCCCAAATAAGGAAAGAATATCAATTTTATGCACATTGATTGATGTCTGATGCCTTGATTCTCTGCAATGACTCTCAGAGAAAGCAATAAATTCCTAACAAAGTTATTTGTTAGGTTTCTCTGTTTTTTCCTCTTTAATGGGCCAGGGATAAATGGGAGGACTTTTAATCCTTATTAAAGAGGTTAAAATCAAGTAAGGAGTTGAAAATGTATATTTATGTATTGCAACTAAATACTGCACATTTTAAAGTGAAGGCTAACACTTGGGTATTTTTATTCAATTGCAGGGTTTGCCTGGAATTCCTGGAAGCCCTGGAAGTGATGGGAAACCTGGCCCTCCAGTATGTATATTGTGCAAATGTTCTAGACTAATCCTCCTAGTGCCCTTACCCTCATCCTACATGGCAGGTTGTTAGCTCAGTCAGATTAATGATCTCTTTTGGTTGCTTGCTTTAATTAGCAGAGCACTTTATATGCTGATTGTAATAGCATTCCATAAATCTTGTCATTTAATACTCTTTAACATCCAGAGTAGAGAGAGGCACAGCTGAAATACAAACATATGAGTGAAAATGGCTCTAACCTGATCTCACCCTCCCTCCCTCTTTGATTAGCCATGGATGTTCATGTCTTTTACCTAACAGATACCATGTCTTCACTTCTTTTTTGCCTATGCCAGGGTAGTCAGGGTGAATCTGGCCGCTCTGGACCACCTGGCCTTCCAGGTCCTCGTGGGCAGCCAGGTGTGATGGGTTTCCCTGGTCCTAAAGGCAATGAGGTGAGTGGCATTTCTCCATTTCTCCTGTGCGGATGCTTAGTCAGACAAATGTTAGAATAAATTGCTCCAGAGTGGAGCTATCTCATGCTGCACCTTTAGGTTGTTGTGTCCCAACCAGAGCAAGGATTTTAAATGGGATCTTTCTCTTTTGTAAGGGTGCACCAGGCAAGAATGGAGAAAGAGGCCCTGGTGGACCACCTGGAACACCTGTAAGTTTCATCAATATTTTGTTTAATAATGTAATAAAGACAAAATATTAAATAGTAACAATTTGGTGAGTCTTGTAAAAATTAGATCAACTTATAACCATAGCCTAATTTTGTCTTTGTATAGGGTCCTGCTGGGAAGAATGGTGATGTTGGCCTCCCAGGTCCTCCTGGACCTACTGTAAGTGTGGTAGTCCTTTAAGATGTAATTATCAGATATTACCAAGGTGGTGTGGCATCTACAGATAGAGACTGAAGGGAAATATTTGTAATTATATAAAGAAATCTGCTTTTATCAAGACAAATAGAGAGCTTTTTGCCATTATTTTAATAAACACTCAAAACTTTGTTAGGAGAAAGCTGGATCAGGTATACCTGGTGTAAGTTGAGATGAAAAGTCAATTTAAAGCTCTTGGGGATGTACCACCTTTTCAAATTGAAGCATATTATTGCTCCCTTGAAGGTTTACAGCATTTCAGACTGGTATCAAGTGCAACTATTTGCTGAATCAAATTTAAATCTTGAAGAGAGCAAATACCAGAACCCCAAGATACATTAGCATTTGGGATTGTGCAATCATGATAAGGAGACACAGATTAGAGGTGATGTGGAAGTGTTTATATGTTGGAATATTCTCAGACAATCCCCTCCTCTTTTGTTTGGTTCTAGGGTGCTTCTGGAGATAGAGGAGAACCAGGACCATCAGGTCCCCCTGGCCTTCAGGTGCTGTGTGTTTATTGCTTGTTGGGTTTAAGGAGGCATCTAAACATTTTCATTGCGGTGCATATCATCCTGTTTTGAAGTAAGACAGATGACAGATCAACCACTTGACAGAAGTTATTGCTCAGTGTTTCCTAATTGCAAACTAGCTGAGTAGATTGTGTTGCATAAAGCCTCTAGCTGGCAAATCAGTATCTCCTCCTTTGTGAAGGATTGGAATGAGTTGGGAGCACATCTTCATGTCAAAAAAATCTGCTAGATAAGAAAATGCATCCTTTATCTATGTAACAGGAATGATAATACTGTTCCTTCATATAGGGATTGCCTGGTGGACCAGGACCAGCTGGAGAGAATGGAAAACCTGGAGAACCAGTAAGTAGTAATTCCTTTTCTTTTTCTGAGTAACAGAAAATTGATGAGAAGTTCTTCCTAGATTACATTTCCGAATTCAGCCAGCTATTGGCACTCTGCTGATTACAGAAATCTGATTTGAGGGATTGTGCTAAACACAATGCAGCTAAACTAAGTAAAGCCCACGGATAACTTGCATTTCTTTGCTCATAAACAGGGGCCAAAAGGTGATATAGGAGGACCAGGATTCCCAGGCCCTAAGGTAAATCAGAGAGCCACAGTCCCATAATGGCACAAATTAATTAACAAACTAGGAACCTGAAAAGAAAGAATAACACATTTCTTTGTCACAGGGTGAAAATGGTATCCCAGGTGAACGTGGTGCACCTGGTCCTCCAGGATCTCCTGGAGCAAGAGGTGGGCCAGGTCCTGCTGGCTCAGAAGGTGCTAAGGTACCCACAGGCTTGCTTGCTTTCCTGCTATTATACCCAGCATAAAATGTTACTATTTTATTCTTTTCTAATTCTGTATTGTTACTCTTTAGGGTCCTCCTGGACCCCCTGGTCCCTCTGGAGGCACAGGACTGCCTGGCTTACAGGGAATGCCAGGAGAAAGGGGAGCTTCTGGAAGCCCTGGACCAAAAGGAGATAAGGTAACACAACCACAGTCTGTCAATTTTATCCTAATTTAGTGTTAACTTCCCACAGGGCTCTGGGTTTGTTCAGGTCTTCACCCTTGGCCTGATTTCAGAGGTGCTGATATGTAGCAGTACTCTTGACTTAGCAGTGTGATATGGGTCCTACACCTTAAAAAATATAGGATTATTCACCTGGTTTAATACATGCTAGTTGTTTTGCTATGCTAGATCTCTTGGGGAGGAGGTGTATGTCCAAACACCTCCCATCAAGCTAATAAACAATGCTTTATTAGCATTTCATACCGGGGCAAACAGTTTGGCATAGGCTCCATTTTGAATCAATTACAAGAGGAAATGGCCTCAAGTTGCACCAGGGGAGGTTCAGGTTGAATATTAGGAAAAATGTCTTCCCTGAAAGAGTGGATAAGCATTGGCCCAGGCTGCCCAGGGCAGTGGTGGAGTCATCATCCTTGGAAGGGTTCAAAAAATGTCTGGATGTGGCATTTTGTGACATGGTTTAGTGGCATGGGGGTGTTGGGTCACCAGTTGGACTTGATGATCTTAGAGGTCTTTTCCAACCTTAATGGTTACTGAGATACCCTCAGGATGCAATTCTCTCCTCAGTCATGTTTGAGTTGTTTTTCCCCCCTTTTTCCTTGCTTTTTGCTTATGCTTTTTGCTTATGCTTTTTGCATCTTATGCTTGCTAGGGAGAACCTGGTGGCAAAGGTGCTGATGGCCTTCCTGGTGCAAGAGGAGAGAGAGTGAGTAGTCTTGAAATGTCTAAGAGTTTATCAGTTAGCTTCACATGGTCTACACTTAGAACATGAGTAAACTTAGAGTAAATAAATACCAATTAGGAGAGGTAAAATAGTAATCCCCTTGTATTTCATTCCAGCAGTGCAAATCTGGTTTCATTAATTAAATAAATAAATTAAATTAGGGGTTTTTTTGTGATTACAGTTGTTTGGGTAGATATAAGAGAGGGGTTTTTTGCAAGTAGAAGATAAAAATTAATTGGGACAATGCTTTGGAGAGTAAGCAGCAATTCAAGAGTAAAGCAAATGCTACTAGCTTCCTAAATCTAGCTGACTGATGAGGAAAATGCTGGTTACAGTAAGCAAAATAAGACATAATGTGTACTATGTATTCTCATACAGGTTATATTCAAGAATCTATAAATAAATATATATAAATATTATATAAATATAAATACAGCATATACACATATAAAAAAGACACTTGAAATATACTGAATGAGCACATGCATCCCTTCAGGGGATTTTGGATTAGTTTTAGATGATGGGGAAGAAACAATCCATTAGAATCAATCAATGGGAGATCTCTCCAGTTGCACAGTGGTGTGATATCAGGTCACTCCAACATCACCCTGGAGACTTACTTCCATTGTAACATCTTCAGCAACCCCTTTCCACTGGAACATAAGTGCTCTTGATAAAAACAAAGGAGTTAAGACTGTCATATTTGGATATAAATGCTGTTGTTTTCTAATTGTTTAGGGTAACGTAGGTCCCATTGGTCCTCCTGGTCCTGCTGGCCCACCTGGAGATAAGGTAAAGCATCCTCCATCATGATGTTTGATACCATAAAGAGTCCCACCAGTAGCTGTCTCATGGGAAGAAAAGTAATCATTCTAATAATCATTCTTGTCCCTTCTAGGGAGAGACTGGTCCAGCAGGTGCCCCAGGTCCAATGGGTGGCCGTGGTGGTCCTGTAAGTGATAGTACTTTTCTTCCACTATAACTTTACTATGGCTCCTCTAGCCTAATGTAGACATCAGTGTGCACCTACTCTGGCTTGAGTTCAAACTAAACTAAATACAATTGGCTACTGTTCATTCTTGGGATTTAGAGGTGCTAAGGACTTCAGAAAATCAGTGTTTTTAACATTGGAAAGGGGTCAGAGGGCTGTGGTGTTAGGTCAGGCAAGAATGTGAGCAATAGCTGTTTCCATCTTGTCTTACAGTTAACTTTTAAAAATACTTGAATATTTATTTTTTATATTGATAAAATAGCATATTTGGATCTCAGTTGGATGTAAGATCAGGGTTTATAAAGGGCTAGCTGAGATCTGTTTGTCACACTAGAGAACTGTTCAGGAATTATCAGACCATTCTTTTGAGAGCTCAGAAGCAACTGTTGGTTTGGGGGTTGGGGTTTTGGGTTTGTTTTTTTATCTTTTTTTTTCCTCCAAAGGCTGCTAAGGCAAAGAAACTCCAGCAGTATTCTCTAAAGTGAAGGCAATCTTTCTAAGCTCTTCCTTTGCTGATGTGCTGTTTCCTGCAGGGTGAACGAGGAGAACAAGGTCTTCCTGGACCTGCTGGCTTCCCTGGAGCTCCAGTAAGTATAAAAACAATTGAATGTGACAGATAAACCAGTTTTCAGTTTCTCTAAGTTCATCCACATCTCAGAAGAGCTGTAACCCCTTTTAATATATGTACCTGCTACATATATTTGATTCATTTGCTAATCTTTCTGTACTCAGTCACACATAGAGCAACATTTCTTTGTCCTTCCCTTCCTGCTCTTGTAGACAAATAGACTTCAACTGCATCCACATTTAATGTAATGTTTAAACTCCATTCAGAAGAGTGTCTGAATTTCTCACCACAGTGACATCATCTGCATTTGTAGAGTCAGAATATAACAATCTCTTTTTCTCTGCAGGGCCAAAATGGGGAACCTGGTGGGAAAGGAGAAAGAGGCCCACCTGGTCAAAGAGGAGAGGCTGGACCCCCTGGAGCTGCAGGTCCACAAGGTGGTCCTGGTGCACCAGTAAGTTTCTGCTGTCCCTTATGGCTACAAGGAGAGGTTTCTTCAGCTCTCCATCAACCTCAAGGTGTCTGGGCCCAAGTGCAAGCACTTGAACTGCCTGAAGCTTCATGACACTTCCTAGAATTTGAGTCTATTTCTCAAACCATTTCTTGTATCTATTTTCCTCCATGTAGGGTCCACCTGGTCCCCAAGGAATAAAAGGAGATCGTGGATCCCCTGGAGGGCCTGTGAGTATCTCTTTGACTGAGTCGTCATAAATTACTCTAGCTATTACTTGTTGTGAATGAAAAACAAGGCCTTCAGTGACTTTAGTATCAACAGTTCAAGAACAACTGAAGTGTTCTAGAAGGAGTAATTAAAGTTGAGGTGTTTAGTGATCTGGACTAGATTGATTTTAATATAAGTAAGATGCTAGAATAGCTTTTGGCACAATGACCCAAAGCTCTATAATGTCTTATTTCAACAATTATTAGACTTACCTGCTGTCTTTGCCAAGTTTCTCAGATCCCATTAGTTTACTTTTAAGGAACAGAGGGGACCTTCCCTTGAAAATATTACCTTCAATTTAAAAAAAAAATTAAATTGTGAATTTCTTATTCAGTTCCAGGACATTTAATTCAAGTTTGAAGCAAAACAGCTATATCTAATTCAAAGTCAGCTGTGGTATAAAATTCAGCTTGTTCCTGGTTTTCCAGCCTTCAGAAAATGCCACCTGAAAGCATTGATCTCTTACAGGGTGCTGCTGGTTTCCCTGGTGGTCGTGGTCTACCTGGTCCCCCTGGTAACAATGTAAGGTGTCTTATCCTTTTATTCTTATTTTGTGGATATATTTAGACATATGTTAATATATTGAACTATATTAAGTTCTATGTACTTTGAGATGAATATAACATAAGCCAAAGCATTCTGAATATGATGTTTGAACTTAGCAAAACAATGCTGCCAAAAGGAGTTTACTCTCCTCTTGTTTCACCTGGAATATCAATTCATTCACTTACTATCTCAATGCTCCTTCTCCTATTATGATTTGCTTTCCAAAGACCATCACATTTAGTGGAGTCCTTCTCCTGGATCAGATCCTTGAGTATTTCTGCTGGTGGCAGACATCCTGTCTTCTCTCTTGCTCTTTAATGACACAAGAAATATTCAGTTCAGGAGCTTGAATTGGTCTGCATTTTCAGAACTGCATTTTGTAGATCACTGGGGGTGTTAGTAGTTCCCTGTAGAATGGAATGGTGTAAGATTGAATGATCATGGGACAGAGCTGTTGGGAAAGATTCTGATGGCAAAGTTTCTCTGATGATATGGCCTACAGCTGAAGTTGAATCTACCAGTCTGCAGTGTTCCATGATAAAAATGCATGCTGATGCATCACCTAATTGCAATATTTTATATGGAATCTGTGCCTGAAAAATAGCTGTTTCTTAATATCTTCTCATGTTCAACATACACCTACTTTTGACTCACATCATAAAAATTAGATTCTGATTTTTTTGATTCTCTAAAAAGGAAGAAAATACAAAGCATACAGTGAATGTACTGATTGGATAATCAAAATTATAAGCTTACTTTTGTTATATGATGAATGAGATATAAAAGAAGAAAAATTCTTTTATATTTGAATAAAAATATGTTTATTCTCTGAGAGTTACAGGCAAATGCAAATCAGAATATTCTTGAATAAAAAGAAAAAAGTAGAATGTTATTTGAAGTACCATTGAAATCAATGTAATTCTTTCCATTGACTGGCTAAACCAAGAGTTCTGATGGAAAAACATTTCATTCTGTATGGCTCCAAGACACCACCTTCAAGGTGTCTGGGCTGAGTGATTCCAGGAACCAGCAGATCTGCTACTAATTCAAATTTCTGTGGCAGAGCTGTGGGTAAGGAAGGTGGGTTTGGGTATCCAAAACATGTATGTCCAGAAAGTAGAGAAATCAAACAATATCAGTTTTAAAAGTGGTAGACAAAAGGATTCTCCTTATTAGACCAGATCAGGTATATAGAGTTTGGAGCCTGAATCCACCTTCAGGCAGTGACTCAAGTCTGGTTGGCTTTCCCAAGGAAAAAACAAGTCCAGCAAGTGTGTGCTATTGGTTTAGATAACACAGCTCACACTCTCCTTGTTACAATTCTTTTTAGGGTAGTCCTGGTCCCCCTGGTAATGCAGGACCTGCAGGCAAGGATGGGCCTCCTGGACCTCCTGGTAGCGCTGGTGCTCCTGGCGGTCCAGGACCTACTGGATCAAGAGGTGAGCCTGGCCCACCAGGTGAAAAAGGATCACCAGGCACACGAGGAGAAAGGGTAGGCACATCTTCAACCAAGAACTGTTACAGCAATGTGCATGGATTATATCTGTCAAGAAGATGATGGTCAGTGTTGACCAATCTGACCTTTTCTTAAACAGGGGGCACCAGGTGAACCAGGTCCTCAAGGCATCGTTGGTGGCCGGGGTAACACTGGTTTGCCAGGTCTGCGCGGTCCAAGTGGTCCACCTGGTATGGCAGGTGCCAAGGTGAGAGAGCTCATTCTCTGCAGCAATAGCCTCCAAGCTAACCCAACTACCCACTCAAAATAGCTTAGAGATACTAAAAGTAATGAATGTGTTGTGCTTTATTTGGGATGCATTTTAGTCCTGAGACTACAGTTGTTTGTGTTTACATCCATAAGATCAGGCTTTAAAATGTCTACTGACCAGAAGCTGTGGGACATAATGTTGTCTTTGATCTCTCTGACCAAGAGTCCTGGATCAGATTATCTAGAAGTATATAACCAGCTTCACACACTTAAGGAGAGTCATGGGCTATAAGCTCTCCTTGAGACAAGATTTGAGCTGTAGCTTCACCTACTGCAAGTTGTTTTCTCTTTGCTCGGGTCTCAATATGTTTCTTGCTTCAATATTATGACCCAAACACAAAAAATATTTTCACCTCCCTCAGGAGGCTTGGTTTGTGTTTTATCACTAAGGCAGTGATAGATCAGCATTTTTTTGTTAACTGCTGTGGCTATTTTTGAGGGCACCTAAGAAGAGACATACCCATTTGTTTTTTTCTTCATTGACAAAAAAAATAAGGAATATTCCTTGGGTTCAATTGCATGAATATTACCAGCAATGAAAAATAAACCACCCTGGCCAGGTTTTTATCTTCTTTTGAGTATTCACAATTACCAAAGTCACACTGGCCCTTCACTTTATTAGCACTTCTTCATAATCATGGCAGATTTATTTGCAGATGTATAATATGATGCTAATTTGTAAGTACATTGTGCAATGAAATCCTTTCTCTTTTTGTTCAGGGTGAAGACGGTAAACCAGGCGTCAATGGTGTCCCAGGAGAACGTGGTTCTCCTGGTCCACAAGGTCCTATGGGACAAAGAGGTTTACCTGGAGAGCCTGGCAGAGATGTGAGTGGAAGTGTTAGACATTTGTGTTAGCTTGTGAGTTACAAATGGGAGAGTCTGGAATGATTTAAGGTTGACAAAGCCACCCCAAAGTGCGTTATGCATGGGGACACGGGCAGATGATGTTCTCGTGTGAGGTGGTGTAACTTCTATACCTTCTACTCTCTTTGGGCCACATCTCTGTCTCACTTAAAACTGAACCCACACACCTGCAAAATAATGCAGACCTCACAGATATTTTATGAGCTACTCCACCTCCAGGAACTCTTCCTTCTTGAAATCTCTCTTTCTTTGAGAAGTGTTATTTAAGCTTGCTGTGAAATGAGCTGTCTATTCATCATCTGGTTTACGATCAAACTGTACCACTCTTTTTTCCAGGGTAACCCTGGCTCAGATGGCTCGCCTGGACGTGATGGATCCCCAGGAGGCAAAGTAAGGACTCACCAGTATCTTTAAATTGCCAAATAAATGTTATGTAGAGATAACAACATAGTTCTGTCTGTTCCTTGACCCTCTTATGCTCCACTGAATATATTCTTTACATTGTAGTTCTGTAAAACATCATCATTCTTATCCTGTCAACCATTACTCTCTGCAGGGTGACCGTGGTGAAAGTGGCTCTCCTGGCCCTCCAGGACCTCCTGGTCACCCTGGACCTGCAGGTACAAGTGGTGCACCTGGAAAAGCTGGTGAAAGAGGATTTCAGGTAAGACCCAAGTAAATAGCTTACTGCTTATTTACAGACCTTTCCTATGTCGAGTCCATTCCATGCAGTAACAAAGTCCAAGTTTGGAAGAGTCATACGTTTGTTACTGGCATAGTTCCTTGGCACTGAGGACCTCACAATTCATGTTCCTGATAACTGTACAAAAATCAAGCTCAAAATCCATGTTGTACATAAGATGCCAAAAAGCATAGCATCCCACCAGGCCCTCTCTTAATTTCCATCTCACCTGGTGCTCATGCAGCATGAGTGATGTCATTTATTTAAACCAAGGGAGTAACTTTGGAAGTCTTCGAGCTATTTCTGCAAAGTGCTGACACCAGCACAGCTTGAACACCAAGCACCTTCCAAAATGAAGAAGGGTTCTAGTTGTGTGGTATCTATCAGTGCCTACAAGCAGCTGAGTAAGTCTAACATTGGTAGAAACAGCAACTGGCCAAAATTCTTGCTGATTCTATTGTGTATGTGAGTGCGTGGAGCATCCCCTTGTTTCCAAACAGCTGCTGGCTTTGAATATAGTTTATCTGGAAATACAAAGGCAATCTAGTGAACTCCAAGTGATCCATACTACCTTCTTCTTCTTGTGTCACAGGGTCCACCTGGCCCTCCTGGCTCTGCTGGTGCTGCTGGTGCTCGTGGGCCTTCTGTAAGTCATGTTTAAAATATTTGTGATATGGCACATTCACTCTTTCCTGTTATTTGGGCATTTCTCTCATTTCTTTCTCTCTTCCTTTTATTGCAAATCTCCTCTTCAAGGGTCCTCAAGGTCCTCGTGGTGATAAAGGTGAACCTGGTGAACGAGGAAGCAATGGCATCAAGGGTCATAGAGGATTTCCTGGTACCCCTGGTCTCCCTGGTCCCCCTGTGAGTATTTTCCATTGGATTGGGAATTACAGTGTGCTTTAGGTCTCAGGTACCTTGTTAACCTTATGGAATTTACTGAGGAAAGAAATATATATATATATATTTATATATATATTTCATCTATATATTCATATATATATATATGAACTGTATAGTTTGATTGTCAAATGGGTTCAACCTGAATCAACCTGAAATAAGTATTAATAAAGAGCTGGAAGAAGGATATTCCTGATTACATTTTTAAAAAAAGAGAAATAAGGGTTGAAATATTTCTAGATGCCTGTTGGAAATCTATGGTAGACAGCTAAATCCATGAAAAAGCTACTTGAAGTACAAATATTTCTCTTCTGCAATACATCTTTTGCAGTAATTAATATCAGGGCAAAATGGGCATGAAATTATTAATTACTGAGCAGTTTTGAACAGTTCTCTCTTAGCAGTTAAAAGAACTGAAGGGTAACAGGCATGCCCTGGGTATTTATGACAGAATTTAAGCTCATTGATGTCAGTTGGCTTCTAACCTTTTGTATATAATATCACTAATATTTTTTCATATAGTGAATATTTGATTTTTATTTTGGTTTTTTTTCTGGTTGAAGAGTGGCAACCATTCTCCCTCATATCTGACATCATCCTTTTATAAGGATGTATTCTATAAGGATGTATTTCACATAATCTTAAAGATGCTTTTAATATCTTTAAGGTACATCCAGCTAGTTGCAAAATATTACTGGGAGGTGTGTGACTTAGGTTTCTTTTCTTCTTAGGGTCCTCTGGGTCCACAGGGTGCTATTGGAAGTCCAGGAGCTTCTGGTGCAAGGGTAAGGGAAAACTCCTCACTTAGTGTAACTGGAAGAAAAATTCAAAATGTTTTGTGTTTGGGTTGTTCTGTTGGGTTTTTTTTTAAAGCTAAATTGGCCATTTTAACAGGCAACAGCTGAAGAAAGAGAAAACACCTGTGAAAGTATATAGACATGTTGGAAATATCCCACCATTTATTTCTGAGGTTGAGATTATCTGGTCAACTATTCTGACCATATTATTTGTGTTCATTATTGTTCTAGGGTCCTCCAGGCCCAGCTGGGCCACCTGGGAAAGATGGTAGAGGTGGCTATCCAGGTCCAATTGGTCCTCCTGGCCCTCGTGGGAACAGAGGTGAAAGTGGCCCTGCAGTAAGTAAATTGTACACACTCAACTAGGCAAATTGGTTTGGATTGTTCATGAGGCATAGAGCTCTCTCCCATCTAAATATCTCCCTCAGAAAATCGGTGTTTCATGGGCAGACTTGGTCGTAGGAAGAATCTATCTATCAAGGCTAAAAACCAAAGAAAAGGTTACAAGAATCATAGAATCACAGAATAGTTTAGGTTGGAAGGGACCTTTCAAGTTCATCTAGTCCAACTCTCCCTGCAGTGAGCATCTGCAACTAGATCAGGTTGCTCAGAGACCCATCTAACCTGACCTTGAAAACCCCCAGGGATGGGGCATCTAGCACTTCTTTGGGCAACCTGGGCCAGTGTTTCATCATCCTCAGTCTAAAACATTTCTGCCTTACATCTAGTCTAAATCTCTATCTTATAGTTTAAAACCATTTCCGCTTGTGCTGTCACAACAGGCCCTGCTAAAAAGTCTGTCCCCATCTTTCTTCTAGGCCCCTTTAAGTATTGAAAGGCTCTCGTTGGAACCTTCTCCTCTCCAGGCTGAAGCACCCCAACTCCCTCAGCCTATCCTTATAGGAGAGGTGTTGCAGCCTTTGGATTGTTTTTTGTGGCATAGTTTAAAACCATTTCCGCTTGTGCTGTCACAACAGGCCCTGCTAAAAAGTCTGTCCCCATCTTTCTTCTAGGCCCCTTTAAGTATTGAAAGGCTCTCGTTGGAACCTTCTCCTCTCCAGGCTGAAGCACCCCAACTCCCTCAGCCTATCCTTATAGGAGAGGTGTTGCAGCCTTTGGATTGTTTTTTGTGGCATAGTCACTTCTCAAGCCAAGAAGTGATTATTTTCTGCATTTTGGTGGGAAGAGTTCCTTCTTTTCAAAGCCTAGAGAGAAGGACAGTCACAGCTTGACAAAATTAGGAAAAGAAAATTCCAATTTTAGGAAAATAAAGGTCTGGAAAGCCTAACAGATGCTTATACATAGCAAATGCCATCATTTAATGAACAAGGAAATGAAATGTTTATGTCTGAATTCTCATTGTTTAAGATTAGTGCCCACATAGACTTTTGGTTTTAATCTGGAATCTCTATGCCCTATTTTTTTTTAGGGTCCACCAGGCCAGCCTGGTCTTCCTGGTCCTTCTGGTCCTCCAGGTCCCTGTTGTGGTGGTGGTGCTGCTGCCTTGGGTGCTGGTGAAAAAGGTCCAGTGGGCTATGGATATGAATACAGAGATGAGCCAAAAGAAAATGATATCAGCCTGGGTGAAGTCATGTCTTCACTGAAATCAATTAACAACCAGATTGAAAACATCATTAGCCCTGATGGCTCAAGGAAGAATCCAGCTCGTAACTGCAGGGATCTGAAATTCTGCCATCCTGAGCTCAAGAGTGGTAGGTTAGGCTTTGATTTCTTTTCATCAATGGTAACATATTTGGGGATTTATTTTGCATGAATGATATGAATTTAAATGCAGAGACCTACTATAAAAATTTGGCATAGAGAGAAGCTTCACCACCGCGCAGTCAGATTATTCTCTAAACATATTAAGCCCTTCAACTTTTACTCTTTTTACCTCCAGGAGAGTACTGGATTGATCCTAACCAAGGCTGCAAGCTGGATGCTATTAAAGTATACTGTAACATGGAAACTGGTGAGACATGCCTCAGTGCTAATCCCAGCACTGTGCCAAGGAAAAACTGGTGGACCAGTGAGAGTAGTGGCAAGAAACATGTGTGGTTTGGAGAATCTGTGAATGGAGGCTTCCAGGTAAGAGATCTCCTCAGTTAATAGCCCCTAAAAGTACTGCACACGTGTTGTCCTCGTATATGTCACAAGGTACTCAAAAATAGTCCTGCTATTAAACTCAGCTAAATATTGGGTGGGTGAAATAATAAAGGCATGGACCATCCCCAGGCATCATTAAACTGAAACTACCAGGACAGGTTACGGGCTGATCTGCTGCAAAGCAGCTCAATGGAACTGGGTGTCTGGGTGGACAACAGGATGCCCATGAGCCAGCAATGTGTCATTGAGGCCAAGAGGGCTAATGGCATCCTGGGTTGCAGCAAGAAGAGTGTGGCCAGCAGGGCCAGGGAGCTTCTCCTTCCCCTCTCCTCTGCCCTGGCGAGGCCACAGCTGGAGGATTGTGTTCAGTTCTGGGCTCTCCCCTGTTTGAGAGAGAGGGAACTTGCGCAGAGGCTGCAGAGAAGGGCTGCTGAAATGCTGAGGGGACTTGAGCACCTCTCTTGTGTGGAGAGGCTGAGACAGCTGGGGCTGGGGAGCTGGAGAAGAGAAGATTGAGAGGAGATCTGAGCAATGCTGATCAATCCTTAAGGAGTGGAGGTCAGGAGGACGGGGCCAGACTGTGTTCTGTGCTGTCCAGGGACAGGACTAGAGGCAATAGGAAAAGAAATAGCACCCAGGAAGTTCCAACTGAACATGAGGAGGAACTTTTTTGCTTTGAGGGTGGTGGACCACTGGCCCAGGTTGCCCAGGGAGGTGCTGGAGTCTCCATCTCTGCAGATATTCCAAACCTGACTAGACACATCCTGTGCAAGCTGCTCTAGGTTCTCCTGCTTTGGCAGGGGGGTTGGACTAGATGATCTCCAGAGATGCCTTCCAACCCCTGACATTCTGTGTGATTCTGTGTAAAACTGTGTCTCGTGTTGTCCTCTGCAGTTCAGCTATGGAGATCCTGAGCTTCCAGAGGATGTCTCAGAAGTTCAGCTGGCCTTCCTCCGCATCCTCTCCAGCCGTGCCTCCCAGAACATCACCTACCACTGCAAGAACAGCATTGCCTACATGGATGAAGCCAGTGGAAATGTTAAAAAGGCTCTGAAACTGATGAGCTCTACAGAAAGTGAGATCAAGGCTGAAGGAAACAGCAAATACACCTATGCTGTTCTGGAAGATGGCTGTTCTGTAAGTAAAGCATGACTTTAATATGGTAATTTAATAAATAATCCCCTCTAGAGGACTAGGCCTATAGTAAAGGAAGCTTTTCTTGACCTGGGTAAGGAAAGGACACAGCTGCATCTAAGTGGGGAAAGCTAGAAGGCTAGCTGATTCAAGCCATAGGCTATCATCATGGGATGGGGCAAACCTTTTGCAGATATAACATTGCTTCTTTGGGCCATGCTCACTGCAGCAGAAAGCACTAGAGAGGAGCAGTAACACCAGTGAGCTTGCTGCTCTGTGAGCATCTGCAGCCCTTTTCAGTAACAAACCCAAAACATCATCACACCATCCATCATTTCTCCCTCCTGCCTAAGGTCCCAAAAGCACAACACACACTGACACATATGGCAAGCCTGCTGTTTGATAGACACATCTACTATGCAGCCACTCTATAGCCATTTCTTTAACATGAACATGAAGAGCTACCTGATTACTGCTGTCACTTTTTCCTTAGGCCAAAAGCACTTTCTAAAGGGAGTAGCCATTGTTGCCACCTCCCAGCACCCAGAGCACAATTCAGTCCTCAGTCAGGGCACTGGCACCACTCCAGAGACTCAACTGTCCATCCTTCTGAGCCACAAGGTCTACAACCTCCCAAGACCTCACATAAAAGGTCCAAATACAAAGAATGTCTCTTAATGTGTTCATTGCTGCAGAAACTACAAGTTTTCCTGGTGCTGAGAGGGACAGGTTAATATAGAAAGCATGAAATCCAGTGAAGTGTAGGGTAACCTTCCCACAATGCAATGGTGACTTCTCTAATGTGTTTTTTTTTCTCATTCTCTTTGTCCTTCTTCATCCTCCCCCTTCTTTGCCATCCTCCCTCCCCCTTCTTTGCCATCCATCTTTGCCCTTTTTTGCCATCCATCCTTCCCCTTCTTTGCCATCCATCTTCGCCCTTTTTTGCCATCCATCCTCGCCCTTCTTTGCCATCCATCCTCGCTCTTCTTTGCCATCCATCCTCCCCCTTCTTTGCCATCCATCCTCGCCCTTCTTTGCCATCCATCCTCGCCCTTCTTTGCCATCCATCCTCGCCCTTCTTCACTTCACAGAAACACACTGGTGAATGGGGCAAGACAGTCTTCGAGTACCGAACACGCAAGACCATGAGGTTGCCTGTGGTTGACATTGCTCCTCTAGATATTGGTGGTCCTGATCAGGAATTTGGTGTGGACGTTGGCCCGGTCTGCTTCTTATAGATCCAAGATCCTGCTCTTCCTGAAAACCCCAGCAAACAGATTCACACTCCAACTGTGCTCCTTTGTTTTTAGCCTTGTCAGCCAGTACAGGTGACTATCTGTATCCCAGTTATTTATTAACAAAATTTCTGGGGGAAAAACAAACAAAAAAATCAATTTGATAGTAAGGGTTATTATTTTTTTTTTGTTTTGCTATTACACAAAATACAGTAAAAAAATGCTTTTATTTCGCTCTGTTTTGTTGTACCCAATTCCATCTTCCAAAACTTGTCTCCGTGGTGCTATAATACAACTTCAACACTTAACTAAACCAACACTGTGTTCTATGAGTGGAATGGTAGCCAATTTACAAAGCACTGATTGCTCCCAGTTACCAAAGCTTCCCCTTCTTTTTCCAAGATGCAGTCCATAAAGCTAGGAAGACCTCCCTGTTTCAACTACCTCAACACGGACAGAAACTGGGATGGGTCTGATGAGTCAAAGCAAAAAGCAAACAAGCAAATCACCCCAAACCCATTGCTCAATTCCAAATTGTCTGATTTCTGTACTGATCAGCTGTGAAGAAGTACAGTGTAGCTTAAGAGTTTAATATCTTGATGGCTGCAGTCACCCTCATTTCATTGTTGGATTGTATTCTGTTATCAAAGGTGCTTCTCTACTTTCCTGTCATTGCTGGTCAAGACCACTAAAATTAGGGAAGTGTAAAAGATTAATATGATGGTGCTAATGTATTTTTCACTCCTAACTCTGCAAGTCAGGGTTATTGACTTGCTTAAAAAAGAAAAAGAGAAAAAAAAATAATAAGGTAAAGGATAAAAAGCAATTGTCCATGTCTCCTGTCAAAGATGATTGTCATTGGCATGTCAGATTGAGAACTTTTTCCCTTCACTCTGTAAAAAAGTCAATAAAGAAGCAAAATTGTGAACTTCTGTCACAGTAACACATAAATAGTGTTGAAGGTTAACCATCTTTGTAAGCTTTTATATGGTTGTTGGTCTATTCCTTACAGAGACACATAATAAAATATCTTAAAACTCCTTGTTTCATAAAACTGGCTTTTCCCATTTATTTTGTATCTCTTCAAACAAACTGGTAAGGCAGAACACAACCCTGGTATGAACTGATAGTTCTAAGATCATTTGTTAGAATGAAAAGTAGGGAATCCTAAGGGAGGCAGTTTATGGCTTCACATTATGAAATTTTCTTTCTTACTTTTTCTAGTCTTCATCCAGTGGCTCATTGTTTCAAGCATGGTGAGCTTCTCTGACTAGCAGCGTGGATTCAGCCCTGGCAGCAAGATCCAAATCACTGCCCATGCACCTAGGCAGAGCAGTTCAGAAGAAATAGAAGAGCTTAATCCTCCCTCTCCCTAAAAAGCCTGCCTCAGTCTAAAGGAACAGGAAGTAATGGTTTCAGATGACAGCTTAGATGATGCTCTAAGGGTCTCCTACAGTGCAGGCTAGAGGCACTAGCAGTTTGAAGAAGCTGACAAGCTAAGAATCTTGGTAATTTTGATGCCTTTGGAGCTGTTTCAACTACATCATCCCCAGAGCGTAGCAAAAATTCAAGGAGCTGCAGTTATCACAGGAGTTTGGCAGTGCCTGAGCTTCAAGCCAGAAGAAGCAAATTAGCCACACACCAGAATCCAGGCCATGAAAGCTCTCCCAGAGGTAGATGTTGATAGATGCTACTCAGTCATTCCCATGAAGGAAGATATAGAGCCTGCCTCCACATCATCCTCACACCACCATGTGTTGCTCCAGAGCCCAGGATCATTAGGGACCCTTTACAACAAGAGCAGACAAGAAAAATAAGAGAAATTATGCAGCCTCTGAGGATGCTTTCTGGATTGGACCAAGCAGCAAAAGTAAGCAGGGAAATGCTGGGCTTCTTATAAATAAACCTCACCAGATTTGGGTCTGAGCCAAGACCCATCACAGAATTTGGACATGCCTCCATAGAACCAAAATAGAAAGGGTCTAGAGGGACCATAGCAGCACAAATTCAGCATGAACACAGGCATAACTACCTAATGCAACATAAGAAAATAGTGCCAATATTAATCTGACAAATTATGTGGTAGGAAGTCTTCTGACTGGAGCTGAAATTCTAAAAGTAGCTGGTAAGAATGTTGGAAAACTACATTGGGGGGGGAGGAGGAACACTAAGCAAACCCACACACATAAAAAACCCACAAAGAAATAGCCAAGACTACCATAAAAGGGTGAGAATTGAGGGGGTGTGACCCTCATGAGGTTCAATGAGGCCAAGGGCAAGGTCTTGCACATGGCTCAGGGCAATCCCTGGTGTCAATACAGGCTGGGGGGGGGGGGGGGGGGGGGGGGAAGGGATGAAAAGCAGCCCTGCCAAAAGGGCTTAGGGGTACTGATGGGGGAAAAGCTGCACATGGGGTGGCAATNGGTGAAAAGCTGCACATGAGGTGGCAATGTGTGCTCCCAGCCCAGAAGCTAACCATATCCTGGGGCCAGAAGGTCAGGGAGGGGATTCTGCCCCTCTACCTGCAGTACTGCATCTAGCATTGGAGTTNGGAGGGGATTCTGCCCCTCTGCTCTGGGGAGAGCTCACCTGCAGTACTGCATCTAGCTTTGGAGTTAGCACAGGAGAGACATGGACCTGTTGGTGCAAGTCTAGAGGAGGCCACAGCAATGATCCCAGGGCTGGATTGTTAAAGATCCCTTCCAACCCAAACCATTCTGTGCTTCTAAAGTCATTTCCTTGATGCAAATAGCTTCATTGTTTTCAAAGGGTCACTTAATAAGCCACCATGATTCTGCTCATCACTCCCTGTTACAGAGCAGCACACCAAGTTCCCAGACTACAGTACTTCTGGGAATAATCCCTTGCCATGCAGGTAACTAAAGGGAGTCTTTTGAGGCTGTATGGAAACACCAACACCTGCTTTCATGCTCCAGGAGGTTTTTTAGACACATACATAGTCAAATGCTTCTTCCTTTGACATGGAAATTTAAAGTTGGAGGAAAGAAAGAACGATCATATCATGCCCAATACAGTTGAAAGAGCAGCAGGAAGGTGAATGAGAGGGATGAATAAACAAGGAAATAAGTTGCTCACACAATAATAAGACTGATGATAAAAGAAATTTCTCCCCCTGATCCACAGCTGCTTCTTCAATCATCTATTGAAGTTCATACATTTCACAGCACCACATTACTGTGGCTATGGGGGGGGGGGGGAGCGGGG